>JANZLQ010000001.1:46917877-46963817 GCA_026212715.1 Elanus axillaris | reverse complement strand
TTTTATTTTATTTTATTTTATTTTATTCAAAAATCAGTGTTTTGGTTCTCTGTTCTTAGAACTTACATTAATGCAGGGAAAACTGCCAATTAATTCAATACAGAATTCAGTGAGTTAATACAGAAAATAGTTGTGTATGTGCTTAAATTCAGTATGTGAATAATTCTGTTGAAGTTGGAGGAACATGTGGCATGGTTCAAACTAAATGAATCCATAAGTCTTTGCAAAATCACCTGCTTAGCATCTCTGGTGGAAGATAAAGAAGGAAAGAAGCATGGTAATTTTACAGGAATATGCACTGAAATATGCCCTGTTTTTCACTGACCCTGATGTACCCCAGCTCATACCTCAGAACGTATGCAATGTACCGTGTGGGACATTCTGCCAATACTAGGAAGGAAATAAAGATAGGAAACAAAAATTTCTAAATTATTTGAAATACTGTAATTATGTTATTGTACAATTTTCAGATTAAGGTTCAGGTAATTTATTTTTAAGATAATATTTTTTTGTGTTCTGCTTATATAATGCATAGGATTAAGGCAAAATGAAGACTGTTCTTAGAGTTCAGAATACTGGTTACATTTACTTTTATATAAGAATTGATAGACCATTCATATAGCTGTTGCAATGTTAAATAATAATCCACAATTACTTACACAGGATGGAGTTGTGAAACATACAAAATAATCAGCATGAAAGTGAACCACAGAATGTGTTGAAATTATATGGCTTAATTCTCCCTTTCTGTCAGTTTTAGGTCAATATAGCTACTGCAATATAAATAAAAACACACAAAAAATTTCACTGATTTCAGTGCAGCTGGTCCTTGGATAAGTGAAAATATTCAGACTTTCATTCTGTGGTCTTTAGTTTGAAATAAAAAGCACAGTGTTTTTCTTGCCTTTAATTTTTTATAATTAAAAATGAATTAGTACAGTGCTAAAGAAAAAAAGTGTGTGAATATTTATATAAATACTGTAACTTTGGTTAAATTTGATCATAATGGCTTCTGAGGTCTTTCTGTTCCACAAACTCAAAGCTTTTTGAATCTCATCTGCATAATTCAGTTAAATATAGATATCATATAGCTTCATATTTATATTTGTCATTCAACATCCATATTTGAAGTCACATCTTTGCATTCAGCTCACTAGTAACATGGCTTACCACTCTTGCGGCTTAAATATCAAATGCCAGTGTCGGTCTTTTCATAAGTAATCTATAAACTGCCACTTGCTCATTCTTGATATTGGGAGGAATATTTCTGAAACCTGGCTAGATTAACAAGTAATTGGATTGATTCATACATGTTCTGCAAAGGTCAAAATTGACCATGTTTTATTACAAAGTAACATACCGATTGACTAGTGGCTAACTTGGTGAATAAAGTCATTTGGTTTTCTCTCTGTGGCTATCATATAGTTATTTACCCCGTCCTTTAATCCTGGCTTGCCTAGGGATGAAACTATAAATTGTGTTTCTTACAACATTTTATAGTAAGCAGTAGTAATGCAGACATTCTGCAGAACAACATCTGAGACCCTCATCTATATGGTCTGGTTTATTGGGCCAGCTTTAGGACCCTAACACTAGTTTATATCAAAACCAAGCATTTCCCCTGCTGTATAAACTCACCTACTCATTGCTGGGCTAGGGCCTGTGCTACTTGCACATCTGGACATCAGCTGGGAAGGTCTGTGCCAATTATACCTAGATAATCCCGTCGCTGAATGCTGGAGACGACCTCTTTCTCTCAGTTTATAACAGAGATAATCCCGTCGCTGAATACTGGAGACGACCTCTTTCTCTCAGTTTATAACAGAGGTAAGAGGTTGTTTCATGTCCTTTTATGCTATTATGTTAGCGCAAGATGTAGCTGTAGACAGAAACAAGAATACATTAGCATGAGGGACATCCATATCCATGTAAGACATGGTTCCTCGAAATGATACTTATTAAACATTGAAGAGATTTTTAAAATATGAGAGAGCAAAAATCTTGAAATATTTTGCTTTCAAGAGTTTTAGTCAGTTTTAAAAGTAATATCTCAAACTAAATGTAAATCAGGAAAAATATTTTATATTTGTCCCTCATAATGTAGTGAAGGGGCAAGGAAAGAATGAATACAAAAGTAAGAAGGGCTACTTTTTCTGAAGATCACCATTATGGAGAGGAATGTGTGTCTGCACAGATTTGCACGAATAGCTCCCGCAGACACTGTACAGATAGATCATTTTTAATACCACAAGACACACACAAAAAATAGTTCTTGTATTTTTTTCCTGCTTTATCTTCCTCAGTTTATATAGGAAAAATGCACATATCCATAAAAAAAATGGTTTACTTTTTATTTTTTTAAACATCAATATTGTGCCAGAATCATTTTTAACTTAACTGTAGAATCTATCACTGTCAATAGATATAAGAATGGCTTCAATTTTTTTTTCTTTCCAACAACTTACCATTTTGACATGTAAAGAAGAGTCATTTTGTGAAATTCTAAACTTTTACAAAGGTAAGAAATGGCAAAATAATAACAACATTTGTCTTCTGTCAAGAAATATTGACATGGTATTACTACAGCAAAATTGGTTTGTGTTGTGAAGTGTGTCTCATAGATAAATCAGATTTGAGACTTTTTTAAGCTAACTAAATTGTACTTTAGTACTGATATATATAAGAATATCAAGTATCAAGACACATGATACTGAATTTCTTTTTTTTTTCTTTACAAAAGTGGGATAAGAGCACTTCAGTTTTAAAAAAACCCAAACATTTCCTGCTCTTTATCTGTCTTCTCTTTTTTCACACTTTACTCTAATGTGATCCGATATGTCAATAAGTGGACAGTGCATGCCTCAGCCTTATATATAAACAAGCAGAGGTGAGGTAATTTATATACAGATTTATAGAAAGATGTCTTTTCCTTGTCAGATTAAATAGGTATCATTCCAGTATTCTAGGATAAGTATATTTATATTTCCACATAATTCAAATATGTGTGAGACACAGGTAGCCATAATGGCTTTGTAAAATCTTTAGAGGCATATGATGTTTATCAGACTCTGCGTGGAATATATCTGCGTTAGTTGTACAGCTTGATGAAGGACTTGGAGAAGATTTTGGAAAGTGCTACTCCTCGTGGTTATGCTTTACTGAGAGTTGTTAAGCTGACATCTGGCTGAGCATCTTCTTGCTTCAGGGCATCCTCCATGCCGTCATAGGAGGTGCTAGGCCACTTTGCCAAATGCATGGCTTGAACTGGTTTCTTCATGCCTTGCTCTGCAGAACACCAATGGCTTTCCCCCATGAACTTAAGAGGAACAGCAGCAAACAATTAGCAGTTCTTCAATACTAGAAAATATCCATCTGCTCTTGGCACAACTGCTTGTCAACATATAAATATCTACACTGCCAGCAAATGGAGCAATTTTCTGCTTCTGGCTCATGCTTCCTTTCCTCCCAATGCAAGTGGCATTTGCAGTTCAGTAAAAGGAATTCATATATTCACAAAAATGTCAGTTCTTGCCACATTATTTTAAAAGGAATAATTTCAGCAAATAACATAGAGATTCCTTGATTTATTTTTTTTTTTGGTCTTGTTTTTTGGTGCTGGAGCACGCTTTCATACTCAAAGAGGGGTAAAGAACATATCTGATGGGCTGTGTTTAATTTTGCATTGTGTAATTAGTTACCTGCTGGAGTTTCTCACAGCTTTTCCATTTGCTCATCTAAGGGCTAATCCTAACTAAGAAAGAAACGAGTCATTCTGTGACCAGTGGAACTTATGAAGCTTCGTTTCCTGCAGCTTCCTCCCATGTGGTTTCTCTAGTGTCTAATAGCTTGGTTGAGTTCACACTGCAGGTTCTCCCACAGTAAGATACCCAGATTAGTTCCCTTTCATTTGACTTTCAATTTTCACAGAACAAGAATTTACTTTAGATTTAACATAATGTGGAAATATTTTTCATTTATTTTTAAAAAATCAAATAAAAACATTGGTGCTTTACAGCAGCCACAAAACTGCATTTTACTTTTTCCCAATTAGCTGATAATCATAGATGCTATCGGTTGTGTAATGGACACAGTGGTAGTGCTTACATGTCTGTAGTTGCCTTTGATCCCATCAGTGGGCTTTCTGAAACACTGCAGTATTTTTGAGCATTTGGAAGAGGCGAATAATTCATAGTTTCCTCAGATACCAACAAGGATGCTCGGAATTCCAAGTCTTGAGATTTGGAAGCTGTCACACCTGTGACAGGTAAGGCAGGCATCAAACCTAGATCCTCTGTGGAGAAAATTTTGGGTTGGCCCAGGTTCTGCCAGTGAAGGCATGGCCTGACTGATGTATTTCCATCTGGCATCTCCTTTCCATAATTCTGTTTAACCGCATGAACATGCAAGTGACAACTACTCTGACTGTTGAATGCTGAGTCAATGAACCCTGAGCCTTATAATTTATCAATACACAACATAGTGAATGGCTGGTAAGTCTGGTTTAGTAAGTTCAGTGTTTGTTACATTTTTGGAATCTTGGAAAGTTTAAACTGCAGGTTTTGATCCTCTGCAGCAGCCTCACGAGTCTGGTTTCAGTTAGCTTTGTTTAAATCCAGATATACTTCATGGCTTTCAGTTTTGCTGTGATCAAGATGCATTTGGGGAAATAGGCAGAGCATGTAGCTTTGTTTTGACTTGTCTTTTAATGCACTTATTAAACATATCAGTACTAGTGATATATTAATGGAAAAGTTCTATAGAAATAAAAATGACAAGGCTCCAAGGGGTTCTCAGACTCCAATCCAGGTTGAACTGGAATTATCTCTTGAACAGTCAGGTGTTATTGCATAAATGTTGACAGATCCCAGCTGGCCAAGCTCTGATCTCATACCAACTTCATTCACTTTCAAACTCACTGGCTTCTGTGATTTCTCCATTTTAAATCGGTATTGCTTAGACATTCTCATCCTAAGAATTAAATGTTTGTGTAAAGCAATTTGGAAACTGAATGTTTTGCAAGTTTCTTCCTCATGTGATGGTGGCAGAGATGTTTAGGATTCTGAGGAAAATGCCAATATGGGACAGAAAGGACATAGGCATAATCTCTTACGAATGGACCTCCTTGTTTAGGTTTGTTTTCAAACTTCTTCCTAATACAGGAAAGTAAATGGGCATTTACTCCATGGGCTGGATGCTTGCTTCTATAAACTGCAACCAAGGTAAGTTCCTGTCATTTACAGGCACTGTGTCATGCTAACATAGTCTCTTTTAAAGTCAGCATTCTCTTTTGAGGAAATGAGAAGTGGAGAGGGGAATAAAACTTGTTGCATACACCCTCTTGGTCCTTCCAGACTGTCTGGCCAAACACCAACCATGGGTGTCAGTCACCCGAAATCCACAGGCTAAGACACATAGGGATTGAGGATCATTTAAATACATTGACTCTACCATCACTGTTGAGGAGTAAAAACTATGACATGATCTTTGCAACAGCCTGTCTGCATGCAAAGTTTTGTCTTGTTGCAAATCTACTTCCAGGCCTCCTTGTTACTCTTTAAATTTGTTGTTGCAGTAATTTGGTGCTTTTTTTTCCAAGCTAAAGGTGACCAGCCGCCATGCAAGCATGGTACTGGTGAGTGGGATTTCAGCTGCCTGCAGAGCTGTCCTTGACCTGCAGATGTCCTGCTCTTGCTGTGTTTCTGGGCCTCTGATGGAGAGGCGACTTGCTTCGAGTTGTGAGCCAACAATGAACTTGGGTGTACCTCCACAAGTGGCACGACCTAGATTTCCAAATGAACTTCTATATAGGCTGGGACTCAGGGACTCCAGAGGTAAAACAGGACTGCTGTGCTTCAGCTCTCAGGGCAGGTAGTAGCCTCTGTTATCAGTATAAATTTGTCTGAGTTTTGGACCTCTTCAATAGGGAAGCACTCAGATCCATTTTGGCTCATTATTAAAGAGGGAACACTAAGCATTTTGGATCCAGGTCACTTCTGCATAACAGAGTTTGAATATGTTAATTTTCTTCTAATCACAGATTTGCCACATGCCACACAGGTTACTTCTGAGATTTATGGGAACCTGTTTGAGAGGATAGTTGATGCTTGTTACATCACTGAGATAACTGTGGTTTAGGAGCTTTTTAGCTGCTTAAATACTATATTGAAGAAATACTTGTCTGTTTGTATTTACCTGCTAGACTAGATATTAACTGGGAAGATTTTACTGGAAAGTCTTGATTCTTGTCTAATAACATTGATGGTAATCAATGGCATTAATGTCAATGTCTAACTTATACATATTTACCTAAACTGTCATACAGTAGTAAATCGCCAAACATTATTTCCTTCCTATTAGCAGTTGCTGCTGTAAGTCTTGGGGAAGACAAGCTGAAGCCAAATCACCTTATTTCCACCTTCTAGGAAAGCAGGTGATGGTATTCATGTTGCTGGGTGTGTGCTCCTCCTCCCTACAGTGACATTTCATGGTGTTTGGAGAATCGGGAGATGTTTCTTCTACCCAGAGTTTGAATGCGGTGACCATTTCTCTGAGACTTATTCAAAAGGAAAAATTTCTCTCATGTGCAGATGACAAAAGATTTGATTGTTTGAGTAAATGTGATGTTAGAGTGTAAAACCAGGATGATAGTCTGCCTAGGTTCCTTGGAAAATGCAAGATGATTTTCAATATATTTCCCTAGAAGTGGTGTACCTCTTGCATTAAGTTATTTATTAAGACTTTTCCCTGATAAAATGTCAACCGCAGCCTCACAGGACATGAGGACAATGTCTAGATTAAGAAACATGCATTTGATAAATCCAGATGCAGTAACATAAAAGGAGAGCTCAGACAGGAATTTCAAGCTACATGCTTACAGAGTTTCTTCCCATCCTTGCAGCCCTTCCCATTATTTTGTGGATGCTTCAGTGGAGCTAGGAGGAGACAGGCACAGTTCTACTGATACAAAGCTTCATCTTGGTATTCCCAGATTCAAGACTGCATCCCGAGGCTTCAGATTTAAGTAAGATTATTAGATCCTGGTCCATGGAGCACAGGACTGATGCATTGCCACTATCATAGTAAAGGAAACAATAAAAAACCAAAAAACAACCAGAACCCACAACAATAAAAACAAATAGTAAAAGAAGCAGTTAGTGAGTGATAGCAACATTTTGCATTAGTCGCTAGGAGCTTAGTGCCTTTAAATATTGTGCCCAGGCTTTGCTTCTAGAAGTTTAAGTGCATGTAAATAGCACATCATGATAGCATCGATGGGTGTTCAGAGTTGTCATAAGATTTCTCAAGCATTTTCATCAGTTTCTTTTCAGGGGGTTATAAGCAGCATGAATTAAATAGATTTTTTTGTAACTGCTGCCAGTTTTTAATTTTCCATATGACAACTCCCTTTTAATTTCTCATTTGGACCAACAGAGCCCAGTGCAGAGTTATTGTGCGTATGCTGTGACCAGGCTCCACACACATGCACACAGACATAATTTTGTCTGTACAAACCAGAGTAGAAGCAGAATGCGACTTCACAGTCAATGCAATTGGCGAACAATGCCACACAAAAAAAATGATATTATTTTTAAAGGTGTAGTGTGATTTTTAAGGGATTTTAATTTACTAAACTTTATTTACTTTTGTTGGACTTTCCTCAGGGATATTTAGGATTTCCAGAAAACAAATGATAATAATGTGTGCATTTTAAAACAAAAATCTCTTGTGCTCTACCGAGAGAATAGACCTAGTTTGGTATGTGTACACTTCCAGAATAAATAAAACCCCCATGGAGTTTAGTTATAGCCTAGGTATAAATTTGGGCTTGCTGACAAGTTCAGGAGTTCTGAAAAGCTCAGAAGGAGGCAAACTGAAACTAGCTGCAGCGGTGACAGCTGGTGATCAAAGCGAGCTGCCCCCAGCCCATCGCAGGGGTCAGGAAGCCCCTGCTCTGTCCAGCCCCAGCACAAAACTTGTCTGCTGGGGGCTGGTGTGATGATGTTGTGGCACTCATGCCAGGAGCTTGTAGTTTCAGTGTCTGGACACAGTGACAGCATGGATCCCTTTTTACTAAAATCCTGCACCAGAATCTAAACCTAAAGTAATTCAGCCATTGTTAACCTAACTATGTCATCTCATGTTTCATTCAGGCTTACTTTAGCGTGGTTGTTTCTCACTGATTGCAGCTGAAATGAAGACAAATCAGGCTTATTATGTTTAAGGGCTGTGAATATTTTTATTTTTGGTTTTTCACTGGGCCTGATTCTAAAGTGGTAGCCATTTCTACCAGAGTAAATTGGGAGCAATCACCTTGCTCCTTGTCGTCATTCACCCTGCAGTTAAACTAGACTCTCACTCATCGGAGTGAAAGGTGCCTGAGCCTTGAATAATAGTATAACACGGTGGACTATTTAGAAGAGCAGGGATTGAAACAAAAGTCCATCGCTCCAGTAAGTGCCCTAACAGGAGCCTGCGAGAAGTGGGTGCTGTCACTTCTTGCTTTCTCTCTCTTCTCCTGTGTATATAAAAACTTAAGAAGGGGGACAGTTTCACTTTACCCAGCAGAGAAACTTGGTGTCACGTCACCATAATGGGAGACTTGGGGTTTAATCTCACTGGAGACATCAGGCATTTAATCAGATATCTCTGAGATGAATGAGTCAAACTGCTGGAAAGGCTTTCCTTTACAAAGAAGGCAAGCTGGGACTCTTCAGCTTGGGAAAACATGACGGGGGGATATGACAAAAATATATAAAAACATGAATGGCAGGGAGAAGACGAGCAGGGACTTTCCAGTCCCTCCTTCGAAACAAGAGCAGATTTAAAACAAACAAAATGAGATTTTTTAAATATTTTTTTTTCCCCCACTAAACCTGTGATTTAACTTTGGAGCTCCTGCCAGAAGAGGCTGTGGATGTTGAAGGTTTAAGTGGATTTGGGGAAGACCAGACAAACACATGGAAGAGAAATCTTTTAAGGATTAGGGAATGTAGAAAATTCACCCTCTGCATAGGATGTGCAGGAGCTGCAGGTTGTTGGAGGCTGCAGTCAAGTTCAAAGGAATGGTATGGATACACCTGCCAGTGTAACAAGCTGCACAGAAAGACTGCTCTGTTCCTGCTGTTCCCAGGGCAGGGGCAGAGCCAGAGCAGTGAGCTATAACACCCTTGGCCTGAGCACTACGGCTGGTTTTGAATGGACAAGGGACTGGGAAGGGTGTCATCTCTTATCTTCCTCCACCTGTGAATCCTGAGTTTGGGCTAAGTCCTCCTGCGAGATTGCATCCCTTTGGGGCAATGGTGAGCCAGAGAATCCTCCAGGATACACACAGGAGAGAGCTGCCATGTGCCAGTGGAGCATGAAGTCTCATGTGCTCCTCTGCTGTTGACAAGCAAAACTTCATACATTTGCACATCCCATGTCACCCACAGAAGCGATTACAGGCCTGGGATACCTTCAGCTATAGGCAACAAGTTTAGACTTGACTACCTAAATCTTTTCATAGATCTATCCCTAGAAAACACTTCAAGGTCACCCAAAGATGCCATAGTAAAAGATGATGGTTGAAACCTTTCTTACTCACTGGGACCATCCTACTCTTACAACTGTTGGCATAAATGTTTTAATTTTTACAAAGATTCATCAACATTTAGAAAAATTAAGTTTCTCTTTGGTAATGCTTGCTTTTTATTTACGAAATTCCTAGCATAAATAAAGTCTGGTTACTGTAAACCTGAAAAACACAAGGCTTTAAAGACATTTTTGTCAGATCGTGGTAAGAACAACCTTGATGTGGTTTGCCAAGCTTTGAATTATAATGTATGTCATCAGTAATGTAAGTTGTTATAATTTACTTCTGACATTAAGATCTTGCTTTTGGGCATATAGTTGCAAATGTATCCTATTCACTTTCTTACTTTCTAAATGCCCTTCATGTTTCAGTAAGACAATCCAATCAAAACTAAAGACCAAATGCACTGTAAAACAAATCAAGCATACAAACAATTCTTAAGCGTTCTTCTTATACGTTAGCTTGCTTGCCCAAGGCTTCTAAACTTCTTAAGCTATGTAATCGTGAAGCATACAAAAGTTTTCAAAGAAAACATTTATACCATGTATTTTATACATTGCTCAGGTTGGAATCTGTAAAAAGAGAATCACACAGATAAGAATTTATCATAAATCTAACCAGCCTGGTCTAAGACTCACCGCTACTGAACATCCTCATTCAAAAAATTTCTTTTTTTGATTTTCTTAAGTTACAATTTAAAAGAGTAAGTTTTATGATGACAGCACTCTGGAGGTGACTAATTGTGCTAAAAGGTACGAAACCCCCAATGAAACAAAAATCCCCCATGAGGAGCAATGCTTTAATTTAATGATTGTCATAAAGCCAATTTTTAAAGCTATAAAAGTCACTGATTCTCTGTCTTTAGCCTTAGGCCAAATCCCATATTCTGCATGTGCTTTCCATCGAAACTATTTCACGTTCTGCTCATAAGGGCAGAATATGCGCGGTTTTGCCTTTCCCCAACCTTTAGTACAAAGCATATGATTTTTTTCACCAAGGATCATGAAAAATACTTAGAAATCTATGGCAGGAATTTAGTCTTTATTAGAACTTGATATTAACCTGTGCTCCAGAGGCACTGAGGCCACAGCCCCTTTGCACTGTCATGGCAATGTGAACACACAGTCCCTGGTTTGGCAGCGGCCGCCCGAGTTTGCACAGTATCCAAATCGCTCCATTCATTTCATCTGGCAGCTGAAACAACCACTGGGGATATTTGCAATCCTAACGTTAACGACTTTGTTGCTGACTGAAGCATGGCAAGGAGCAGTGGCTTAGAGATTTCCAGGACACGATCTGCATTCTGGGAGACTGTGGACATGTGCTTGCAAAGCCCCTCTAAATCTCCAGAAGAAATCACGCTCCTAAAAAGCCACCACCAAAAGGAAAGGGTCACGTACTGACAGACAGCTTACCAGGGGATGGAACTGAGGTAAGTACAGGAATCCTAACCCACTTCCCTGGTTTGGGGTTTAAGCTGATAAAGAAGAGGATTAGATTTTCCCTGGGCGATAACCATCTCCCTGCCCTCCTCAGCTGCAAATAATTAAATGAGTTTCAGTAAGTGTGACATAAGATCAGATCCCAAGAGCTCCTGCCAAAGAGCACTTATAAGGCATGAATTAAATAAAGGTTGAAGTACTTTTAACCAATCAGCCGGTTTCTCACTGAGAGCCAGGAGCTTCTTCATTTAGGAACCTGACATTTTGTTCGAGTTCTGCTGAGCAGAACAGATCACGCCAGTTAACGCGGTAATGAAGAAGTGATGGTGGTATTTGCACTTGACTCAAACGTCAGCATAAATTCTGTTCCTCGTCCAGATCAGTACGACTTCCCTGAAATAAAGCATATTTCAGCCTCATTAACCAATTTAAGATCTAAAATGAAATGAGATAAATTTAACTGAAATCCATCATAACCAGGCTGGCTTTAAGAATTAGTTTCTCTGGGTCTGTAAGGGTACTTCCAGTAACTGTTCCTGCAAGGTAATCTATTCTGAGATTTTTAATGGGCCCAGCTACCCACAAAATTTTAATTGTAAATACTCAGGTATATGGACTTCTGCTTTCTTAATGTTACTGCCACCCATGAAAACTTGTGGTATTCCTGCATTAGAGTTTCAGGCAATAAATGAATTTTAATGTGTTAAAATGGTACATTTATCATTTAGTCACCAACACAGACTTAGAACAATAAATGATTGTAAAGATAATTACTGCACTTTAGAATAGCCTTTATTTCAAGCTACAGATTTCAGTTGTGTTCATACTGCACAGTTAAAACTGCTTAAATATTTTCACTTTTCAACAAGATGGCCACCCAAAGTGGATGCCTGAGAAACAAAAATTCTAATTAAAACCTTGAATGAAGGTTACATTTGCTAAGTTGCTTGTTGTGAGAACTTCATTGTGGTTCTCAAGGTTCAGCCTGTTGGGATTACCTAAATAGGTAGAGTTTCTTCATAAATCAATTCATTTTCTCTCAGCACTACTATAGCTAAATGTAATACTCAAAATAACCTGTTTCTAAGGGGTCACCTCTATGTGACACCCCTGTATTGGTGTCATAAAAATTAATAGGAAAACTTGCCTTAAGCTTAATTGGTATTTTAATGCCTACATTTTTAAATTACTTGAACACTTTCTTAATTAAACTGGAACATTAAAAATGAAACTGCTCTTTATTTTTTGCTGTTTTCTTAATATTAAAATATTTCAAAGATAATTGCAATCAATATGGAAGAGTGCTTTTGTAAAAAAATTAAAAAATCTTATACTTGATACTACATGTTCATTATAAGAAAAAAAACAACTGGGGCAAAAAATGTAATGGGTAGTCCAAAGGCCAGACATGATTTCACCTGTATGATTGAACATAGCAATTGTTTCCCAGCTGTTTAGATTGTAATCTCATTGTGGATTTGTATTGCTTTCACTGACTATATCTTTAATATCTACACGGACAGATGCTGTTTTGGTTGTTAAGACATTTTAGGAAACTTGTATCTTCCATCACCATTGTCACAAGTTAAAGGTCCAGAGACCTTAAGCTGATGGTTCAAACTCATCTTGCCAAAGCAACAGAGTGAAAAAATGTATCTGTTTTTCTTACTGCTCTTTTTAATGAAAACGAAGTGAATGATGAGATTTTTCAACATCAATAAAGTCATTCTTTCCCTCAGCTTGCAGTGTTTGTGGAGTGTTTATTTAATGGATAACTTCCGACATCTTTCTAATCTACAGATCATTTATTGTGTAGATGTATTTTAACATCTACCTTGTTCTTGCATCCTCACTCACCATCCTGAAATTAACCATATTCAGCAAATAAACCATATACTTGTGTTCACCAAGCAGTATTACAGTTAGGGATGGAAATGTGTTACTGAGTTTAAATTAATGTACCAATTCATTAAACATTTTCAAGCTGTGTGCCCATATTTGTTAGAGACAAAATGCTAGCTGATGGCAGTAAAAAGCCTTTTGTGATCCAGTATAAGCAACCGAAGTCACCTCAGCTTCCAGCTCACATAAAGCAACCCACACTGAGCTGTGGTCACTGGCAATTAGATAAGTTTCTACTAGTTGTTTCAATCTGGTCTCATTTTCTTTCAGGTGCACCAGTGCCAGTTCAGAGAGACTCCACCTTGGCCTGTGTTTTTTTCAGTTTTATATCAGCGTAAGCAAGACCAGAATCTGACCCTGGTTTCTCTCCAATGCGTTGAACCAGTTTTGTCATCATGCAGCTCTTCATACAAACAGCCAGTGTCTTACGGCGGAGTACCAGGCTGCAGGAGGTTTGCCCATCTTTTCTTCTGAATCTATTTAAGCTTGATATTTGCTTAAAGAAAAACACATTGCTAGTGCCAGATAAGTGGATCATTCTTTTTCTTCCATCAGAAATTTCTTTTGCTTTTATTTTCACTGGTAAGGGCCCAGCTTCTAAAGATTAATAGTTACATCTAATTAAGTGGGCTGTTGTGAGGTTGAGCTCTGAAATTATAAATACCCTGTGAGTGTGTAAGCAAGTAATATTCTTCAGAGAAATTTGCACTCCTCCGTTTTTTAAAATGGGATCACAATGGAATTTCCATCACCTGCTGAGCTCAGAGCTATTGCTGTCTTTTCTCTTCTAAACCTACTTTTTGCTCAGTTGCTAGACCAGCCTCCCTTGTGAGCGTCTTCCCGGGAGAAGCAGCAAAAAAGGCAGAATTGAAGGAAAGACGGAGCAAAGGTGGTTGTTTGCCACTTGCCCGTGTCTTGTCTTCTGAGTAGAGCTGCCTTTTTCCCCCACGAGAAACTAGAGCAGTTAATTACATGCTCTGCAGCCCATGTCACCCACAGTAGCTGCAGCCACGTGCTCTCACCCTGCTTGCTGCAACCCGATGCCCATTCCCGCATCCTGGCTGGCGATGCATCACGTGCTGTGCTGGTCACCGCAGGGGAAATCCTCTGGGACAGCTTGTCCCATCCTGCGAACCCCAGAGCGGGGCTGCTGGCCCGTCCTTGGGCAGGGGACACAAGATGGAGCCACTTACTTCTCTTATATTGACAGAAATGTGAGAAATTCTGCTGCCTTAGTTACTTTGGAAGAGGTGGTGGTGTTTGACTTGTGGATTCTTGTTGCTGGTTTTTTTCCCCATTCTTTACCCACCAAAATAACGGACAGCTGGAGCGCTCGGAAAGGGCCTCTCTTTTCCTCCTTATTAATTACGCAGCTGAGCCCATGGTCTTTGATGTTGTTGCTGTGAACACTGATAAAACCTGAGGAGCTTTAGAGCATGAAAGTTGCTGCAACCAGTTTTTCTTGCTATTCATGTGTCAATACCTTATCGAGTCAGCAATTATCTTAAACCTTTATTGCAAGTCAATGCAAAATAAAGGAAAAATTTCTCTGTAATCATTTTTTATAAGACCCTTCTGTAAGAACCCGCTCCACATGCAAATTCACATGTGCTTGCTGGTTTTATAGCATTCCTGGAACTACTGCTCAGAATGTTTTTATTGTTACTTCAGGTTCTGGTGAGATACCCTGATAAGATTAGCATTTGGGAGGGAAGGGCATGTCCACCCAGAGACACTTCTGACCAAGCAGTGCCTAGTGTTGCTGGCAGAATTTACCCTTCTGTGCAATATTGCCTCTTTTTGCATTTGAAATAATATGGCTCTTTAACACACTGGAAAAAAGGTTCTGCATTTAAAAATGCCACAGGAGCGAAGATTAAGCAAGCAAGTGCAGACGCCCAGCTGTTGAAAGCAAAAGCAGTATGAAATTGGGGGTGGGGGACAGAATTAGCATTCTCTTCACACACTCGCCGCCTGCTCTAATCACAATGCAGGCATTATCAGCGAGCGTTGAATCTTTGTATTATTTCCAAGTTTCCCCTATTGTCAGTCATTGTGACAAAGTGCAGGACAATCTGACACAATGATGAATCACTCCAGACATTGAGTTTTCACATGGCTGTCAGATGATCTCAGTAGGCTGTGTCACCTGAAAATGCCACAAGACTAAAACCATGTTCTTCAGAACAAAAAAAGGAGTTTGGTATAAACTTCACTGATTCAGGACATAAACATGGGAGTCTGGAGGGCTGCCTCAGATTTCTCTTACCCAGGAAATCTCTGCATTTTCATCCAGTGTGAATGAAATCAGAATCAGAGCTTCAGGATTTATTGAAATGTCTTGCATGCAAACCAGGAAGACACGTTTGGGTTTTAAAATTGAAGTCCTGCATGGAAGGATTTGTACTGTGTGCATATATTAAAATACTCTGTTCAAGATGTAATGCCTATCAAAGTATAGGGTATTTTATCCTAATAGTTTCAGTTGCATATGTAAAAATGAGTTTCTTGCAGTTTCTTTTTCTTGCATTTCAAAGTTATCTAGCAGGCTTTTTATATCTCTGTGGGTCAGGTAAGATGTAGCTGTACTGATAACTGATTGATACATAGTCAAATGCAAATATGCTTGTTTAAGTACTTGCCTTGCCTTCACGTACGTTTGCTTGTTGGTGCTATTGTGAGTCCAGCCCAGAAGAACTTTGCTCTCTCCCACATTATTATTCACAAAGGCAGCTTTCTGAGTTATTTCTGTTCCTGCACAATATTCATGATAGCAATTTGATAGCTTAGCAGTTTCAAGGTTATCAAGTGATTGAAAATCCTACTGCTTACTTCAAGGTGTAACATATAAACTGTACTGCCATCCATTCTAGGAATATAATAGTTTTTCTTAATGCCTTTCATGAACTCCTGATTTAAAGTATAAGCTAACTTCAGAAAGGGCTTATCAGCCCCAGACTTGGTTGGTGCTGCTCAGCTGTTGAATACAGTCCCCTGAGTTTGTATCACTGCACATAGCACTTAAGCAGGCAATATTTAATCTCTTTCAAAGATACTGATACATGAGCTCCCAAATGAGGACATTAAACCGCAGTCATAATGAGAAGCAAAGAAGTGGTTATTTATCTCATGTGTCGAAGGGCTAGTGCTCCTTCGATATGAATCTCGTGAGCAAGAATTGCAGATTGTAGATCATGGGGGTTAATTTTATACCAAGGAGCAGCTACAGAGCCATATGATACAGTAGTGTTTGTTAATGATGAACAAATAAATGCCACTGAATGCTTAATGAGGACGTTGAAGAAAAGCCCATCGTTTCTCAAACTGTTTTGGAGGCTCCCAGCCACCCACTGAATTTTGGCTGCAGATGTAGTTTGGGTGATTTCTGATTGGTGGATAGTGTTGCTTGATGGAGTTTACATGGTGGCATCTGCTTAAGTAACAGATGTCTGTGCCACTAAGGTGCTATGTTCTCACTTTTTATATAGAGAGAAATTGCTTCTCAAAGAGTTTTTATTGTCTTTATGCAAATGAAAATACAAAATTCTTCTCCTTAAAGGATCCTCATTATAACAAGAACCTTAAATAATCATAAATACATATGCAGCCTCATAAAATCTTTTGCTCTTTGGATATCAAGGAAGTTCCTTCTGTGCTGCCAATTGTGCATGAAATTAGTTCTTATTTCAGCTACCAGTATGAAGATACTAGCTTTTATTCAGTGAAGCCCCACTGGATTTCTAAACAAATAGTGCAGAATAGTTGTTTGTGCCAAAGTATTTCAAGGAGGAAATTTTGCATTCTGTTTCTTATGCAGTGCTGAAGAGTAAGATAGAGCTCTGTACTTATTCCCTAGAAGCCTGGTGACAGAAATACATGGTTTTTATCTTTCCTTTGCCAATTTTCTTTAGTAGGCAAATGTGTGACGTCTTTACGGATCCTTTTTTTTTTTCTAAACAGGGATTGAAATCTGTGAATGAATCATGCCTAGAAAAATGCCCACAGATGCCAGCCTACTTTGGGCTGAGTGTTAAGCTACCCAAGTCCTAACACTTCTGGTTCATCTCACATCATAACTTTGCATCAGGTATGACTTAGTGCCTTGCACAGCACTAGATTCCCCATCTGTTTTGTTTATTTCCAGGGACAGAAAGGGATGAAGGACCTTTATCCTTTGCATTCCCTATGTATGGACCAAGCAAGGTGGCAGATTCTCCATAGCACCGCACCTGCAGGCAGGATGAAAAGAAGGGCTGATAAGGGAAGCCATGGCCCCAGCCGAATTTGCACAGGAATGAAACCAGACCCCGAGGCAGGTAAGACTGTACTGTAACAGGACGTTTGGGGATTTTCTCCTGTGGGCTACACAGTTCAGGACAACAGCTCCTGAGCTGAACAAAGTGATCCTTGATGAGGAAGGCAAGATGAATGTGCTAATACCCGACTAGACCCTCTACCAGACCCTTCGCAAAATTGTATGGAATTCAGTCAGGACTGAAAAGCACCTGCCTATCACCTCATTGCCCTTAGGCAGGACAAATTGCCCCACAAGAACCTCTGAGGTCAGCCTTGGCTGCCAACCCCAGAGATGATTTGGCTGGCACCCACACAACTGGGGCAAGCAAGGCACAGGGCTGCTGCCTGGCAGGGATGTGTATCTATGTACTTTCTCTTACTTCCTGTGGGCTCAACAATCACCAAACCTATGGTAACTTGAGAGAAATGGCCAAATTCTTGCAGAAAAGGGGAGCCCAGATCATGTCTGGTCTCAGCATGTAGTTTGTGCTTGGTTTTTTTCCTTTTAGAATATGTTGTATTGAGGGACAATAAATTGAAAAAGAAAGTGAAGGGAACAGAAATGTGATTCTTGTTTTTTCTGACCTGTGGGATGTGATGCTGTAGGAGTCAGAAGCCAAAATCTGTTCAGTGGGTAAACCTTATTTTAGATAGATATTTCTGATATGACCTTTTCCTAACAGTATTTTTTTCGCATATCTACCCAATAGACTGAGTAAAAGAGGTGGTGGATGTGCGGTGTATTATTAACCTGGTGGCAACAACATTAATAACATAGAAGGGTGCTTTATTCTAGTCCTAGCGCTCACATCTGTTTCACAAACATTACCAGGATAATCACATTCTTCCTGCATCTGCTTTGCTTTAGCTCACACAGATAATTCAAGGGTAATGCACCTTGTCTAAGCTAATTCTAAATGCATGCTTCAAACACAACAAAAAGTGCTTGGTGGGTATTTTGACCCAATGCACTACATCAAAGTATCCAAGTTAGCTGTAAATGCTTTGAATAAAATTGGACAAAAATTGGCATTTGTCCAGCCATGTTTCTAACTGGCAGTTGTTTGAGTTTTAAACTTTCCTTCTATGTGAATATGTATCAAATTACAGTGCAACCTGTAAGTTGTTCAGGTGCTTCAGTCAGAGCTGTGCTAAGAGACAAAATGTACAACGGACAGTGTGCTCTCAGGTCTAAGATGAGTCTTGGAACTGAGACCTGACCTTTTCAGATAACCTGCAGGTTATCAAAATTGCCTGTATGGGACGACACCTTTAAGACAATGCACGTAATGTGGAGGACCTCGGAGCCCTGTGGGTCCAACTCACTAGGACTTTGCACAGTGGTTCCAGACATTAACTCCTGAAAAATGAAATCATGCAGATGACTGTTGAAAGTGAGGCTAAATGAAATTAAGTGAAATTGATAAACATAGTAAATGATGTACTTAATAAAAACAGAATGTTTGTTGTTCATTGAAAATCAACAAGATGTCACACATGTGGAGGAAGCCTCACATCCTCACTGAAGCTGTGCTTGTTGCACACTACACAACAAATCCTGGTTTGTGTGGTTAAGAAATATCAGTGACAATTAGTATCAGCAGCTTCTGCTAGGTACTGTGATCAGGTAATATCTAAGATGTCAGAAGCTTAACACCATTAGAGCAAGGAAAGAAGAGAATTTATGGAGGCATCATTAGCATTTCCTTTTCAAACTTCATGCAAATTTCTTGGAGGAACATATGCTGAGAGTCCTCTGTTAGCACTTGGAGCCAAGAGGAGTCTCCTCCTCAGCACTGGCTACCGCCTGTCATCTTCTGAAAAGTATGCCATCTGGTTTCAGATAGCTAATACTATATTGGACATCACTCCATTCATAAGCTTGATTTCTTCTAATCATAACCCACTTTTAAATGTTACTACTCCAAATAATCAGTATGATAAATACATTTAAAAATAAATTATTAGCACTATTCCTATTTGCAAATACATTCACCTAATGGACTTTATCAGTAAAGTTTAACTTGTGTTTAACTGATGTTACATAAAGTGCCTATCAACATAAAAAAAAACCACAAATAAAAATGAAGATTTTTCAACCAACTCTTGAGGTTGTACAGACAGCAGAGACAGCTCTGAATCCCTTCTAAAACAAAACCAGCTTATATGTAGCAGATCAACATTTTGATACATAAGATGGCAAAGTGGGGTTTGAAAGAGGTCTTTATTCCTCATCTTTCAATGCTATAATGCAGAATTGGGCATTTGAAAGCAAAGGCAACAGAAAACGAACAAAGAAAACAAGTGAGCTTGTCTCCAACAGGAAAATTATTTAGTGCTATGTAGAGTGATCTGCGAGTTATCTTCTTATTGCACTAATAAATCATCACAAAACTGTAGCACAAATTTGACTTGAAGAGAATCCTTGCTTTATGTTGGGGATCTGCATCAAATGGCGGGTGTTTATCCCAAGGTGAAGAGCTGCTTCAACAGTAAAAACACATCCTGGATTTGATCGTTCATCTCGCCAACATTGTAGTATTGAGTTTTGGGGATTAATTTCTAATCTAGTGCAGTATAAGTGTGAGTTAATTTATGCCTATTTTATTTTTCTCTGCTCTCACTTGTTCATGTCACTGATATTTTGCTTTCCCGTCTCTGTTGTCCTTACTGTTTTGCTGTCTACATATTTTTTGTCTCAATATTCTTATAACATTATATTTTCTGTAATTCATCACAAAAAGCCAATACAATTCCATCAGTATTTAATCATTTAAATTAAAAGCAATGTGATAGGAAACTTAGGAAAACTTAGAGCATGCTTAGTGGTATTCAGATATTGGCCAAATGTAATCTTGCCTGCAACTGGTGCCATACATGAGAATTCCTCATGGCCAACAGGAACAAGGAGCAAATCAGGACGAAAGGCTAGATCCTTCTGCAGCTTGTAGCAAAGAGATTTTAAATTGTCTTGTTGAAACACACACACACACAAAACATTGCCCTGTCATTGGGAATAATAGGCAACAAATTGATACAATCATTAGGGAACTGAAAATGAGAAGTATAGGAAACAGCAATTAAGCAATTTCAAGCCTAAATTATAACAGCACAAGAAAAACTCCCCAGATGCCTTTGCAGCCTTTCAAATAATCACTGGATAAGTTTTGCCAGGAAAAAAAAAAAAAAAAGAGAGAGAGAGAAAAGAAAAATGAAAGCAAAATCAATGTGTATACCCAGGAAAAGAGAGAACTGCAAAATCAAGTTAATGAGGGGAAATTCTCAATGGATGGAAGAGGAAAGGACATGCGAGGACTGCACAGTCCCTCGGGGCAGTGGTGCAGGACACGGCTTTGCAGGGAGGAGCCATGCAGGAGCCGTGTGCCCACCAGCGCCATCCCCAAGCCCTGCTGCTGCTGCCCTGGCATGCTGAGCCCTCCCAGGGACCTCCTCATTTTCAGCATGGGATTTCTGTAACTGTGTCCACAATGGAGGAGATTCACCTTCAGTGGGTAATTCAGGGGACTGGAGGGATCTCCTCTGGGAAGCTCCCTCAAGAGCCTGCTGACGTCCTGGTCCCTGCAGCCTCTCCTCAGGCTTACACCCCATTAATCTGATCCCCTCATCTCAAAACACAGCTGGGTAGCCAGAGTGTCCCGAAATACCCACACCTACACAATCCACACCAGCTGATTGGGGCAGCCTGGCGGCCAAGGAAATACCCCAAGTGGGAATTTAACAGCACTGCCGGCCCTTGTCTGACTGTCCGCTTGTGAGTTCACATTTTGGTCATCATAAGCAATACTCTCCACTCTCCCAGTCCTTTAAATCTGATCAATTACTCAGCTTTATCCTTCTAAGCAATCGTGCAAGGGATCATTTGGTTGTTCTTGATTTCTCCAGGACAGTTTAGTGTGGAAGCCCTGAGTCTCTTTGCCTGATGATGAAAAAACTGGGGTTTAACAGGCTTGGTATTGCTTGTAGTTTTTCTGATG
This sequence comes from Elanus axillaris, assembly GCA_026212715.1. Lineage (NCBI taxonomy): Eukaryota > Metazoa > Chordata > Aves > Accipitriformes > Accipitridae > Elanus > Elanus axillaris. The sequence goes on along the minus strand of JANZLQ010000001.1, from coordinate 46,942,611 downwards.
ATGACCTGTGTTGAAGTCCTAACACTGCTGTGTGTGTAAGCTTTCCTGAGCCCAGCCTCATTTTCTGCCAAGCAACATTCTCCATGTGGGTATCCAGAATTTGGGATTTTTGTCCTGAAGTCTTAGACATGTGTCCAAATTAACTCCATGACTAAGGAGGAGTCTGACTGGGGGTTAGGCACTGCAAATACCTTGTATCTGTTGGCGCAATGTCCAGCATGGCTACAAAATGATATTTCTCCCCTTTGAACTGTGAAGTTACTTTATATATTCCCAGAAAATATGTTTCAGAGAAAAACTGGATTTGCAGCCATGGGCCAACCATCTGGGCAGCGTGCATGCAGGAAGATACATCTTTCTGAAGGAACAGGACCCATTACACATGAGCATATTTCTTTGCTTCTAATGTGAAATAAGTCTTGCCAGAAATGTGTCTTTTCAGGACCGGTAAGACAATGATGCAGTGGTCTTCAGCATCTGTTTATCTTTACCAGCATAAGCAGAAAGTCACAGGAATCATTAACAACAATAATAAAAAAAAGAACCAGATAAAAGATAGCTAACTATATGAAGACCCACATCTTAGCTCTAGGTAGTGCAATCATCTGAATATCTATTTCTTCCCATTTGTGTGATTAATTGACATCTTGTTAACTGCTCATTAGGGACACTGCAAATCAGTGCGGAACAAAATAAACACTTCACAACAGAGTAGAGAATTATACTGGAAACAAAATTGGGTTTTAAAAATACATCTAAGGAGTCAACCTGTGTTACATACAAGGTAAACTGGAGATTGAAAACTTTCTGAACTGCTGCTGGAGAGTGTATGTGGCAGCCTGCACTGGACTTGCAACGCTGTTCTGACTTTGATGAATTCCAGACTGTGTACTGTCTCTGGCCAATGATCTGAATAGCAAGGAGTAGTCACACAAAATGTTTTTTAAAAAGATATTCAAGCTTATTGACGTATTAGTCCAGTGGAGTGTATTTCTTGGTTAATTTATACACATCTCTGAACACTCAGATTTACATGTGAATAAGGTTTCAAGTCAAGATGTCCTAATGATGAAGGCTTGGTGCAGAGTTGTCTGTAAATATAAAGGCTACATATAGAGCAGGAATATCTAATCTATAAAGTACCTGCTTACAGTTCACTTCAGAGGTAGTAGTGCTGAGGGCAGAAACCAGCTGTGGTTTGACATGCATGTTTAAACCCCTTCTGAAAGGTCCCCAGGTCCCTTCTCTCCATGTCTGCAGGCAGATGTCTGTCACTTCAATAGGACCATGTACGTGCTGGGGACAGTGCCTGAACAGGTGTTTTTGCTGGACCATGATTACCACACATGCCATTACACTGATATTGGAGATTTGGAAACCGAAGAATACATGCAAACCAGCTTGAGATACTCAGATGGAAGGAACTGGCAATGGATTGAGGTTACTTATCTCCATTATGCTACTGTATGCTACTGCTATACTCCTGGCTGCTATGGTAATAAAATAGATCAGTAGTAAATAATAACAGTAATAAGTAAGAAAAAGATATAGCTACCAACTTCTGTTCATAAAATAGGACTAAAATTATATGCCCTTTAGGGTCAGAGTAAGAACATCAGAAGTGTTAGCATAAGTCCCACACAATGCTTTGAACCTGCAGGGGGGTTGTTGTGAGGACAACTGTGATTAAGGAAGCAAGAGCTGCAGTTCTTCCTAATTCAGGGAACTTCCTAACTCACTGGGGAGTTTCCACCATGGTACCATGGCTCCCTGTGCCCCTTGCAAAGGGAGCAGTACCAGGAGGAGCGGGTAACCATTGTGCCTTCCCATGCACGGTGCTTGGCCAGGAGAGGTAACAACTGCTTAATACTCTTGCACATCACAGCAGTGGTATTACAAATTTTTTCTCCCTGTTGCAGCCTGGCAGTTGCACTGGGAATTCTGAGCTAAATGGCATTTTTTTCCATGCACCAGAGAGTAATTTAATTTGTTTTCTCTTTTGCTTGTTTTGTATTGCCGCAGCAGAAAGGACAACGACTGATAAAGGGAGAAAGCAAGAGAGCTGTGGCAGTGATTTTCCATTTTATTTATGGTGACAATGTGTAGCAAAAGGTAAAAATAGATCTTGGTGCTGACAGTTTTGTTGCTTCTTGATCTCAGGCTGGCACTTCAGAGCTTCCACCTCCACCACCTGTGAGGAGCAGTGCCTGAGCAAAGGGATCGGGCAAAGGCCTGCATCCGATGAATGGGGTGACTCTCAAGAAAGCAAAGGTGAAAACAAAACTGGGAACAATTTACAGTTTATTTTTCTTGGAGGAGACACCTCGGGCTAAATCTTGCTCTCCTGAAACTGAAATCAAAGGGATGAGTTCTGTGAATGATGAGAGAGAAGACTGGGAACTGGAGATATAGCAAAATCCTCCCAAAGGGGAGTATGAGAAATATCATTATAGCTGAAAACAGAAATATCTGGCTTCTGTTACAGCCTTTTCCAAATAGTACCCTATTTGCGTGATAGGTGAGCAGTGAATCATGCTGTGTGAGACTTTTTGATCAAAAAAAACCTTACTGAAGGAGACAATGAACATTTCAAAATCAATAGCCTGAACAACAGAGCAGGGTATCAGTGGTGATGACTGCCCACTTGAAAAAAGAAAAAAAACCTGGTGGGGTGCAACCCAAGCAAGTACAGAATCAATGATATTGTTAGCTTTTCTCTTGAAAGCCATTCTAACAGGAATGCACCTCTTATTCACTGTACTGCCTGGCCGTGCATCTTATTTTATTAGAGGAAAAGAAAATATTTTAAAAGTATGTAAGCAAATATTGCATGAGAATAATCAAATGACAAAAGAGGCAGGAATGGACATGACTTCTTTTTAACTCAGGGAAGGTGTTCACAAACCACAGAGAGAAGCAACATGTAAGTATCTTTTCAAATCGGGACAACAGTATTTAACGGCATGGATATGTCTGCCTTGCTTTTTTTTAAATTTTTTTTTTATTGCACACCTCTGGAGGAAGCAGCTGCAACACCCGTTTTCATTAATACTGCAGATGCAATGTGGGTATTGCCACACTTGGCTAAACTTTTGATGTCCTCGAGGGACTGTGTGGGGGAATGACTTTGATGAATCACAGTTGCACTTGAAACCGAGCTAGGAAAGATTAGCGTGTCTCAGGCAGAGAGATTCCACTCACCTGATTTTTTTTTTGTTCTGATGAGATAATTTTTCTAATTAACCTTGATAACATTTCCAGACACACAGGCCTACCCACACATAGATGGAAATATATTTTCAAATGGACATTTCACTTCTACCCATGTTTTCTAGTAGTGAATACAAAATTTTAACACCTCAGCTGCCAACTGATTCTTTTTGGAAACTGAAGCTGAACCTCTTTAACTGAAGCAGAAGCTGCCCACAAGAGCCTTTGGCAGAAATCCAAGCTTCCATAGGCACCATGTGTTCTGTATATGCTGATTGAATAAGGAGAGTAGTATAAACTTAAGAGCAACCTTACAGGTTTTATTCCTCCTTTGATGCTTATCAAGGAAGTCAGTGATTCTGTCCTTTTCTGAGCAAGGTCTGAATGACTGTAAAGAACTTTTGAAAGCCAAAGCATGTCAGTACCTTGTCCTTTGGAAATGGTCAGTGTCGGACCTTGGCCCTTCACACCATCCCACTTAGGAAGAGGAAGAACCATCTCATAGTCCCACTGAATTCACATGAAAATCATCCTGGAAGCAAAATGAACCATTCCCCTAGCTCTCACCCTCTTTATTCAGTTTTAAAATTACTCAAGTGCCCAGCCAGCACTGCTTCCAGAAGTTTTCCAAAGCTTTCCTGAGTCTCCTCACTCTTGTCTAGCTTTATAGCAACACTGATTTTCTGCTGTGTAAAGCTGGAAAAGCAGTTCTCCACTTCTCTACAGGATCCATGACACCTCTGAGAAAGAACAAGTAACACCCTGATCATCCTTTTACCATGTTCTTTGAACCTGCTGTGGGTGAGCTGAGGCGAGTGCTGCTCTGAAAGGCTTTCCCAGGGTGCTTGGTGGAGGTAGTGTTTTTCTATGATAACCTGAAAGATGCTAAAGCTTGCTGAGAATGCAATATAAAAAATAATCTAACACATTATCTAGGCTCAGATGCGATAAATGTGAATTTATTCCTAACCATTGATCACATTTCTGAGTCTCTGACTATGGTGTCACCAACAGAGCAGTGTTTAAAAGGAGCTGCAACATCACTTCATAAACCTTCATACAGGCAGAGGAACTGAGAAACTGTAATATAGGGAGCAAGTTGTATTTTCCCCAGGAGCTGGGAATTTAGATTTAGGGAGAAGTATTAGCAGGGTATTTGGTACCAGCTAAACAGAATTTAAGAGAGGGCCAATGTATATGTGAGTTTTAAGAAGACAGCAATTTTAGAGATACCACAATTCTTTTTTCTCTTCAGAGCTTATGCTGGTTCCTCATCATCAATCTGCCTTTCCCCTTCTCAGAGAAAGCCTACTCCACTTTTTGTTGCAGCTGGGTTTATATGAAGCCAATAGTTAACTGTCCACTTTCATGTGGCTTTACAGGTCTTTTAACACATTTGGTAAAAGATGCAATTGCTCTGAGTAAGCATTACTTTGTTAGGCAGAAGTGATCGCTCTATGAGATGGGCTTTCTTTACCTGTAGCAAGTTTTTTGTGTTATTCTCCTCAAAGAAGTCAATGAAACTGTCCATCTCTGAGCCAATTTTATGAAGATTGTAAAATAAAAGTGGTTTGAAAACTAAAACATTCCAATACTTGGAAATTACTTATTTTAAAACCTAGTTGTGCCATTCGCCTGAACATGCTGATGAGGAGGTGCCATTCACGCAAGCCCCAAAGACATTCCTCATGATGGTTCACAAAATAATTTGAAAAAATTTCAGACTTGATACTGCATATATATTTTTTTGTACAGTGGGTAACAGGGTTCTGAGAATGTGTTGTTTTTGCAGGCATACTTTGGTGAGGGGTTCTGTTTCACTTTGCTCATTTCTGAGGCAGACAGTCTTTCCACCTTGTCAGCCTTTGCCATAACTTTTAAAGGACACGGGCAGAGAAAGAACAGATGGAAATAATGATAATTACTTACTTTGAATGTTGCAAGAAATGCACAGCGCCTATAAGGTCTCATCCAAAGTTAATAGAAAGACAATCAATCTATTGTACATATATTGCCTCCGTTACTGTAGGATCTGAGCACCTCAGCAGCTTTCAGGAATTTATCCTCAGGTCTATGTGAGGTGGGGAAGAATATTTTTCTCCATTTCATTGAGGCAGAGAAGACCTTTTTATGCTTCCCAAGGTCATACACATGATGGAGCAGGAATTTGAAGCTAGGTGTTTCAAGTCCTTTAGTTGACTTGATGGTAACCAGATCCCATGTAACCTGCTGAATGGGTGGGTTCTGGGTCCAGCTCATCCTGACAGGCATCCGTCATCTTTAATCCCAAGCACTTCAAGCCATATGTGAAATATAGTACCAAGTGTGATGACCAAATGGAGTATAACAGGTATTTAACCATTTCACAAGCCACAGCACATCAAAAGTTGGCTCTAGTAAAGTGAATTTCAAGAAATTACGAAGGCACTATGAGTCATACCAAAATCCATGTGATTTTTCTACAGCTCACAAAAAAAAGTCTTGTGCCTCCCATAAGAAATGCGTGTTAATTAATGAACAATGTGTGAACAGAAAAGCACTGACAAAGGAGCTTCACTACCCACAAATAATATGACCTGTGCAATGGTTATCAATTAATAAGTATCATATGGTTGAAATAAACAGGGAGCTGCTAAAGCCTGTGTACAGTCCCCATCAGTTAATATTTAAAATAATGAAACAGTAACTACACATAATTTAGGGTTTAGGAACTAACTACTAGACAGTGGGGCTTTGTAAATAGGGAAGATGTTTGTGTCAGAAAAGGTAATGGATAGTGATCTGGTCAATAAACCTTGAAGAACCACTTGGAACTGCTGAGATTAGGGAAGAGGTAGGTAAAAGGTAATTCCTACAGGGGGAGATCATGACCACTGACTCGTTGACCACCTACTCAGACGATACCTCCTACGCAAAAGAAGATAACAAAGGAACAAGACAGTCTGTGTGCTAATTTACATGAGCAGTGAAGAAGAAAGAACCAATCATTAAGGAAAATAACAATGAATATGTACTAGTAAGTGTATAATTATGAGGACTTTTGAGACAAGGGTGTGCTGTCTTGAAACAGGCACCCATTCATGAGCATCAAGGAAATTAGTCTGAAAATACCTCAACTGTGTGTTATTGGCTTGCACACCAGGTAAACAAACCCCATTTTTGGGACAACACAATAATCAGAACATCTGTAAGAACATCTCACTGATGTTTCTTGCCATGTTTCACTGCCCCAAGCACCTGGTCCTACCATGTCTGTCATCTCCTTTGATCCACCTCCCACATTGTTGTTCTGGCTTATTCTTGCTTTCTCACAGGACATTCCTGGGGACAGGATTTCCCATTTGGCATCTTTTGGCATATGTAAACTATTGTGCCCTGACCTCCTGGTACCTTTTTCCCACTAGTCCCATCCATGATGGTTTGCCACCGGCAGGTCAGCATCTTGCGGCTTGCCCTCCCTGACACATGCATCACAGCATTCCGTAGCATGGAGTGGCACGAAACTCCTCCACCATTCCCCAACCCACACAGTGTTCTGCAACACCCTGGTATTGGTTATAAAGTTCCCTAGTGTTCCCTAGTGTCCTAGTTTCAGCTGGGATAGAGTTAATTGTCTTCCTAGTAGCTGGAATAGTGTTATGTTTTGGGCTCAGTATGAGTTGATAACACTGATACTTTCAGTTGTTGCTAAGTAATGTTTAGTCTAAAGTCAAGGATCTTTCAGCTTCTCATGCCCAGCCAGCAAGAAGGCTGGAGGGGCACAAGAAATTGGGAGGGGACACAGCCAGGGCAGCTGGCCCAAACTGGCCAACGGGGTATTACAGACCATGGGACGTCATGCCCAGTATATAAATTGGGGGGAGTTGGCCTGGGGGGATCACTGCTCAGGAACTAACTTGGCATTTGTCAGCAAGTGGTGAGCAGTTGCATTGTGCATCACTTGTTTTGGTATATTCCAATCCTTTTATTATTATTATTCTTGTTTTATTATTGTTATTATTATCATTATTAGTTTCTTCCTTTCTGTCCTATTAAGCTGTTCTTATCTCAACCCATGAGTTTTACTTTTTTTACCCCCATTCTCTCCCCCATCCCACTGGGTGGGGGGGAGTGAGTGAGCAGCTGCATGGTGCTTAGTTACCAGCTGGGGTTAAACCACAACACCTAGTAAAGGAGATTGTGCACAACAGTTTAGGATATGGAAGCCTGGGTTGTAATGAAGACCCTTCTGCTTTAAACAATGTGTTTGGGCTAATTACAGCTGAAGATTTTACTCTACTAGAGGAATCAATACTTCATTCATGCACTAATTGCTATATCTCATCTATTATATTTTGCTTCTGGATGAAAGAAGTGTATGGTTCTGGTGCAAGCAAGCCTGCAGCAAATAGTGTCACCAGTGTCCATGGAAGTGATTGTTTCTGAAACAGGAGGCAAGAACACTGGGTCTGAAAGGAAATGCAATATTTTAAACAACACAGAGGACTTAAAATGAGATTTTGGGGTTAAAGATTTGGGTGACTTTTGTTTTTGAAGAAATAAAACCAGGAATCATATACAAGCATTCATCAAACATCTGTCTACACATCTACTACATGTGCAGTACATCAAGAGTGCGAATTTGGGGCATTGTGTATGTTGCATGTAAAGAAATAACATAGATATTAATTTGAAGTAAATGTGTATTACATACAGTGCTTATGCCATTTCCAGGAACTACATAAAGATAGCGTGAAGGGTTTAGCTATGAGAATTGAAATAGTACGGAGAATTCAGAAACCATAGTTAAAGAACTTAAAAAGAACATCTGAAAAGATGAACCTTTTGATAGGATTTAAACTGCCTATGGGATTCAAGAGCTTTAATCAACAAAAGCAGCTTATTTCATCAATGTCGTGAGCAATAGCAGACAAGGCATCATCAGTGAAGAACACTGTAGAAAACAATTTATTTGGTTTAAAAAACTGTTTAGAAAAATCTGAGACTCAAGAGACCTTTGTCTGGTGACCATCTGGATGGATTTTGCCTTGGAAAGCCTGTCTTGAACTTGAAACAAACAAACATTTGTTCACATGGTGGGAAAGAAAAGATTGAAACAGCGTGCCAGAACTGGAAAAGCCACCCATGCATATCAGTATATTTACCTAGAGCAAGAAAAATGTGCTCTTTGTTTCTGGGACATTATCTTTAATCCCCTTGTAAAGGTCTCCTTGACCATCCTGCATAATGTAAAGCCAGGGAAAATGTATTTATTTTTTCCTATATATGACATCTTTTTCTGTAACATACATTTGCATTCAAGATCCATTACCAGAAGACTCTCGCATCATGTTAGAGGCTCTGAGTGTTCATTTTTGTGTTCCTTGATGATATTTCAGTCACCCCAAAGTGAGTTTTCAGTAGGCAGTTCCCTGGGGGAGGAGGTGCTACCCTGGCCTGGCAGCACTGCCAACAGTCCGGCCCCGGAGCAGACCGAGTGTGTGGAGAGTTTTGCAGGACCGGTACCCAGTGAGGCAGTGGTGCCAGATGGTCCCCCCTCCACCGGACTGGGCTGCCAGAGCCAGACCCCGTCCATTTTGGGCAGCTGGCTGTCGTGCTGATGGACCCAAAGCCATCAGCTGGTGCTGGGGCCCTGTCCAAGACGTATAAAGAGGGATAGACAGTAAAATCCATAATGGGGAGGAAAAATGCAAAGAGACAGAAATGTTTATTTTCCTTTTCCTTTCTGGTTAGCCATTATGAATTTGGGTGGCACTGTTTTGGATGGACCCTTGACAACTCTGTGCTGCAATATATTCACTCAAACACTCATTTAAATGAGCTGGCAGTTCAGGTGATGGTTGTTTCCTGTTTCAAGCTATTTAGCATCCCTGGCTGTTTCTTTGCTAACTGAAATATGTGATCTCCTTCAACAGAAAAACAGTGACTGCTAACTATACACATCAAATCCAGATAGCAACTAAGCTTTTATGCTCTCAATGATGTCAATATTTACTCAATATTGTCAATATTTACTAGACCTCTGAACCTGCCTCACCCAATGCACCAAGGCAGGAGGAACATTGTATTTCACATTTCTTCTTTTCACAACTTTGAGTAAGGTGTAAGTAACCTTTCCTATAAAGTCAGCTAATATGATCCTTCATCTCAGAAAGATATGATTTACAATGTAAAAGCGATGGGTCATCACATTTATATGAATCTGCATATAGGGTGAAGAGTTAGAATATTTGGGAAGGAGCTGATACATACTCCACAAAGGAGACTGATAAATCGTATATTGCCTCTTGCTTATTTGTGCACCGTCATTGCTCGGGCAGAAAGACAAATGCATTGCCTGATTAACATCAAGTAGTTCAAGGTTACTTTGCTAGTGTACATTTTGACAGTCTAATGTGCATTTTTGCTGTTGTGAATATAGATATATCTAAAAGACATACCTGGAAGATTTTAAGTTCAAGATGAAACACCTTTTCCTTAAAGACAATTTTGATTTTTTTATTTTAAAGTTATTTGAAGTGATCTATGAATTACTCAGTGTTTAAATGAGCAGCAAAGGTTTAAAAGAAAGTATATGTGTTAAAATGCTTTAAATTCCAGTAAAATCTTTCTGAAGTTTTTAGAGCAAATTGAGGGCACCTGTGCAGGCACATATTACCTTCCCGCCAGCATTGCAGAGTCTGAGAGCTGAATTATTAGGAAAGCTCTTTTGCTGGATTTCAGACAAATCACTTTAATGTGCCAAAATTGATTTGGCATGAAATCATCAATAGACCCTCCAGAATACTAACAGCATTAAAGGCAGAGGCCAGGACTGTCAAACTTGCTTGGCTAAAGTTAGGCTCATAAACTATTAGTTAGGCATCCAAATTAAAGTCTTCTGCTTCCAGATGTGTCTGTTGATCCAGCTGACGAGATTTCAGCAAGTGACACATGGGGGTACTGGGAATACCGGGGATGAGGGGAAGAACTTATTTAATGGCTTTGCTTCTCAGCTCAAATCTTCATCTACAAGCCTTAGATGTGGTAGGTAACCACCCCAGGTAGTTGCTAAACCACTATAGTTTTGTGCATTTTTTTTTTTTTAACAAGTCCACAGATCTTGTCTCTGAACCACACATCTTTCTTTTCATCCATCAAAAACATTGGTGCAGCACAGTGCTCTGAGCAGAGGGCAGAGAGCTGACAGGTGAAGATCACTAACCTCTTCTCCCAGCTCCACTTTCAAGTCCCCTCATGGCCTTGGGTGAAACTTCTCCCAGCCTCTGCTTTCTTGTCCATGAGACAGTGATGATGATGCTTATTTTCTATGTATGCTGTGAACATCTCTCATTACATTCAGCTGCTTTCCCTGAAGCACAGATTTACTGCAGAATCTTTGGTATGAAAGTATAGAGAAATCTTCATCCCCCAGCTACTTGTATTTATGGAATTTAAGAGTGTGAAACAGTATTTGGACCAGGTCTTTAGGCAATAAGATACATACATGATATCTCTGTAACATTTAGGGACAGGAGCCTTGGGCGACACAAATCTGCTTTATTTAAGTTCAGCAAATTTGAAAGAATTTCCTTTGGTGGAGGTATTGATTCAGTTCAGCTGAGGTCCAGGCCTCTGCCTTTTCAGTAGCAATGTTTCCTAAAATGAATGGGAAAAGTACAGTACAGGAGGAGATCTGCAGCCAAGCAACAACTCAAGGGAACTAAAACTGTCGTAGCTGATTAACAGAAATGAAAGCTGCTCAGAAACAAGTCCTGGTATGAATTTGGAGCACAAGAATTAATTGAGAAGGGGATTCTCTTTGTACTTCTTTTAGTAGGTCAGACAGTTTATCCACTAAGATGCCTTTGAAGCTGCCAGCAAAAAAGGCGTCACTGGAAAGATGAAACGAGCCAGTGAGTGAAGTCATCTGGTTGTCCTAAACCCCACTATTCTGAGTGAATTAGTTGCATGGTGAATAACAGAATCCTAAGCCAAAGATGCTCCATTAGCCTTTCCAAAGAGAGGGTAAGAAAGGGATAGCTCTGGCAAGGGATGAGTTGATGGTAACATGCAGCCTTAGTGCAAGAACAGGGGTGTAATGCTGAAAGGTTGAATTTCTGCTTCGTTCATGCAGCTGTGCAATACTTCTGCTTTCGCTGCAGAAAACACCAAAGGACTGAACACAAACTCATAGCAATGTACTCCCTTCCTGATGGCGTTCATTTAATGGTGGTGTGGGGCAGGTGAAAGTTACAATGGTGTTGTGGTGACTTAGTGGATGGCTATTTACATAGCCATGAATTCAGTGGGAGTTTTTACATTGATTTTAATGCAATGTGACTCATGAGGAAAAAAAAAAAGCAGATATATTTGTAGGAATTGGTCAGTGGCATACAGGAAAAAGACTGCAGCTCCTGCTGAAGTCAATGGGAGGAAGGGTTCTCACTAATAACATACATAAAGGTATTTGAGAAAAAGAAATGTGCATTCAGAGCAAAACAAATGAAGTGTTTGTTTTTTCCAGCCCTTGGCTTCTTGAAAATACTGACAGTAGAAAAATTCACTTTTTAAAGCTGCCTCTGTTTTTAATGCAGAAAGACAATGTGGGATGTCTGTCCCAAAGAGAGCAGGAATAAAAGAGATATTAATATCTCACAATCCTGCTCTTCTTCTTCAGAGGAGTCATGGCAGATCATGCCATCCTCTGCCTCCAGCATCCTACCTTGTACCTAAGAAATCACTCATCCTTCACTGAGGATCAGTTAGGTATAAGAAATGGAGGGAAAGAGGATGCAGTCACAGAATATGGCACATTTTAGGAATTAAATTGTGAAAACAATACTTGCTTTGCCCATATTTTTCTGTACCTATAGCTCCAAAACCAATAAATGAGGTTTTTTGTCATGATGCTGTATTATGTTGTATTTATTGTTTTTTCCAGCCTAAAGTGCTTTGTGTGTGAGATTAAAAAGCTGCAAGTCTCAGGCCATCTGGCCAACCAAATGGATTTAGTGTACAGGATCACTGCCAGATGTATGCCAGTTGTAAGTTTAATTTTTGAACATATAAAGTGCCTGGGGCTCTGTGTCTGTTATTCAGACAAAATCATGGTCCAGTTTTCCAAAAGAACCCAGATACAGTTTGAATCTAGGTGTATGGTCTTTTCTCCTTCACATGGTTTAAGGGCATATTCTTTGTTTCTCATAAAGAAAAATGGTGGCAAGAGAAGTTTGCATATATCTTACATGTTATGTTTGATCACATCTGTCTGACCTTATGGAACAGTAGGAAACACAGCAATAAGTTTTCTTAAGGAGCTTCAGTGAAATTGTTTAACTGAAAGGTAAAATTTCTTTAGATTACTTTAGATTAATTTGCACTTACATTTATGATCCACTTGGAGAGTAACTATGTTTTCAAGTATGTAATAGTTTATAATATCTCAAATTGATATTTAATTGATTTTATTTATTTTAAATGAGGAACTAGTGGAAGATGAGATATATTTTTAGCTTTACAAACTGTAAGAAGGATAAAGTGCATTTAATTTTTTATTTTGCAAATGTTCTCCCATAACAAGGTCTACAGCACATCTGACAGAGATACTGTGAAAATGAGGAAAGGTGTGAGCACAGATAGCTCTGGGCCTTGCAAAAAGGTCTTGAGGATTTTGTTCAAAACACACCAGTTGAAATACAGGGTAGAGCAGGATTTGGGTGATGGGAAACAGTGATTTGCGGGCCTGGCTCTCCTGCCTAATGCACTGCTGCCCACATCAGTGTATTTCTTTGCAGCTAAGATACTGAGGTTGAATTACTTTCCCCTAAACAGACCTGAAGGCCCAATGAATCAGGGATAAATGTTTGGAAAGGAAAGAAAGACTTGTTTGTCAGGGCAGAGTTATTCTCCCCTGTCTGATGGAGCAGTGAGGGAGGAGCTGGTGAAAGCCAGACATTGATAGCAGCCAAGGGCTCCTGCAGCAGATCTCGGTGCCCTCGAGAGACACAGCGTGTGGGACAGCCCAGCTCACTGCACTGACTGGACTTGGCAATTTCCATCAGAGTCACGTTAAAGTATACGTAGGCAAAAATAGGTTCAAATGTTTGGAAAAGGGGAGTGGTGGCAATATTGCTAGATGCTGCCAAGAAGCAGAGCCTCCCATAGGAATTTCTTTGCATATGTCTCTAACACTAAAACCAAATGTCAGTCTCCCAAAACAAGGCCTGTATCAGCCTTGAAATCAGCAGGTCTAATTGCGTTCTTGCTCCTGGAGACAGATGCAAAGCTTTGGTTAGCAGCTCAGATAGGTATGTTAGCAGCTCAGATGAATACCCAATGAAAAGGGCGCCATGGGGTATGGGGTGCATGCACCTTTGCAATGAAGAGCCATAAAAGAAAAAGCTGGCACTGTAATCTATAGTTTATTTTATTCTTGAAAGTAATTTTCCCTGTGATGTTATCCATTTTTTTCTCCTGCAAAGTTGTTCAGGGGGTCCGAATCAGGGAAACCAAACAGTAGATTTCATAAAGTAAGGAACAGCAAATTGAGCAAAAGGAGGATTATGAAGACTAAATCTTTTGTTCAAAGAGTGATTAAAAAGCATTAAGTTGGATGAAGTCAATCTAGAGCTTAACTGTATGAACCTTCTGCCTTGTTTTTCTTCTGTTTGGTTTTACACGTATTAAGAAATTAAAGGAGTGGGAGAGACCTCTTGAGGACTGCTGAGGCTGGGGCTTTTAAAAATAATACTTGAGCAAAATCAGTTGGACGTATGCTCTGCTTCCCAGTTTTCAGGCAATGTAAATTGTCCTGGCCAGCTGTACCCAAGAGCAGCAAGAATAAGTTGAGTGCTCTTTTCCAGGTGAGGCCCTCAAGCAATTCACACCCAAATGTATGTGTCATGGGGATTCATTCCTCCAGGCAATGAAATTCTGGGATTTGTACCCTCCTCTCCCCATGGCTTAAGTGAAAACTGTTCCCCTGCCCAAGATCAAATACAGCTGCAGTTCATTGCTGAAATGAGGAAGTGTCAGGGTAATTGCTATTTGCTTTGCATTCAGAATACTTTTTTTTTCCCTGTGATTTTAGATTAAAACTGCACAAGATGAGGGTATCCAGCTCTCTGGGTCTTGTTTGCCTTAAAGAAAACTGTGTTTAGAGGAGCACAGCTCCTTTGCAGGAATGAGCAATAGTATGAAGTAAGAGTTATCAGTGGATGTTTTATCGTAGTGATGGACATATATCAAGAGAGACTAAACACAACAACTAGTTAGGTTTCTGCACTCTACTTGTGCATGGCACTTGGAAAGCTCTGAGCCTTTTTTCCACACTGGGTTTATAAAGAAAGATCAAGGGTGGGGGCCTGAGTGCAGCTGTAAACGTAAATGAAGTTAGTATATTCTTTTCCACAGCTTTTCTGTATTTACTGACTTAATTATCTTCTTCTGCTTAGATTGTGGTTATAAAGGAATTGCTAGTTTGATTTAAAACTAACTGTTAATTTCAAAGTCATCTGTCTCCAGTCATTTCCCATCATGGGCTCTTTGGTCAGTACATTTTCTTGTCCTCCCAGTTTGGCCTGATGACATATCCTTTATCTGAAATATTTCTGCTTCTGATCTTTGATGTCCTTATGAACATGACTTAACATTTCAGTCTTTACTTCTGGAGAATACTGCCCGTGGATGGCAGCTGTACCCCATAGCTCTGCTATGTGGAGCAAAGGCTTAAAATGGAGTAATGAAAAACTCTCCCATTTGCCAGCAACATTACACTGAGTTCTACTGATAAAAAACTTTGCCCTGAAGCCTTTTGCTCTTCTAGGATCTTATTTTTCCCCTTGATTCACACTTCTCTTTCTAATGAAGACCAGAAGGAGGAGCATCCCCTTCCCCAAGGCACTTGAATAGAGCTTGGAGGAAAGCTATTTTCCTTCCAAAAGTTGTTTTTGATATTTTGTCATCTTTCTCATTCTGTCACTGGGTGAAAACAGAGAACTTGGTAAAAAGGAAGTTTCCTTCTCCCCCAGAGAGAGCTAATAAGTAGTCTACTGGCTAGGGCACATATCTAGCACAGAAGACTCTGAACACCTCCCCAGTCTGGTCCTTACCAGAGACTGAACTTAGCTCTTGCACAGTGCAGGGTCCTGTGTGACTGATATCTCCCCTCTTCTTTCCCTCCAGCAGTTCTCACCTCCCCCAAAATCACTATTATTCCCATGGAAATTTGCTTGATCAGCCATTTAACAAAAAACTCCATGTGGTTCTAACCAAGCAAGTTGAAAATCTGAAACAGAACGTGAGTTGAAGATGTTGGTTAGCTCCAACCATAAGGGATACACATATTTATATCAGCTTTTTTTTTTTTTCAAGTACAGTGGATAATCATAGAATCATAATGTCCTTTCAGAATTGCTTTTCCAAGGGGTGATGCTATATAAATCATGAAAACTAGACTTGGAAAATGTCGAGCAGGTCTCCTGTCCAACCATCTGCCAAGAGAAGATTGTTCCCTGCAGAATTTTCCCCAGTGCTCTGCTGTAGCAAAGAGATGTTTTATCTGCAAAACAGCTCCATGCCTATTTATAGTTCTGCAGAACTCATTATCTTTAGTTACAGAGAAATGACTTTACACCCCTGTTACAGAATAAGGTCCCTCCATCCACAGTGTTGCAGCTGAGTTTGCCCATGTGCATGTCCCCAAAGCCACAAGTGTGAAAACTGATATGCATTTGCAGCTCGATAATTAAATCAGAAACATATCCTATCCACCGCAATCACATATCCTGCCCTTCCATAACACATTGATAACCAACTGGCAACCACTTGATTATTCCCCCATGAATAATAGGCAGCACAGCAAAATGTTCCTGTATATTGAAAGCAGAGAAGGAGCATTTCATTACCAGATCCTCTCCCTCTTCGCCAGAAGCTACCAAACAATAAAATGGAAAGGAGAGATATAGCTTGTGGCATCTGTCAGTGCAAGTAGCCTTTGGTTCAACCTGGGCTGTTATAAATATTATATTAGAAGTATTAGCAAGAGCAGATTGGATTGCAGCAGGTCCAGAATGAGGCAGCCTGAAGGCTGGCAATAAAGCTGGAAGAAATGAAATGGTTTGGCATAGGTATCTTCTGCTTTGCATTGTGTAAGGAATGAAGAGGGAAGAGGGAAATCTTTCTGTCTTGATTCAGCTCATCTGGAGCATTTATTTAGAAGAGCCACTTTAGCCACCTTGGCAAAGATGGACTGCGCCTACATAGGCAAACAACATGACAATGTCCTCACAAAGTCTATTTAATTACCCTTGTCACTCTTTTGTGCTTTTCTGGACATGTTTCTCTATGTTTCACTAAGTTTGCATCATCATTGGATATGGGCTCAGCCCACACTTTGAGCCAGAGCTGGGAGTGTGGGTTCATGGGTGAACTCGGGCACATCAGTGAGGGACAGATTTTGAAGACATTCAGGTACTGAAACATGAAAAAGCAGTTACTAACTCCTCTTGGTTTCACACAATGAGTGCTCCTGAAACTGCCATTTAGTTTTTACTATCAGCTTTAGACACCAAAATCATTTTTTAAATCTAGTTCGTCTCTGCATCTTGGTTCCCCACCTGTATTACAGAAAGAAAATTGTTTCTCTAGCCTGAACTTTTGTGAGAAGCTGAGAAACTTCTGGCAGAGGCGATATGAGCACCTCAGCTAAATAGGAAAAGTCATTATATACATTGAAATTCTGACAACTTCAAGGGAACAAAGAAAATTAAGGGGGGGTGTGTGTGAATATATCTCTCATTCCTTCCTGTTACTGCAGTTTTAGGTGTTAGCTGTAAACAGAAATTGCTCCTGCAAAAGCTTAATTTTTTAGGGTCATAGTGTTACTTAATAAAAAAAGAAAAGAAAACCAAAAATCCTTTAACATTCTTCCTTCAGCAATGAGAGAACAAGGCAGACAAAAAATATTGAAAAGGTGGACACTTCCACACCACTAAATAAACCCTCCGCCTTGGTGTACACATGGGATTAGGAAAGAGAGATGCCAGAGATTGGCTTAGACATATTTCCCTAGAGGTACAGAGAGATATTGAGGGAAATCACAGTCATTCTGTAACATGTGATTAAGAAATCAGGATATTATTTTTTTTCTCATTTTAAGAATGCAACAGACTGGATGGGAACCACCTGAGAAAGCTGACGGCAAGAAGAGTGGGGAGAAATCATTCCAGTCAATACTTCTGAAGTGTGGGCTTACATCGTTTGTCCTACAGCATTTTTATCACAGCAGAAATACTCATATTAAGGAGAATAACCTTGATCATCTTGGGCAGAAGGCTATTACATAAACAAGTACATATTTAATTGCCCTCTTTTTGTTCTCTGGAAGGACTTTCCTCCTGTTTCAAGTTGGAGGTAGGTCTAAACTCAAGAGCACTTGGCACAAAAAGGCACTTGAAGTTTTCTGTTTAAGGATGTGCAGTTGCACAGCCTCTTTGAGCAACTTTAAATAGGTGCTGTGAATGGCAAGTAGAGAAGCTGTATTATCATTAGCTTCCACCTGAGGGTAAAAGAAATACACTCTCTGACCTTAGATGGATCAGAAACACTGGCTAATCAAGCAAATGGCAGTAAAATATCCCCAACTGCTCTGCTACTCTTAACCATTTCTGGTATTGTGCCTGCCTTATAAAATGCACGAAGGTTCAGCTCCACTTGCAGGACCATAGCCTCTGCAGGATGGGACAAGGCAGCCACACACCCTATGCTGCAGTTATTGGTGCCCATCCGAGGGCTGGAAATGGTTTACCATTGCCAACCCTGACCCTCCTGGACTGTCAGTTTGCTGGTTTGAAATGTCCAGCTGCAGGTCTCTTAATCATGACCCATTTTGGTGCCAGCAAACGCCCCCCTCGCAGATGTGTCATGCTCCCATTTTCCCAGGTGACACAAAGTTATGGTGTGAGATGCTCGGGCCCTGCCTGCTGCTAGGTACCTCACCAATCTGCTGCCCACCAGGCAGGACCATGAATAAGCTACCCAGCACTCACACACCATCCTGCTGGGATGATGCCCAGTGCCAAGCCAACAGGTCTGGCCACACAGCCTCTTGCTGTCCCTTTGCTACAGACAGCTGCTATTTGGGGCCATATTTGTGTCCCCCATGCAGTATAGGGTACGTACAGTCATTCCCCTTCTCTGACTTCTCCTTTCACACTCAACACTGCAATTTGTGCTTTGGCTGTCTTCCTAATGACTGTATTATTAGCTCTATTTTCATCTGCTCTCAGCTGTTTATTTTGCATAGAGTTATTTTGGCTGCTCTACATATTACAAATTGAGTAGCTGAATCAAGTCCACAAACGCTAACAGAGAGAGCACGTCAAGCAGGGCTCTGTCTGACCAGCATCATTTTCACCCTCACATGTACTTCTGCTCCCTGCCCACACCGGCATCCCAGCTGCCATCCTGCTGCGTTTCTGAACATAGAGTGGCACAGCAAGGAGCAGAGTGACCATATGGCCTGAGGCAGCTGGGCCATATGAGTCTCCATTTGCAACACCTAGTTTGCACTTCCTAAGATGCAGAAGGTGTTTAATATGTTATGTGTCACTTTATGGGCTATTCCGGCCTTAATTGCAAAGTCTGAAATGGTGCACAAAAGCTGTCTTCTTGAATGTGCTCCCTGCAGGAACAGGAGGTGTTGTCCCTCAGTCAGAGTGTTTTTCGATTTGTGTCCAGGACATCTGAGCAAAGCAGCTGACACTCTTCAGCATTCAAGATGGCTGGTCCTACCATTTGTCATCTAGCTGTTATCCCCTCAGCAGTCCATCAGTGCTCTAGTTTTTTGGTACAACTAATGGAAATGTGACTCATGAAGGAGTAGGTATGCTGGTTTTGGCTGGGTTGGGGTTAATTTTCTTCATAGTAGCTAGTATGAGGCTATGGTTTGGATAACTGTGCTGGAAACAGTGCTGATAACACAGGGATATTTTGGTTCCTGCTGAGCAGGGCTTACCCAGAGCCAAGGGCTGTTCTGCTTCTCCCCCCACCCCACCAGCGAGGAGGCTGGGGGGGCACAAGGAGTTGGGGGGACACAGCTGGGACAGTGACCCCCACTGACCCAAGGGGTATCCCAGACCAGAGGACGTCATGCTCAGCACATAAAGCTGGGGGGAAGACCTACTCTCTCCCCTGTCCCACTGTGGGGGGAGTGAGCAAACAGCTGCATGGTGCTTAATTGCCAGCTGGGGTTAAACCACAACAGTGGGAAAGGTCTACAGGGCCCTCAATGGGGTTATGGAGGGGAAAGGATCTGTGTGAGTCCACTTTTCTCCTGATCTCCTGACAGCTTCAGACCACAGAGATCTGTTATTTAGGTATGAGAGGGAGGGAGTCATCCTGAATTCACTTCTCACAGACTTCCCTCGGTTTTTGGAAAAGCCTCATTTACATATACATGTTCCCAAAATATATCTCCGGAGACCCCTCGCTGTGATCAGCATCAGGTATGAACCCTGCAGTCTGCAACTGCATAGGAGCTCACTGCTTCCCCACTGCCCATCAACAGCTAAAATGGGAATTTCCATCTGCACCGTGCAGATTGCCTCCAGATTGTTTGTATGGAGGGAATGAACTGAGAAACAGGGAAGGAGCCCTCACCTTCTGCTTTCCTGGGAGCAAAGACTTCTCAAAGGCCCTATTTTCTTCTGGCTCACTGGAAATCCTTGGGGGAACGAAAGGAGGAAGGATATTAGGAGATTCCCTAAGAGCAAACAAAGCAGAAGCACCTCATTGCCTAGGGAAAAGCAGAGAGGGGCCAAGTGGATAGAAGCAGAAATGAATGATCTCCATTCAGCACTTCTCTTCCCACTAAATAAAGCTGAAAGCTGAGAAATTAAATAAAACTGCCTATTTCCCAGGTTTTGGAAGATGAAGGAGCACAGGTTACATGCATGTGTTGTTACAAGAAAGTCTTAGCTACAAAAGAGTTTTCCAACAATTTTACCCCCCTCCCAGCCAATCCATGGTTTTAGCAGCAACCCAGGACCTCTGGTGGGCGATAGCCCACTTCCCAGCAGAAAAAACTCTATGGAAACCACGCATGGTTTTTAATGTTTAATAACATAAAATCAATTGGAAGTGGTTGCTGGCTTCCACAATCAATTTTAGGAAATCTCTCAGAACCGGAGAAAGTGGGAGAGTTTCCATTAGCCCTGGAAATCTTATCAATGATAGGGAAATGGTTATAAACAATCCTGCACTCCAATAAACATATTAATAACCTTGTCCTCACTCATTTCTCATGTCTGTATAAGAGGATACAACTTTGTCACCAGTAAGGTTGTATCTTGGTCTCAATTCCACCCTTTCTTTGCACAGACACACAAACATCCATGTGGCTGTGAGCCCTTTAGCAGATCAAGCTCTGAACCATCCCTCATGGTTGGTGCCCCATGAGCTCTCCCTGGTCTGGGAATATCTGAGGGGCAGGAATCACAAGGGGGTAATCCCCCTGCCTGCAGGCTCTGCCTTATAGTGAAAAGCCCCTTAGCCGAAACACAGGGTAAGAAGCTGTCCTGCCTTATAGCTGGGTGGGAATGGGCTCCCCAGGGAAACATGGGGCTCCTCATCCTGGGTGCACTCAGGGGCTAGCGCAGCCATATTCACCCAAATGTTTATGGGTGGCCACGCTCAAGGGCTGTTCGGTCAATGAGAAGTTGCCTGCTGATTTTGATGGGCTTTATGCCATTTTCCAAGCTTAATGCTGCATGGCATGAAGTGCCCTTTTTCTGCCCTTGTTTTGCTCAGACTGGGGGATTGTGATGCCTTCTGCTCGCTGGAATCTGAAAAAAAAAAGGGGGTGGGGGTTGCATCTTTTAAAAATCCTAGGACTAAGCAAAGTTAGGAACAGCCCTTACTGCAGCTCAATACAAATCAAGACACTGTTTTCAAATTTTCCAGGTTCGCTCCAGGACTCCAGCTAAGTGAAGTCAAGGCAGGGTTTGTAATGCACAATTTAATCAGTGAATTTGTAGATCTCTAAAGGCGTGCTTAATTTAATATTGTTTCTAATGGCTATTGTCTTCATGCTTGCCTGTTTCCCTGGTGTTTTTCCCTTTTGTAATTACTTGAATGGGCATTTCCAGGTGCATTGCATATATTAGCAAGCACTTTCATTTTAGTAATGAGTGAGACACTTTCCATGTTTATTTCTTCATTGTCCTAATAGTTACTTTATTAAAGGTCCTGATTTTTCTAAAGGAGAAAAACGAACATTTACCACTCTTTTCTACCTCATTTTCCTCTTCTACCTTATGATGCCCTTGAAAACAGAAGAGTTAATTACTTACTGACCACGGTTAGACCAGATTCAAATTATCAGAGAAAAGTAAAACTAAAAGGGGATGCTTGGTCAGTGCCTGTCCTTATCCCTTATTGGAATGACAAGTATGCACTTGTTGAACTTAAAGCCATTCCTCTAGTCATCAGGACCTTGGGGCTATTTTAAGCTCTTTTAGGGGTACCTGCAGTGCCTGTTTCCCACACCTCGTTACCATCCCTTAGCATTAATGTGCATTTTCCCACTCCTTCCCCACAGCGTGCAGCCTGGGGACTCGTGGGGTGCAGGAGGCCAAGCCCTGCCTGGCCACCCCAGGCTGCCAATTAATGCTGTGGCAGGCTTTCAGCATCAGCTGACAACCTTCATCCTGCTGCTGAGCAGCATTTATTATACATGCACAACATTCCTTTGCCACATGCTAGTCTAATTTTCAGATTGGCTGTTTATTAGCATTATTACAAACGTGGCTCTTCATCTTCTATTAAATGGTACTGCAGCCACTGTGCTCCCACAAGAAGCCTATAAGGAGGCACTTGGTTCATTAAATTACCCTGCAAATGTCAAACTTGCTCTGTATTATTAGCTGTACATCTTACATCCTCTTTATTAGGATTCTGTGTCTTGAGGGTGCCCTGTGGTGTATAGATTTTTTAAAATACAAACCAGTGTCATTTTGCTGTTTAAAAGAACATTTAATTAAACTGGATTCATTGCTTGTATGGGGCAAGTTAAATGAAAGCTAAATAGAAGGCATATGATTACATGTTATTAAGAACAGCGACTGCTCCAGAGACCAAACTCTTTTAACACAACATTAAGCTGAACTCATTTCATATGCACAGGTTAGCTCTGGCCTGCGAGGAGAACATATTTTGAGAAGATCAGCAGAATGGTTATAGGCACTAAACAGCTTTTAACAAAATGCATGTTTCAGGGAAGAAACTTTTCCTAAGCTAGACTTATATATGCTAATGAGAAAAATCAAAGCTTCACACTGATTCTAGGTAACCTTTTAATAATTACTGCTTTTATAGTGTCAGATGTAAATTATAAGATTGGCTTTGTTTATTATTTCACTAGCTATAAATTAACAAATGGCCACAATGAGTATAAAAATAAAATTGGAAATATTTTGTAGGCTTGAGTAATTGGTCACATCATGACTTTTTAATGGGTTTCAGGAAAGCAAAAGGTATCATAACTAAAAGCTCCATTACACAATTTCCTATTCCCTACTCCATTTATGTTAACACTGTTGGTTGGATCAGATTTTTTTTAAGAAGAGCACTCACCAAATTCCCTTTCCTGGCATCCTAAGCTGCTTTTTGAAAGTCTGCCTCACCCGTGTCCTCCAACCCCAGCCCTAAAATTCACCATAACTGTGAGTCTACAAAGCCTTCAGGAGTGGTGTGGTACTCGGTGGGCAAAAGCTGCTATTTTTTACATGAATTGCATCCATCTCATTGTACTCTTTCAGCTCCCAGCTGCTCTGAGGTTACAATTGCCTTTGGTGGTTTGGAGGAGGGATAAGGAAGGGCTTGGGTGTGCATCACTACATGGCACTGGCTGGGTGTATTAGCCCTCTCACCCCTTCCTTCCTATGCACCCTTCTTGCCTGTTGATTTATCTGTTTCTAAGGTTAAAACCACGACAGTGACAAGCTCCAGCTCAAGCCCTCTTCAAATCTGCACAAGGACAACCACATCTATTTTCTCTGCATGCAAGTGAGCACGCACAGCTGGAGCTCCAGAGAGGCAGCTCTCAGCATGAGGTTCATGACTGAAAAGCATTAGGCAATTGAGATCTTGTATCTAAAACTGGAATTACCTGTTTCTTCCAATAAAGGAACTTAAAATCAGGCTCTTTGCCATGGTAGCTAATGGTGGGACCAGTGGTGCGTGTCCCTGCTATGTGTTCCCTGAGCACTACTGCATTTCGTCAAATAATCCATGTCAGTGATGAGGACATCACTGTCAGAGGATTTGGCTCACAAACTTCCTCCAGATCACACAGAGAGCACAAGGAAGAAGTTTGTCCCGTGTGTAGTAGATGCACTCAGAGGTGAGGCTGCACAGTCTCCCTCCAGTTTGGCTCCCCTGCCCCCTCTGGAAGGAAGCGCCGATCGCCCCGTTCTGCCTGACTCTCCCAGTTCCAGCAGAATCTTTATAAATCCCCTAGGCATGAAGATGCCTAATGACCATAATAAAAATCCCATGTCCTAAAAATGGTGGGACTTGACTCCTCTGCTCAGTATTCCCCTGAGCAGGTGAAGGCAGCTCTGCTTGCTGCCCCAGCACTCTTGGCATGACCCCATGGCACCTTGCTGCTGGGAGCTACAGCCCGAGCCCCTGGGCTCCTCCAAGGGTTTGGGCTGCTGAATGCCACCACAATACATGTCTCCGATTAATAGACAGAATAACTTCTGCCTGTGCATTAGGCCAGACATGCCTCTCTATCTAGGTCAACGAGAGCCTTGGGAGTGCAGAAGTGTGCTCTGAAAAAAAGGAAAAGACCTTCCAATATTAAGGTTGTTTTAATTGCTTTTCATGCTTTTCAAAACATCTGAGAGGAAACTCTTCCCTGGGAGTGCCACTTCCCCCATTCACACCTCTTCTGGAAAGACCTGGAGATCTCAGCCTCTCCTTCGCCGCAGCCCAGGCACAGCACTGGGTCTGCTTTTCTTGGGGTTCCTTTCTGTCTTCTAAGCATGTCTATTTTTTAGCTTTCTTTTTTGACTGCGAAAGAAATGGAGTCCTTCCACGCATTGCTAATGCAAGCATGCAGCCACATATACACGAGAAACTGAATTATAGTGAACAAATTGAAACAAATGAGGCAGTCCTGAAGCAACCCTGCCTTCCAAATGGAAGTGTGGTTGTTGGCAGGGTTTAACCCCAGCCAGCAACCAGGCCCCATGCAGCTGCACGGTGGGGTGGGAAGAGAATTAGAAGAGTAAAAGTGAGAAAACTCATGGGCTGAGATATAGACAGTATAATAGGGAAAGCAAAAGCCGTTCATGTAAGCAAAGCAAACCAAGGAATTCACTCAGCACTTCCCATGGGCAGGCAGGAGTTCAGCCTTCGCCAGGACAGCCGGGGGGCTCCATCATGCCTGACGGTGACTTGGTGTATTGGGTTTCTGTGGCAAGGTTTTGGTAGTGGGGGGGGGTTACAGGGGTGGCTTCTGTGAGAAGCTGCTGGAA
>JANZLQ010000001.1:46894136-46911138 GCA_026212715.1 Elanus axillaris | reverse complement strand
TCCCTCCCTCCGGGTTTTTTCTCCCATACCTGTAATATAATCTGTATATTCCAGGTTTATGTGCCTGTGAAATGAAAAGAAAAAAGGTTGTCTTGCAATTTAAAACCAAACACTGTTCAGCACCGTCTCCGATGAACATATAGATGCAATGTTAAGGATTGCATTTACCCAGAGTCACATTTCTGCAAGATGTTTACACTTCATATCTGAAACATGTATTTAGCCAGAAAGGGGCACACATGCATGAAGGACTTGCAGGATCATTTCTGGTATATTTTTAATACAGAAAGCCTGACGCCCAGCTTGTTTCAAGCGTAACACTGGTTACGCTGGTTTAAGTTGATTGCTCTCAGGGGACCTCTGTATAAAGCCTATAAATTCACTTTCTAGGGGTGCAAGTGAGGAAGACCCATCCCATTCATCCAGACATCCACCGGGGGTTTGCAAAGACCAAGGCTGGGCTGGAGATGTGCTTTCGGAAGAAATTTCTGCTGGTTGAGATAAGGCAGACTTTCTGAGAGGAAAACAATTAATGCGGTGCAGAAAGCACACAGGTAAGCTCAAAACTGCTGTATAAATCCCAGTTCATGGACAGGTTGGACTCCCTAAACGTGCTCTGGAAGAGCTGTATCTTGCCATGCAATTAAGGGTGATTCTCGCATGAAAATGTGGTTCTTCAGTCTATTAGGAAGTTGTTTGAGAGATTTACAAGAACTCCTTCAGTTTTTATGGTCAAATGAGCATAAAATTGTGCTTCCCCACACTCATTTCCTACTAAATAATACTTACAGTACTTACTTCTTGGAAATGCATATGTTACAAATTTAAAATTAAAAATAATTTATCCCTTAAGGGTGCTCTTCTGATTCAGTTTTCCCCCAGCCCCTTAATGGAAGCAGCTGCATATACAGAATGAAGTATTTTTTCCCCCATTTTTTAATGAAATTTTCCTTAAAAGCAAAAGCAACAGCAGAGGACTGCTCTGGTGTGTTTGGGTTTAGATAAGGAGTTTCCTTCTCCAGCCTGGGGTGAAAGTGCTTTTTCCCCCAGCAAATTCTGCTTTTAAATAACACCCTGTACAACACCATGCACCCAGCAAGAGCTCCCTCTCCCCAGCCTCTCGAGCTCCGATTAAAGAGGGGAAGGAGCCCTCACATGTATTCACATTGAATCTCCTTTCTGTGTGTGTGTGCAGTCATATCCTCCTCTATTCTCTCCAGATCATCTCTGCTGTTCCTCACCTTTCCTGCTCTCTCCCAAATTTCCAGAACAAACATCCTCCCAAAACTCTAAAAAGCTTTTTTCTTGTATCTTTTTACCTCTGCTTACAGGACATGCATGTGTGTCTTGTTGCTGGGTTTTGTTGTTGGATTTTTTTGTTTTGTTTTGTTTTGTTCTGGCATTTTTGTATATACATCAGTCCTGACAGGGTTGATGTGGCAATATTCAGCAGTGACCTCCTTCCCACACACCATTTAGAAGAGGTCACTGACAGCACAAAAGAGCTACAAAAATAATTTTAACTTTAATTTGTTTCCCATCAGAAATGCATGCAGCAATCTGTCCTAATGAGAGATTTTCTTTCTTTCCCGATTTGCCATGTCACCATAGGAGCTTACAGGTGTACTGAGGTCTTCCAATGCAGCAGTCTGTACATAGCACTGTGTAAAAGTGGTAATAGGTCTTGTTCTGTTCAACAGCTGAGACATATCATGGACGCATTCTAAAATACACTGGAATTAATATTTGATCACTAGAAGTGTGTGTTTCAAATAATTCACAATAAAATTAATATAAACAGCTATTAATGCCCAACACATTCTCCTGTAAATCACTTCAAAACTTTAATAATCTATACTGTAGCAGAAACGTATATGCAAAAATAAAACATAATTTCTTGCAGCTAAAGCATTACCTAAAGTAAACCATTTCCACACTGAATCAAATTATTTCAATGTCAGAAATCACACCTGTCTGACTGAATAAACTGAGTATTCAGACTATTAAATTCATTCAAGTGACTATATTGTATTCCGCTGTGCGTTGTGCCTTGTAGAGAGCATAACACTTCTTAAAACTGTAAAATCATTTAGCAAAACAAATGCATCAACTACTGGAGTAGAGACAGCCCCACATGGAGAAGGGACTGAGGAGGTGAAGTGCCTTCTTTCTGAACATCCTATACTATATATTGAACAGATTTACCTGACGTGACCCCACTGGAAATGAAACAAATCCCAGAGAAACTTGCCAGATTGGCATCAGAGTTTATTTTTCCATCTTCCACACATGGCCCTTGCAGCTAGGCTAGTGAAAGGCTGCAACCAGGAGGTTTGTGTGTTTAGCTAAAAATGCCAGAAAGCCCTATGTGACAGCAGTAGCCGATTCCTAAGACAGGCTTTGCATCAGGGCTCATTAGTGAAATCCACCTCTCCAGGACTGTTGTTACCACTGCTGTGCCTCCACCACCTTCAATCCCTTCTCTCTTGCAGTGCCAATATGGACCTGGTCCACAAATTGCTTGCAGAGGCACCATCATAAAAATAAAGTGAAAACACAGGGAGAGGGAAGCAGTGCCATTAAATGGAGTTGGCTGCGGAGGCAGGAGCAGGCAACCATCACACGTGCAGAAGGTGTGAGGCCACTTTCCCAGTAAATGGAGGTAAGAGATTTTGAAGTCACAGCAAGCTCAAGAAATCCCACTGAGCAGCCACCCAAATGGTCTGTCATTCTGAGCTTCCACTCTTGCCAGCTGCACTGAGAAGTGTTAATTTGCTTATTTGATCTGTAGAGTTTTTAAATTAAGATGATGAAACCACGCATAGTTCTTGATTACTTCTTAGGAAATGGTTAGGTTTCTGCAGTGCCTGAGTAGATGGTCTGAGTTACCTCAGATTATACAACATCTATACAATAAAGCACAATTAACTGCTTAGTGAGTCACACATTCATAGATTAGTGCAGAATTAATTGGGTATTAAAGCTCACTTATAACAACAGGTACTAATACTGATTTCTTAACAGGCTCCAAAAATTATATATCAGTACTGAAGTAACCTAAGCCATGTATAAAGTATGAAAAAACATATTTCAGCTGTTAACAGTTTGTATCTGACTATTTGCTTTGGATCAAGAAGCAAGAAGATGTTAACTCATGGCTCAATCACTATTACACCCAGGTTGTTATTAAAAAGCACCTTCCCATCTCTTTTTTCACTGCATTCAGGCTTTCTTAACTCTTCCATTACCTGATGCTTTAGTTCAGGAGGAGCAGTTTTAGAAAACTCACAAGTTTCTGTCAGGAAATCGAGCAGCAGCTCCCCATCCTTGTTCCCTTCAATAAAGCAGCTTGTTATGTCCATGTGGGAAGGGAGTTCATAGAGCTGGTACTTCAGCCCAGCTGAATCCAGTATCCTTTTGATGTCAGCAGAGGAAACGTAAGAGCAGAGATCATCTAAAGGGAAGGAAGACCCGTACTTCTTCCACAGTATTTCCCAGCCACTGGTTCCTGAGAGATAAACCACCAGAGAAATGCTCAGGAATAAGGAAAAACAATATTTGAAGGAATTCTTTATCTTTTTTTCTTTTTTTAGCAGTTGTCCTCATTGCAAGTGGGATCTCTCCAGAGTTGGGATGTGTGTCCTGGTGTGTGGTGGAGATGGCTGCTTCTCTCCCTCGGGGCGGGGGGCATCACAGGGGGATGGACACGTTACCTACCCCAGAGCTCCAGCACCTCCTACTGAGCCCCCAGCTGAGGCCAGAGCAACTCAGTGCACTTGATCCTTCCCTCCTCCCACTCCCAACATGCTGCACCCCTCTGCTCCACGCACATAAGCAATGTCTGGCAGGGACGTCCTTCTGTAGTCCACCTGCCAAACACTAGCTATTCAGTGCCATCTTTTTGACTTAAACTATTCCCTAGATTTCAGCTGCCTATTTGGAAGACCAAATCCTCTCCTATTCCTTCATCCCATTACTTTGTGGTTGAGCTACATGTGAGCTTCATTGAAACACTTATTATCAGTAAATTATCTCTTTGCTACGTGAAACACATGGGGTGCAAAGCCCTGATCATTGTCCACGTAGCTGGGTGTGTGGTGGAGAAAAGGGTGAGATGGAGAGAGGCTGGGATGAAGCTGTACCAGCTTTCCAGCCTTCAACGTTTGCTCCCATCACACTCACATGCTGTCAGACCTCCCCAGTGGTGCCAGAAGGATGTTTTGGCTGTGTACTATTTGGGTGTGCAAAGATGAAGAGGGAGGAAGGAGAAGGCTCTTGTCGCACCACAATCACCTCCAGAACTGAGCCAATGCCAAGCCCATGCTTGTGCATGCCCCTCTTCTCATGGGACGTTTTACAAGGAAAACCAGCTGGGTAAGCTGAAAACTCCCCAGATATGTCTTCACAACTTTATTTTCCCTCAGCCTGGATCTCTGATTCAGCATTTCTACCATAAATCATTTATAAAAGGATCATCCAGAATGACTGGACAGGATGAAAACAACTTTGAGCCTAATGAGCAGCTCTTGAGAGTTATGACTATAAATCTCCGTAACTACTAAAACCAGTTGCTTGGCGGTTTTGCAAATGCTTTATCTGCAAACAGTTATTTATAGTCAAATAAACAGTTTGGTGTTTAGAAAAGAGGCTACAATATTTTCTTTCACCTGGTGGAAATTGAATGCAGAGCACTAATTGCAGAAAATTTGCTGGTGTCAGTGTTGTGTGACTCAGTGCCATCTCTGAGCCGAGCAATTATACACTACCTGAATGCAGCATTATTATAATAGCTCTCAATAGGCTCAGCATATGGCACTACTTTTGTTTTCAATGCGATGTAAACAGATTTTTTAAATGTGTTAAAAATAACACTGCATAGCTCTTGCGACTCACCTGCTCTCCCAGCAGGGATGAAGCAGGAGGATTGCAATCCTCACCAACTGACCAAGCCCTCTCCTATCAATCCTATTCCCAGACCGGTTTTTAATTAACACATCCTAATGTGTTTGTGTTGGAGATGACATTACCTTCTTTTTTTGAAATGAGCCTTGTTCTGCTTATCTTTCAGTACCTCTTTTTGCTTCAGTGCTCATTTTCATAGCACTTCTTCCTTCCCCTCTCTACACTCTTCTTTCCCCCAAGGTTTTCCCCTTTCCTCTCTGCTATTCTGAGCTCTACTCCTCTCTCCTGTTTTCTTGCTGGCCCCAGCAATTTCTGCTCCATTCTGCTCCATCACAAGACCCAGGTCGCCTGGCCCAGAAAGGACTTTATATACTTTTCATTAATTCAGATTTTTAATCACATTAATTTTGAATAGACAGGTGTTCCTCCCTGATCCTCCCTGTATTCACATTTTTTCAATATCCAAAGGGTCAGATTAAGCAACTGGAAAAGAGCTTCAATTAACTATGTGCAGGTAATCAGCAATAGTCTGATATTATGATCTATTCTCATTCAGCCAAAGAACAAGAACAGTAACTCAGATCATTTACAATACAGGTTTCTTGTAGTGAACTGCTTGACAATACTTCAAACCAGAAACATTCTGGAGAAAAGTAGTCTTAATAAATTCAGGTCAGAGATAAGTTACCTTGTTGTGGACACTGCATGAACACAAAAAAGGAACTTTATCAAACATTACAAACACTTTAACAAACATTACAAACACTTAATATCCCTGACAAAACTATCAGATGTGACTGTTTACATGACAAAATTTTCCATAGCTTGTAAGGCAAATTAAAGGCTTTCTAGAATTAAATTAGACCCCACTGTTGCAGTATCCCTAGAATACCTTGCCCACAGTATTAAGAGGTTGTTTACTCTGCCCCTGCATTTTCCTGCTGGATTGACCACAGAGCATCTCTTCGAGGTCTGAAACAGCCCAAGAATGCTGTTTTCCACCCAAAATAATGATATTAAGGACATGGGCAGTTTGAGAAGAAAATGAACCATATGTGCCCTAACACCTGCTGTATCGCATAGCTGAGCCCTGTCGTAGCCATTCACTTAATGCTGCAAGTCTCCGGGAGCAAGATAATGCAGTGCCAAGCCTGAAAAGCCTATTACAGAAAATAGCAGAGGCTGAAGGAGCTCTTCTGAGTGAGAGCCGCAGGATGGAGCCTCTTGCCCACTTCAAGGCTCTCTGTTGCGGTCCATCACTGGCCAGGCAGTAGGATGGCAAAGGGCAGAGGGCGAGAGAAAGGCGTTTTGTGCCCATGGCATGGTTTGCTGGCTTACAAAGCCCTCAGCTTTACAACCTGCAGCATGGAGCTGCATAGATATAGATGGCATGCAGTTTTCAATGGATGTAGATGAGTGGACACCATTTATTATGCAGCCAGTACACTTCTATAGGTGATAAAGGATGTTTTAAATAAAAATAAAATGGATGTTTTAAATAAAAATTGGTTTCTAGCTGGCCTGTGTTGAACTTGAAGGAACCCCAAGGGTCCTCATGGCTCTTGCCTGACCGAGCAGCGCTGGTGGAGCAGCTCTCACCTGACACCAGGATAATGAGGAGCTTTGCCTGCGCTTCCAGGAGGCTGTGGAAATACCGGATAGTCGCTGGGATGTCTTTCACATAATACAGCATCTGGAAAGAGCAGAGTTGTTTACAGAGATATGGTGCGGTCCTGGTGAATATTGCAACTGGTACCACTAGGTAAAAGAAAGCAAACGGGGGCAATCTCGAAGGAAGACCAGCAAGATAACAAGACACATTAGCACAACACCAGGCAGTGGGCTCACTCTGCACGCCTGGGGCTGTCACTGCCTTGCCTGCTCTCTGGCTCTCCCATCACCAAGCTCATGTTCATTCATTAACCTGAGACCAAAAGATTTGCCTTTCATAGCAGTGAAGATGGTTTGTAATGGCTTCGGTAAACTTGGAAATACAAAGGCAATTCACACAGAGGACAAGGAGCTTTGAAAACACTAGCTGAAATATATTTTTAGTTGACTGCCACCCACAGCCTGGTTAATAGGACTACCGTGCTCAAAGTTGCTTTGCTGGAACTCATATTTCATTTTTGCAGTTCACTTATGCTTAAGCACTTTAAATTACAGGGAAATAAACTCATCTTTCTTCCCCTTCGAGTGGATAATGAGGTCACATACTTCATGCATACTTTTAACAGCCACGTCTTTGACAACATTTACTTTGCAGAGACTTTTACCTGGATCATGTGAATGAAGTCCCACTTTTTAGCCTTCTTTTCTGCATTCATTCGACTTTCATATTCATAAGCTGTCTCCTCATGCCAGGTAAACTTTACATTCTCAAGGTTTGATGTCTCAGCCACACGCTCTAAAATATGGGAGAAGGCACAACAGAGTTATCTCAATTGCAAATACAGGATCCGTTTCCATTTGGAGCTTTAATACATCCAAAATTCATATTTAGGTAGAGAGTTTTGGTACCAGTTTAACACAGCAGTGGAATATTTAAAACCCTGAGCCTGAATGTGAGAAGGTGGTTGTAAAGGTCTTTGTATAATGAAGTCTTAAGAGGGTCTGATGCTTTTCCCTTTGCACCCTCATTTGGGCTCCTCTAGTCTGTACCTGATTTAAAAAAAAAAGAAGGAAACTCTTCCCCATGACTGGCTCAAGCTGAATGAAAAGATATTGGTTGGGATAAACAGTTATGAGGCCACGAGCAGCACATTTTCTGCCAAATGGGAGAAGAGCTGATGGCCCCTTCGCTTAGGCGACACGCAAGACCCAAGTGGCCAAGCAGAAGCCAGACCATTGCAAAGGGTTTTCCAGAGACTGAACAAATAAATATAGGCGATTGAGGATGGATGTTTTGGAGAGAAGCACAATTAAAAGCTCGAAAAGGGCAGAGAAAGCAAAGGTCTCCCTCCGGGAATATGTCACAGGGATGGTGGGAGGGGAAGGAGCTTTGCTCCGTGAGCAAGGACCCATCTCTTGACTTTTGGCTTCCACTGTGTTCAAATAATTTTTCAAAAGCCCGCAGTTTTGGGCAACTGCTTCAGGTAGAAGGGATAATAGTGTTTTAAAGCAGACTAGTATAAAAAGTGACACATGGCATCTTTTCAGACCTTGATACAATACAGGTCCAGCAACTGAGGAAAGCAGAAAGCTGGAGAAGTGGATTCAAGGAATAAGTTATACCAAGGGCCTGGCTCATCGTTGCATTTCTTTGCTTTTTATGGGAGCAAAACTGAGAGATAATTTCATAATTTAGGGGATGCCAGAATACTAATGTCCATCTGTTGGCATATGGAGCTCATCTCACTGTGCTCCTGCCTGGCGCTCGGGATTGCTCCAGGACAAAACTAGCCCTGATGTGATTCCTGTGCTTTGCTGGAGTTAACATAAATTTAAAACTTAAATGGCCCAAAGGCAGACTGAGCCTTAGCTACAGAACACATGTTCAAAACAACATGATTTGCTAAGACCAGTGCCTTTACACCACTAATCACAATGTTTCTCCTTTTGGGCTGTGATTAGGGCATATCCCTGTTGGACAGATGAGAAATGCTCAATCAGTGCTTATCTCCTCTCTTGTATGGCTGGAAGTGGGCCACCCCTTTCGGCTGCTGCTGCTGCTACTCTGTTCACTTCCATTTATCAGTCACTGGCCCCGGCGCTTGCAGTTCAGATTTAATTTGCTGTTTTAAACTCAGGCTTCATTCAGCAGCAGTTCATATCACCATCACAAATAATCTGGTGCAATCTGGTTCAATTCAATTGCTAGACAGTCTGCAAGGAGGCACGAGGAAGAACACTGAATTGCTTGCCAGGGTGGGCTCTTAAAGTCAAAATTTCAGAAAGGACAAACTCATTCTGATTATGGGAAGTTTCTGCCCAAAGATTAATCTGAAGCCAACATGTATCACCTTAACTATTTTGAAAAGTTTTCTTTAATTTTCTCCTGGGTTCAACGCAGGTTGTTGTCTGGGTCAGAAGCTGGTCGTGTGCCCTTGACAGGTGCCATCAAAACGGGACTGCCTGCAGTTGTGCCGTGCTGTGCAGGCAATGGAAACACAGCTCACTTGTGGGGCTGCCAACACTCCAACCGTGGTCACCAAGGGACTTGACCTGGACATGGACCAGGAATGAAGGAAAGCCACAGCCTGGCCACGGGACTTTGAGGAGAGCCTCCATCATACGATGCAGCCTAAGAGAAGCCTCAGTTTGTCATCACTGCACATCCCAGTGTGAAGTTTCTCTTGTGAGCTTGGCTTCTCCTTCCCAAGGAGAAAGTATCCGGTTAGGCAGAAAACATAACTACTGAATCCTCAGAGGCGCAGATAATGTTTCCAATTCTCCCTGGAAAATCTTAAGGCTCAGAAACCTAATTAATGATACCTACTGGGGACATGTTTAATTACCAAATAAGAAAGTTTAAAGAAAGAAATTCAGATGAATATTTCATTTCTAGTTTAGCATAAAACTTAAAATAAGGACAATGTCTTATATTTTCTTTAACTTTCTTCTGTAAAGAAACTCACTGAAGCAGGCTAGGACTGTCAGTTACTTGGTGGTAGGTGGTAGGACAACTAGGAAGATTCAGTGCAAATCCAGTCTCACATATGGTGAGACAGCCTGTGGTCGATAGCCCAGACAGGACAGAAATGCTATGTGCAAGTGCCCAAACTGTTTTATAAACAGAGCAGATGCTCTGTTGCCCAACCTTTACTATCTCAGCCTGGAGCAATGCAAAAGCTCCTGGGATTTTGCACAAGCCATCTTTTCAAAGATCAGGTCCATGTAATACAGAGACAGATATAAAAAAAGATGTGTTTTGTGGGAACCTTTGGTGCTTCCAGTGACTCTGAACTCCCCCACTGCAGGGAGAAAGGGATTGTTACTATTTGGATTTTTATCCTTCAACTTCCACAAGTTACTTCATACTGGGAACATTTCTTTTTTAAGGACTTAAACAAGAGTTGGAGATTTACAGTGTGGTTTTATGGTCTGGTATTTACTATGGTTTGGAGCATTTCCAACAATGCAGGCTGCTGACAACCTTCATTTATTACTGCTGCGTCCATCCAGCAGCCGCTTTCCAGCAAGGTGTGCTCTGCTCAGGGCTGCTCACAGCCTGTACAGCGTAGCTGGTGTCACCTCTGTACAAGACCATAATGAACTGCTAAGGTAAAGCCTGGTAGGTGTTAATCCAATAATAATCAAACTGTGGATTGATATTCAATGCTCGCTTTGTAGGGCAATTTGACCAAAGCACCCCTGCTAACATTCAGTCCTCCTTGGGAAATGCTTGATTTTCCTTCATGAATGTTGCTCAGAACTTTGCGTTGGTGGAAGGAAGCAAGCCCTAAGCCACAGAGCGCATGGCAAAAGTCTTTCTATCCATCTTTCTTTCCTTTCCATGTTTTCTAATTCAAAGGTTGGTAACTAATTTAGTGTAACACTGTGAGGTTTAGCTATTTGTTATTTGGAAATGATTTTTAAGATATGTGAGAATTACCATGAGACATGAAAATTTTGTCTTTGATGTTGAGGAAGGATCCTGATTCAGTACAAGTTGAAGGAGAAAAACTTTCTGAAATGTGGGGATTTTACTTTATTCCCATAGAATCACCCATCAGTTCCCACCTTGCTTAGCTTTTAAAGTCTGTCTAGCCCAAGCATTTGCCACGCAGAGTTATTTGCAGTGTGAGAGACTAAGATTTTAATGAGAGCCTGAACACTCTTGAAAAGCATGATGGCAAAAAAGCATAAAAGAGTGACTTTTTTTCACTTTTAAGAGCCAATTCTGACAAGAAAGCATTTGAATGTGGGGTCATCCAGTGTTCCACTCTTTTTAATGCATTTAGCATACTTAATGTAATTCTAATTTATTTAATGTAAAAATACCTTTGTACTTGAAGATTTGGTCAGCACTTGGCTCTATCACATCATTGTTGATGGTGACCCCTGGATATCTGGCTTGTAGTTTTGACAGGATCAGCAGGTCAATCTCACCTAGGGAAGCAGGTGACATGAAATACAAGATGAAAGCAAAGCTCAGGCAAATGTTATCTCCACCATCATCACATCCCCAGTTTTGAAGGCTGATGCCTGCCATTCATGCACAGAAAATGTATCACACAGGCACATGTAGCTGCTTTGTATTCTCAGCAGATTACCACCGAAGTTTTAACTCTAGGATTTGAGAAAAAATTAAATATCAGTCTCAACTGTCTTCATTCGTCCTCTCCAGCTACCACCATCAGTACCAAGGGAAAACCAAACACGGTCATGCACATAGCTTGACCTTGCATTTTCTGGACGTGGCCTAACTTCCCAGGGAAGATCCTAAATTACTCTGATGGTACCAGTTCTGATGGTCCCAAGACACCAGCCAACCTGGCAGGATTTCTTAGGAGTCAGTAAGAGTATTTTTAGCCAAGTGCCTCACTGGTTACCAGGCCATGTGGGTGAGGGAGAAGAGAATATGTGTTTACACTGGAATTAGAAACAACATTGACGTCTGTTTGTCTTCGATGTCCTGTGACTTTTTCCGTAAGTATGATGAATAGTGCACATACCAATTGTGTTTCTCTAATCCCTGTTTCCAGAATACCCCAGAGCTGACTCGACTGCTTTGCGAGGAATTGTTCTCTCTGGAGGCTATGCAGGCCAGCTGCAATTATTTTACCCATGGAATTACCAATAGATCCAACAGTTCAAAATTTAAAAAGAGCTGCCATCTCTCTTGGCCACCTCTCCCCATCCACAATACAGGAAGCTCAGGGAGATGATGCTCCTGACTGAGGCATGGGTCCAGGGACAATATCATGCTGGCTTGTTTAGCTTTCTTAGGGGTCACTTCTGCTTCTTGTGCTTGAATAAATTTTAGGTGGAAAAAATAATAGAAGAATAAGTTAAGGTAGAAAGAGTGAAGCAGAGAGTTACTGTGGTGGGTAATAGATCCTGGGGTCATGTTACAGACAAATATTGAGCTTTGTCCTGACAGATGTGCTTGTGCTTGCACACAACTCCATGTTACAAAATTCCCTACAAGTGAACAAAATTGTGTACTGAATGGAGGATCGCCCAGCAAACCCTGATGGCCAGACGCCCTTGCTGAGGGACTGCGGAGGGAGGTTCCCCCATTGTATTTGCCCAGCCTCTCCACATCATCATGGTTTTCAGTGCCCCTGGGCTCCCACCACCTCAGTGTTAGCTCCATTATACAGAAGATTTGAGGTACAAAAGGAAAATACTGGGGGTTAAGTAGTTGTAATGTGATCCCCAGAGTTCATCCCTGCACACCAGGTCCTTCCCCGGCTGGGTCCTTTTCACTACAAAATGCTCTCTGCCTGCTTCTGGCCCCAGCACACATCACCTTGGGTCAAAATCAGGCACCCCAGCCCAGGTCTCATCTGCTCATTAATGCCCTGAGAATGTAACAGAAAAAGTGAGGAGGAGTTCAATTTTTTCAGACTTACACGTCTTTCTTGAAGCAACTAATAACACCAAAATTTACATGGCATCCGTGCAAACACGTTCTTTGAGGGAGGGAAATTGAATTTCTGAGGTAGCAGAAATAGCTGCAGCTTTGCTGCCTCTGCAGACCCTGCATTCTGCCGAAAAATCAGAGCAAAGCCAGTCGTCTGCAGGCTGCCGTGGTAAAATTTGGGAACACAGAATTTGTAATGAACTACGGCACTATTTTGATTTTTGTTTGCTTTACCAACTTTCTGTAAAATGGATTAGCCCTTTGAAAGGCTGTGTGAGTCCTGATAAAAAAAATCTGAATTTTGCATTTCCATATGCGGATAGGTTAATATATTCCTTTCCACTCTTCTGCGGCCAAACCACCCTTGTATTGTTTTTAACCAAAAAAAACCACCCCTTTGATTCATAATTTAATCCACAGCCTTAATTGACTTCAGTTAGCTCTTTTATATGCAAACAAGTGTCCTGAGGCATTTTACAGTCAAATCTGTGGCAGCTTGCATTATCAACAATTTGGCAATTAGGCTATCCAAATTATTTAAACTCTCCAACACAATTACCTTTTAAAGGCTACCACTATGTTCACCATTAAGTTTCTAATTAAACATTTTACGTAACGGGATAGTTTATAGCACAGTTGCTACTTTATAGCAGCGCTGATGACTTTTATGGTTTTTAAAGGTACAGAGTGCGGCGCGCTGGAGTGTGAACTTAATAAGGCAAAGGCTGTAGGCGAAGGCAGGCGCTGTAGATGGGCGGGTGTAATGGGATATGATGCTACATTAAATGGTTTGCTTGTCTCTTGAGGTGGAAA
Source organism: Elanus axillaris (assembly GCA_026212715.1). Taxonomy (NCBI): domain Eukaryota; kingdom Metazoa; phylum Chordata; class Aves; order Accipitriformes; family Accipitridae; genus Elanus; species Elanus axillaris. The sequence goes on along the minus strand of JANZLQ010000001.1, from coordinate 46,897,892 downwards.
AGTGGAAAGGAAACACTTTCCTTCTGTGCTCCCTCCCTGTGAAGCACAGGGGCAGATGGGGCCAGGGCAACAGCTCCATCACTGCCCGACATCAGCCAGGGATAGCTGGGGGATTTGGGAATGTGCTCCCTCCTGACCTCCCAAGGACTGGGGATGGGAACAAGTCAGCAAGCAGCAGGGTTTTGGTGACTTGGGCATTTTTTACATCACAAAATGAGCTTTGCCTGCCCATTATTGATTGAACATCCATCTTGTTAAGCCGGAGTGTCCCTGGTTAGGGAGTTAAGTACCTCACTAAGTAAAGTGTTCCTGTTAAAAACAATATTTTTTTGGCAGAACAATTGTTGCCTTTGTTTGGACAGAAACATTCCTACTCTGTCACACTGTCTGTTTTACAACTGACACCCACCATTTACATAGAATTATTTTTACTTATTAGGAGAGATTGACAAAGCTGAGATTAGTCTTTGGAGATGGTATGACTAAAGCATTTAAACTAAATTAACTGTTCATATAAAATTTAAGTTTGATGACTTAATGGGCAGAGCAGAATTAGAAAACATAGCCTTTAATTAGGGGGGAACTTAAGCAAGAATTTAATGAGAAGAAGCCACTTGGTGTTATTGGTATTGTTTTTCCATGGAGTGAACTTCAGAAAAGAGACTTACTTCTGATTTCTTCTGGATTTATTCTGGAGCTTATGTTCAGCTCCAGTGTTTTGGGGGACAGTGGCTCCAGGAGGGGCTTGTGCATTGGCTGTGGTCAGCAAATATGTACAGGCAAAACAGAGGTCGGCAAAGCTGTCACGTAGCAGGGCAGGAGGCAGCAACAATGGGGAGTTACCACCTCAGTAAATAGTTACAGGGGAGAAAAAGTGCAATGCAAGTAAAAATTTAATATTCTGAGGAATCTAAGACATGAAGGCACTTTTTTTTTCATAGAAACCCTGTGGTTCAAGCCTCTCTCTGCCCTTAAGGAGTGATGGTGTAGAAGGAGGTTTCTTGCAGAGGAAATCCAAGAATCAGGGTGGGGAGGCACAAGCTGTTTCAAATGATGTGGCCACATACCAGCTAACGCCACCTGGCCTTAGAGCTGACTTTACAAGAAAATACCTATTTCCCACTCTGCTCCTTTCTGCAATTTGTAATCCTCTATTCTTTGAAAAAAAAGGGAAACATGTATCAATATTGAAGTTCGTAACATACCTGATCCACCACCAACACTTAAAATATTGATTGTAGGCTTCCCGTTTCCAATACTGAAAAACATTATTTATACATTTTAGGAGAGCTACCCAGTAGAGAGGGTTACATCCATTTTGTGAAGCACTGGAGAACCCGTAAAGACTAAAATCTGCAGCACAAAATCAAATGCAACATGTGCATGTACAGGCCTGCCTGCGAGCCGGCAGGAGGGATCAGGTTCAGAACTCTGCTCTTTGGAGATTCCTGATTTCCAGTTATTTTGGCAATTTGTAGAGTTCTGCTTTTATTACGAGTGCATACAAGCAGCAGCAGATACACGCCTTCTCCACGTCTGTGCTTCAAGGACCAGAGACCTCCCTGGATATGGACCAGCAGCTTAGAAATAGTTTATAGAAGTTTCACATTTTGCAAAATAGGGAGGAAAAGGGGAGAGTGTAATCCTTTAAAATCCCTTAACGAGGCTTTGGCAGAGCTATAAAACTCTGGGCCCAGAGAAGGGCCTCCCCAGAACCAGGATTTGATCCCACCTGCCTGCTGCCCCAGCCAGCCCGGAAAGCAAGGGGGCCAGCAAAAAACACACACCAGCAGGCAAAGCAGGAGCATTATTTACACGTATTAGAGAGATCCTAAATATTAATTGAAAACATTACTTTTAAAAAGATGCTTTCAATCAAGTTTAATGTTAGAACATAATATCCATTACTGCACTTTTCACCTGTTAGCGCTGAATCAGGGTAAGCTATATTTGCATGCAAGGAAACAACTCAGCCTTATCTCCTCCCTGCTAGGCAGGCTCCGTCCCGAAGAGCAGCCATTCAGCAGTGTGTGTAAACGAAATCTCCAGCCAAGCCCTATCGGAGACCTACAGACGGGGTGGCCGGTGGGGAACAGCAATCTGCCTCTCGCAGGCAGCCCCCCGAGCCGGGCCGAGCCCGTCACGGCCACAGGACCATGCCCCAGGTTGTCCTTCAGCTCAGTGCGGCCACCTCCACGTTACCTCGCTATCACAGCCGGCAGCTGCCGTTCCATGAACTCCCGCATGGACTGGTGCTCGGTCGAATTCGTGAGGAAGAGGCGGAAAGACTGGAGGTATCTGGCAGGGTCGGTGAGCAAGCTCCTCATAGGCGATGCCATGCTGGGGGTCAGAAGGATGCGGGAGGGGACACGTTGCTCCCTGCAGCTCTTCTTTCAAACCTAGAGAAGGAATAACCAATGCTGGAGAGGTAAAAACCAGCACACGCCTGGACTTTGCTCCATGTCCTCAGCCCTGCTACTGCGCCTTAGAGCACTTAAAAAAGTATTATGCAATTTTTCAATAGAAGCTGTAAATCAGGTTTGAGCAGCAAAGCGTAATATATCATCTTTAATCTGCGCAGAGGAAATGCCAGCATTTTTTAACTGTGCTGACACAGGGCACTGCTAAAACCCAGTAAAAGGTTCTTTAGACGGTTCTTAAATAAAAGAAAAATTCCCCTATTTCTTGAAGGCATGGAGAGGCTCCAAAGACTTGGTCTGGATTAGAAGAAAGTGCAACACACATCTCCAGAGATGCTGGCAGATGTCTCTATCTGTTTTTTTAATCTTTTGATGTTCTTAAAGGGAATGTTGATGGTGGGGTGAAAACAATAAAAACCTTATAAATGCACTCTTTATTTTTCTAGTTCCTCTGAAGATAATGGTATGATTCCCACGGGCTAAGTAGTTAATTCACGAAAGCCACGTGAGTTACTGGAATGGATGTTGTGCTAAACCCAGCTTACACAGACTTGGGAGCAGGGGAAGCAGCATGCGCTACTGGGAAATGTCAGGCTGTGCCTTAAAAAGCCCACAAAGATGTGCTCATCCCCTCTTCAACCGCAGTTTTAAGTCCATCGTGTCTTGTCCTAGATGGCAAGGAGAAAGAGGAACCCTCTTCTTCCTCATGGCTCCCGTGCTTAAGGACGGCACCGCATCTCGCCAGTGTCTCTTGCCCTCTCCTCTGGCTTTCCTGCAGCAGTTACATCCCAACCACTTCTCGTTATTTTTATTGCTCCTTTTGGATTGTCCCCAGCCAAGCCCTGTTGTTGAAGTGCAGCAGCCAAAGGGCAAAAGCCTCCCACCTGCTGACATACCCTGGCTCCCAGTGCAGCTGAAGTTGTGCCACAAGAGGGGTTTGGTACGCACTGTGCAACGAGCCAATCTCACACACAGAGCCGAGATATTTCTTCATTTCACGTCTGCGCAGAGGTGGGTGCCAGGTGGTAACTCTACAAATCTGGAACACCATACCAGAACTACAGTGCATTTATTCTGTTGCATGATTAGTAAAAACCTGCCTAAATTTACATTCATTGGTTCGTAGTGACCCTCTGTCAGCTGGGATAGAGTTAATTGTCTTCCTAGTAGGTGGTACAGTGCTATGTTTTTGAGTTTAGTGTGAGAAGACTGTTGATAACACTGATGTTTTCAGTTGTTGCTAAGTAATGTTTAGTCTAAAGTCAAGGATTTTTCAGCTCCTGATGCCCAGCCAGCGAGAAGGCTGGAGGGGCACAAGAAGTTGGGAGGGGACACA
>JANZLQ010000001.1:46864581-46893858 GCA_026212715.1 Elanus axillaris | reverse complement strand
CCTCCCCCCCCCCCCCCCCGGGGGGGGGGGGGGGGGGGGGCGGGAAGTGAGTTAGTGGCTGAGTGGTGCTTAGTTGCTGGCTGGCGTTAAACCATGAAAATCCCTCATCTACTACTGGTCAGTTATATTTAAATTAGCCTCGCGTGCTGTGTAAATTAGCATGCATGCTCCTTGCAGGTGGTGGGTTGGCAAGTTCTTCCAGCCTTCGATTGAGTCGGTGGTCATGATCTCCCCCTGCCACCTTTACCTTTTCCTTAGTTCATGCTTCTTTGGCCATCATCTGGCCTTTAGCACCTTCTGGGGCAGGATGCTTCCTTTTATCAGTCTTTAGTTCCCTTTTCAAGGACATAGTTGTTAGCAAAGCCTGCAGAGTCTATACACAATAATCAGGTTTGCATGGTGAAGCTATGGAGTACTGGTCCTCCTTAAAGGACAGTGTGTCATGTTTAACCCTGAATTGAGCAATGTCACCACAGCTAGGCCATAACTCAAACGTATGACTACACTGGGATCACTTCCCTCACCCCACCAAGACCCCACCCCTCTTGCCTTTACTCCCCAGCATGACTGCTGAAACACAAACCACAAGCTTTTTCAGGGCTACTTCTCTTGTCCCTTTGAATTATAATTCTGTCCTTTGTCGTGCTGAAATCCCTTTCAGCTGCACCTCAAATAACAAGTCTTGTCCCTCCTCCAAATCATGAACAGAAACATGAAAGAGTAGCGTGCTCAGGTTCATACTCATCATCACCTCCCTTTCTGGCAGTGAACTGCTGATAACTTTTCTAACTGTGCAAGCAGCTTTCCACCCACCCAACAGCTGTCTCATCGAGGCCACGTCTTCCACACTCGCTTATGAGAATGTCACACAAGTTGGTACCAACCCTAAAGCCTCTGTCTAGGAGCACCTCCTTCTCCCCTGTGCACTGGGACTGTTACACTGCCAGCAGAAAGATGGGCTCAGCACAATCTCTTGCTGACATCTCCGCATTGCCTGGCCATCACCTTTTTCTCTTTCTGCTGCTTACTCCTTCTTGAAGGATGATTTCTAGGGACAGCTGTCATACTGAGCAGCTGCAGTTCCCCAGCTTCTCCTCCTGCACCCTTTTTGATGATAAGCTGCTTGGTTTTGCCCACTGTCCTTTGCTGCTCATGCCAAAGATAACATCCAAGTCGTGACATGGTTTTGGTTTTGCATCCCATGAGCCACATCCTCCTCCAGCACATGCTGCTACCAGAGCCATTAGATCAATTAGCAATGGCTGTTAATTGCTGTCCTTCCAGCAGTCCCAAAGACCAGCGGTGACCTCCAGAGCAGGACCTAAGGTGTGATATTCCACCCATACCACTGCCGAGGCAGACCCAGCTTTTGGCACGCTCCCTGTTTCCCACCCTCTCTGGCAGCAAGGATGCTTTCAAGGGAAAAACCAGCAAAACTGAGTGTGTTGAAGAACAATGATGAAAAAGGCCTGGTAACAAGTAGGTGGGAGAGCTTTAAAAATTTTGCTGGGTCCCAGATGCCCACGAGGGCCTGTCGGAGTGGCAGGGGAAGGTGATGGCCCCTCCAGCCACAAAGCTTACCCTGCTGCTGCCTGCATCAGTGAGACTGGTGGTGTTAAATAAAACAGGTTATGTGGCCTGTGTATTAGGCAGACAGACCAACAAATTGCAGCTAAATTGACTCTCTTAGGTGGAGGACCATAGCTCCGGCTCGCAGGGCAGTATCTGCTGCTCACATGCACGGAGACAGCATGCTGCCCATGCTACCCGCCCGGCTCAGCTGCCACGCATGAGCCTCGGACCAACAACCCCTCCTTTTCCCAGATAACCAGCACTCGAATCCCCAGCAAAATCTGAATTAACCTGAGGAAACCAGTTATGAATTTGCCAGAGAGACTAAGGAAGCAAACACCTGGATGTATGTCAGGTGAGAATTACTCACTGCTAAACCACCCTGAAAATGAAGTGGTATATTCCTTGTTTACCCATTCCTCTGCTCTGCCTAACTCCTTGCTTTTTACTTTAAGCACATAAAGAGGCTTTGCCATTTGCCACTAACATATTTTACTACCTTCAATCTTGAAAAAATATTTTGCAGTTAATAAGAGGAGATTTAGATAATTGACCTTTTTTCTATGCTTCCCTCTACTTCCTGTGATTTAATTTGCCCATGTCCCTGCTCGGCAGTCTCTAATGAGCAGCTGAGATTCATTTTCATGTTAGGTGCAGTTCAAGGAATTTGTCTCATTTATTTCATTACGCTTTTGGCTGTTTGAATTTGCCCCATTTACTTCATTATGTGTTTTGCTGTTTGAATTCCAGCCAGTTAACTTTAAAAATGAGTAAAGCGAAGGAAGAAAAGGATTTTTTCTGAATCAGGCTGATAGAAACTTTTGGATAATAATGTGCATTTGTGCATGTTCCCTTCAGTAATAATCCAAATTCATACGTAGTTCCCTAAAGAGATTGAGGAGTTTCGAAAACAAGCTCTGTGTTTACGCTGCAGTTACTTGATCCACCCCTGGTTTATGCCAGCGTTAGCAGAACTAAACCTGCTTTAAACTCACCGTAAAACCCTTTAAACCTTCCCCATGAAGCCAGAAAACAATGTGAGCGTGCCCTCAGCTGTAAACTATTTGCAGCAGGAGTTTGGGCTTATTAGCACAGGATTACGGCTTGTCGCCGAACGCCAGCAAAACAGGGATCCCCTTTGGAGGAGTTTAATGCAACCTGTTAAGCTCGTGCTTGCCTCGCAGGCAGCCGTACTTACGTGTGAGTGGTCTGTGCCTCTTGGGGCCGCGGGCTCCCACGGCGCAATGCCACTGCGGTGCTCGGGACACACTCCCAACCGGACAACTTCTCGGCAGCTGCTGCCGTCCCACCCCCGGGGCCGCGACGTCGCAGCACAGTGGAGGTTTTGCTGCTTGGGAAAGGAGTGGGCGACATCATAACTCGATGCCTGCAGAGGCAGAGACGGTGGTTTGAGCCCTGCCTGCTATGCCCACCGGCACCCTCTGCATCCTCCCTGCCAGCGGTCCCCCAAGACACGCCTGGCACGGCCACCAACACCCTGGGAGCATTTAGACACTGAGCTCCATCAGCATGTTAATTAGAGTCCGGATGAAAAATAAAGCCCTGCCACGGGTGTATCAGAAATGCGACTCTTGACAAGTTGGAAATAGTTGTCTCAGTGTGTGGCACATGGCCGTGTACCGTATCATTTACAGTTCACATATAGAAGCCTACCGTTACAGATTACTTTGCTTTTTAGTTCGTTTTCTTGCCAAGAGCTGAAATTTTGCTTATCCCTTACTTTCCAGGGCTTAAGCAATGGGAAGCATTTTCCAAATTGTGTCCGCCCTCCACAGCGCTGTTAGGAGCAGTTTTGCCCCAGGGAACACAAGCACGGAAAAAAGCACTGACCCATGTCTGCTATCACACTGTGGTTTGGTGTTCAGAGCCTTAATAACATATTTGCCCCGTGTGTGCCTCAAATTTTTCATTGTTCCTTCATGTTTAGTGAAACATAATTTTTTTGAAGTCAAATGAAGAAGTTTTCCTTCTGGACTTAGATGGAGAAATGAACTGTTCGTGGAGAAATGAACTGTTCACATTGCCAAAGTCACGTAAAATAATACCAGTAATATTAACAATCATGCTTCCAAAGGCACAGTTACAGGAGAAATGGCTGTAGTTTGACATTTAGCTGGAGGTTTACTGAAATAAAGATTTCATATCAACAGTTAAAATTGTTCAGCTAAAACAATGACTGTGTGGGAAGGCAACACCCACTCCATTTTTTTTCTCTCCATACACAGCACCGTTTCCAAACCACTTGGAGGGAAGGAGGTACAAAGCCCTTCATCAAGGAGCAAGCGAAGAGCTACAGGGCCACGGTGTTTTGGTACTTTCTGCTGTTCCCTCAGGGAAGAGGGATGCCAAAGCCATGCAGGAGGAGCAAGCAGCCGCTCAACTGTTTTGCCATTTCAAATCAGCAATCACGACTTTATTTGCAAGAGACATTTTAAGGAAAATGAAATCCTGGCTACTCTGTCAGACAGCCACAAACCAAGCCAGCTTCTCTTGGCATGAAGAGTCCCAGCAAATGCTCATTCTGCAGCAATGGCTCCTACCTGGGCTGTGGATGCAAACCCTGCTGCAGCGGCAGCCGTGCAATGCCCTGTCCTGGCTCTGCACCAGTGATAAGTACTGCTGTTCAAACATAGCTGAACAGCAAGGTCAGCGGTGTTTTCCTGGTTTTCTTTGTAGTTGTGGAAACCCAGATTAATTGCCATGAGCAGAGCTGTGCAAGTTGGTCAAAAGAATATAAATTCATGGGCATCTGGCCCATGAGTTTCTCCTTCTGCAATCCACTAAAAATGAGTTTTCCAAGTGCCAGTTGCAATTTAATATGAAAGCCTATGTCTCGAGAGCCAAAAATAAAAATTATATGCATCTGGTGCTTTTAAGTGCTTTATGAAAATAAAAGATGTTGCTGTTGATTTCCTTCTTTAATTTCCCCTGGAGACACATTGTGCGAGCTTTAAGCCAAATCCCAGCCGTTTCAGTTCGACGTGGGTTCAGTGCTGCCCTGGCACAGGGTGATTTGGGAGGCGGGATGCTGCACCATTGCCTAGACCTTACTTTCCTTGCCCCCAGCACCTTCCCTTCCCGATGGTGTCTGTACGATGTGCTGCAGAGGCACCTGCGCCCAGGGCAGGGCTGTGATGAGACAGAAGCTGAAGCCAGCAGGAGCCAGGACAGGGGCTGGCATCGCTCTGCAAAATGAAATCCTGCAGAGAAGCTGGTCACACCACCCTCAGGCAGACCTATGCTTTTTTCGTTAATGTGGTATATGCAGTTTAAAAAAAGAAAAGAAAAATCACTCCCTGTGCCATTTCACCAGGCGTCCTCCTGTATACAGCACTGTCCTAGGTGGTGGGAGGCTGAGTTATTGAAAGGAGATCCCACAAGCCTTGAGGGCATCAGTATTTGGGAAATAAGAGTTATTGTTCATTAAACATCTCTTTCTCTCTCATGACAGTTCAGGGGACAATTCACAATTCTGTAGATACTTGGGCAAGAGTGGTATAATATTAAAACGCAAAGTTGTGAATAAGACGAGTCCACCCAGAAACCTGGCAAGGACCCAGGTAGTTGTCACTGGCCCCTTAGACGAGGCGAGAGCTGGGAACGGTCAACATCTGCAGATTATTTCCTTCTCTGGAGTACATCTGTGTGGGTTTTGGCTGAAAATGTATACTCTGGGAAGGAGGAGAAAGGAGCTAAATGTTACAGTCCTGGCCCAAATGAATCATTATAATTTCTTCTCCCAGTGATGCTGGAAGCAATGCTGGGAGCCAGCCCTCGCTGAAGGAGGAAAGGTGCAGGGGAGCGTGCCCTGCCACACGCTCCCAGGGTAGCCACCAGCCGTGCCCAGCAGCAAGGCAGGGTTTCCCACGGGTTGTGCTGATCCGCAAGCTCCAACAGCCTCGTCGTTCCCATGGCAGAAGTGGGAATAGCAGCACAAAAGTATCCACTGAAGATTTAGAAGAGCTGTGATAACTGGTTAATCAGTTGATGCCTTCAGAGATGAAAAGTTCTAAGTTGACGAAAAAGATGGGTACAGGCAGGGCATTGGGACTGGCTGCTGGTTACACGTGAAGACAGGCGATTACAAACTTAAAGCTGTGTAATGCTGATTTTATCTTGGAAGGGACAGGAGCTCCGGAATAGCCCATCGGTCGTGCGCATGGCTGCAGTGACCCTCGCTTGGGTGAAGATCCATCACTCTGGAGCAGGGACCGAAGCCTGGAGTCACAGCTGAGCAAAGCTGAGCTTGGGAACAGGCAGGGGATGGATCCGTGTGTAACGTCGTCTCTGCCTTAATAAAACTGGAGAGTCCAAAGTACATAGGTCAGACCTAGAAAACTGGATTTTCAAGAGGCAGCAGGAGTGGAAAAGGCTGGGCAGGAAAAACCTAATTTCTATCCTCTCGCCAGACTTCAAAACCTCTGTAGATGGACCAAATATCTGAGCCCAGAGATCCAGGAGTTTATTTGGCTTACCTCTGGATCTGATTTAATCACACTCAGCCTGCCCGATAAAAGCAGAAACTAGACGTTGCTTAATGTCTAAAGAATTATTTCTGCTGTCTTCTAATAAAGCACGCTGATGTAAGCTGGAGTTGATAACAAGATCACTGTGCTGGGGTAGGAAAATCTCATTTTACAGGGCAACCTAACTGTCAGTGCCAAAGAGCAGACAGGTTATTGCTCATGCTCCTCCAAGGTTGCCTTTATTAAAATGGAAATTTCCGAAGCTTTGCATGCACACACACGTGGCCATGGGTGCAGACATCCCTCCGAGGGGGAGAGGGGCCAGCCACAAGGCCACAGCTGCCGCCTTCCTCCTGCAGCTCGTTGGCTGCAGCCCCTACAACCCGGGCTGCCCTGGGGGAACTGCACCATCCCTGTCCCTGCCCCGGGTGAAGGTGTCCATGTCTTCACAGCCCCCATCCTCACCACGGCTTTGGGCTGGAATTGGCAGGTAAGGCAGCCCCGGGCAGGTGCGATGCGCTCCCCCCGTGGCTGCATCCCATGAATCTGGGTGAGGATTTGCCCTTCCTCCTCAAACCCACTGTAGGCATCATCACCTTAAAATTGGGCCTTTCACATTTTGGGCTGCTGCAGGTCTTCATGCAACAGGGCCACAGGACCCCAGCCCCTCTCCAGCATGGCCAGCCTCAAACCACCATGACTGGTGTATCCCCACAGGTACTCTCCACCCTTAAAATAGCAAAAATTAACCAACGCCTGGCTGTGTTTTCAGTTTTTGTTCTTGTAATACGCTCAGCTGCAACAGGCCAAACCTGAACCTGGCTACCGAGAACTATTTATTCAACAAACATGTTGCTTTATCTTCCCAAGTACTTCTGAGGAACAGATTATAATTTTTACAAATGTTTGCCTTTGTTAAAATAATTTTGCTTTTTCCCCCTCCTCAAAGTTAACTGAATCAAAAATTCGTCGTGAATTATTTCATTATGCACCGCTGCAAACTTCTGGTTCGTAATAGTGAAACAAATGAGTGTTCTATTCCCAGACTGAAAGAGATAAATTTTAGACTATTTCAATTAGTAATTTGAAACTGAAATTCTTAATAAAACTAATCTCAGAAAGAAATTCAAGTTCCATAAATGTTGGTGAGGGATTTCATTATTATTGTATCCAGGTTTGGAGGTCGTAAAGGATGGTGAACAGCTTCACCGACTGGTAACCTGTAACCCGTACCAGAAAGAGCTGATAGAAAGTGATGCTGCTGGAACACTACCCAGAATGTACAGCTCTCGTCCTGCAAAGCCACGAGGCAGCGACAGACCAGACACGAGAGCCCCGGCCTTTCGCTGCCCCTGAGCGATATGCAGCTCACTTTTTCCTTGAGACTTCAATCTCTGCCAAGAAACAAGTTTCTGGGCTGGAGAAGCGTGAAGGACTCAGCAAAGACCTGGCTCAGGTTATCGATGTCATGGGAAAGCAGAATTGTGCCAGGGAAGAGGAGCTGGGTTTTCCTCTTTCCCACTTTTGCTGATGATTTAGGTTTCTACACAGGTATGGATTTTAGCAAGCAACAATAATTCATTATAAAAAAGCAAATTTTAGTGCATTTTACCTGTGTGTGGGAATAATTATTTTCTCTTTTCAAGATGCAGTGATACGAGAACAGAACTGACAGAAATACCCAACTACCTATAAATGAAAAATACCATCTTGGACATTTTTTTTCAGACTGTCACATGCTCCTGGTACCACGCTAACTTACTTAGTGGAGCTTCAGACTCACTGATGTTCAAGGCATGAAGCAATACAGAAGTCATGCAGCACTTACTACCTGCTCATATTTTAAATCATTTTCACTTGTAACAGCAATAGTCTGTTATTTATTCCAAAACAAGTATTCCTGGCTCAGAAGATCACTGTCTTTCTAATAGCTACACAATATCCACTTGCGATCAGCACCTTCCGCGTTATTAATTTCCCCTTACCTCCTCCTGTAGCTGTTCCCTAATGAGTTCCTGCGACAAAAAGGATCTGAACGAGCCGCATTTGAAAAGCAATCAACCGAAATTAGAAGGGCTTTCTTCTAGCCGCGTTTGGGAGGCCATCACCCCCTCGAGCACATGGCACTGACGTCTGCTGTCACTCTGGCTCTGACATGTTAATGCAGGGAGTGCAGCGGCTGCGGTCGCAGCATTATTTTGACAACTGAATATTCCACTTCCAGCTCCTCAGCATGGTTCACATGCCTCCTAAATCTCTCTGCTTGAAGTGTAATATTTTCATGCCATTCACATCTCTTCCTATGGGAACTTATGATAAGCTTTGGAAATGGCTTAGACACACTCACTCCCTTCTGATGCAGTAGCCGCGTACGACTCATTTTGACTAAGATTTTGACTATCTTTGCATTAAGATGACTGTAAAACCATGTATTAGGAACATTTCAGATGTTTGTAAGCCATCATTCGTGCCAAACCCCAGCATTTAAATTACCCTGACCTAGTAAAGAGTATCCTTTTAACAAAATCTGCTTTATTATCTTTGGGTCTATGAGATCCTGGTTACATGGCAGTTGTCAATACCACCCCATGTCTGTACAGCCCAGAGCCTATGCACCACTTTGGGCAGTAAATTACTGAGGCAACCTATATATACTAAGCATCTAATACAGTCTGTAAGTCTTTTTGAAGAGTTTCTGCTTCCTAGGACAGAGAAGGGTGTCCTGAACATGGCGCTTTGCACCCAGCAAGCCCAGCACCCCATACCAACCACTTGCCTTTGCCGTTTTTAATTCCAACCCCCAAGCCTTTGTCCCTTCTGCCAACGTCATTACAACGTTGTGGTGTTCTCACAGGTTACTGATGAAAATACATTTGATAACAGAGGCCCAGCAAGCATCTGGACCGCCTGCGTGGGAAGCCGGCTCAGCAACACCAGACTTTCTCAGGGGAATGGCGTGGCCCCAGACCTCCCCCCGGCTTTGGGCACAGATGGGAGGAGAAGCTCAACCACGCTGTTGCTACTTCTCACAGGCCTAACAATGGGTCAAAGGTGGAGGAATAAGGAAAATAAAGATCAAATACTCCTGCAAGCAGCATGGATGGACGTGGAGAGCTGCATGCTGCGTGACCTCTGCTTCTCCAGCCCTTGATTTTCAGCAAGCACACCCAGCAGACTGAGTTTTAATGGCACCGTGTAACTCATAACCACAAAACAAACTGCATCTAGCACCACAGAAACAAGCTGAATTTTTTGCGAAACAAATTAACAATGATCGCCCTTGGTTTTTTAAATGCCAGATGTTATGACCAACTACTGTCACATGCAATTAGACCCTTGGCCACTGCTATTCAGGGTGGAAAGTGAGATGGTCTGTGACCCGCCAGGGCCCCATCTCGCCATGCTGTAGCATGTCTTTGAGCATAGCCGGGCTTTAATTTATACCACGTTTTGTACTACAGTTTGAAATCATATATTAGTTTCAGAGCTGTACCACCTACTGCCAAAAAGAGTTGCAAATGTGGAATTTCACAGTGAAATATCAGTATAAAACCACCGCTTCCTTGCTAGCACTTATCAGTGCTGAGTACATGGATCATGCAAAAGCCCTTGACCTAGTACTATAACATTGCTCAACAGAAAATGTAGAAGAGCTTCTCATGGATAGTGCTGTCATTTTATTTTTTTTAATTACAACTTAATTTGAAGCCAACAGGAGCCTTGACTGGAAAGCTACTCCCTGCAGAGTACATTCATGTTTTAGTAAGAGATGCTGAAAAGACCATCTTAAAACTTCCCTAGAAGTAAAAGTACTGTGGATTTTCCCCCCTCTGTGAAAAGCCATTCCCAAAGAAATGACTATTGTTTCCTCAAGCCTTAAACCGAAGGCATATTTATTTGCACTGAAGCCAGACGTGCAGAATTCCCTCTGAAAAGGAATTCTTCAGAAGGCTATGTGTGGGAGAAGGGGGCTGTGAGGGATGTCTGCAGCGGGGTGGACCTGCAAGGAGGCAGCTTGGTGCAGCACCCGCGGTCCCCGATCGCATCCTTTGAGCTCTTTCCCCTGTCACAGCCCACCCAAGTAATTGCCATTCCCGGCGTGGTGCCCTCGCCTTTTCGCTCACCCTCCTTATCTATTGCAATGCTTCCTCCTCTCCCTTCCCTTTCTGCCCTGCAGGCCTACAACTGTTGCTTGTAATAATAATTTTTTTTTTTTATACCATTTCTATCTCTCGCCTCAATCCAGCCGGTGCCATTGTAGGCAGTTTGCATGTGTCACTGGTGCTTTCAATCATCATATCCTCCCGCAAGATACCACCACATCCGACTCAGCCTGCCCACTCTGTCCTTTGTGCAGGCTTTATATTGCTGGTTATTTAAACTCCCAGCTATTTTCCTGATTAAATAAACCCGGGACCAGTTACTCTAAAGGTATCAGGGTTTTATTAGAAAGCTACATTGCCATCTTGTTATTTTGATCCCTATTCACCTCTCATCTTCCCACAGACAAAAGCCTCTGAGTTTCTTTATATATATGCGTATTCATGTTTTTATCAAGCAGGAATCCTCTTTGCAATCTCTGCTCTGAGATGAGACTGCTCTGCAGATCATATTCAGTGTTTTACCTGGGTTTGATTTTGTCTCTGCTCTGACAAACCCCTGGCAAAGTTAATGGTGAAAAAAGGATGAGTAAGACAAGGGCTTCAGGATTTGGTCCTGATTTCAGTGCTAGGAGTTCACCTTCTCATTATGCTATGGATGCTTGTTTCCCTGTTGCAGCCACATCCAGATTCTGGGAGGACTGGGAAGTGTAGGGGAGGGCGGCAGGGAACAGCTTTCGGGTTAGGATATGCAAGGATGGGTATGGTACATAAAAATGCAAAGCAAACTGAAATTCATTAAAGCATAGCAGTTCTGTCAAAAATATGTAATTGAAAAAAATACACCGTCTTGCGACAGTTAATGGATTTTACTAACCATGCCATTTGTAGCCCAGAGGAGGGAGAGCTGGGCTGTGGTTGTTCCCCCCCAGCAGTGGGACACTTGCTGAGTAACACAGGGTTAAAGCTTCAGCCCCCAGCCTCCAGGCTTGAAAATGCGGAAGTGGGCCAGCTCTGGCTTTCCAGAGGCAAACATCTGCACAGCCACAGGTGAATAAAAATGTGGAAACGTGCAAAAATCATCAGGGTAGCCAGGGATTATTTATTTGTTTGGTTTTTTGTTCCCCGCTATTTTAGCCTGCAAACAACACTCCCTGTTACGATGTCCTGTTCCAGCCACTTTCTGTTACACACAATGTCTCATCCAGACTAGAGCTGTATCAGCAACCGGGCATGAGCTCCACAAAGGACACTACTATTTTGGGGGGTGCCTACAAGTCCAACCCCACCTGTCAATTACCAAATTTAAGCAGAGCGTGAAGTGTCGGTCAGACTGATCCCAGCACCCCCAGAAAATCTGGCATTTTCTCCCCCGCACCACAGCTTTTTCCCTAAGGCACATCCCACCCTTGGGAAGGTGGCACAGGGCCAGTTCTCATGGTTCCCTTCACTTCTGACTAGATGTAGGGGTAGCAGCTTTCACAGTAACCCCCGAATCCAGCCGGGCCAGACTTTATCCCTCCCCTACCTAAATTTTCCGAAAGAGTGCCCAAAGCAGACGGAGCACTGCAGGCCAGACTCCGTGTCCGTGGCTGGCAGGGTGGAGGGAAAGAGGGGACAAGTTAGGGATGCGCTTTATAAAAAAGAGCACAAGAAGAGCCACCACTGTCCCCTCCCAGCTGTGACGGGCTAAAAAAGGGAATGTGGCAGGTAAGGGCTAAGGCAAACGGAGGCCACCTCCTTTGGCTGTGTTTCTGCACAGTGGGGACAATCCTCCTTTTGTCCCCTCACCTTGTTATATAGGTGACAGAAGAGGTTTGTGGGGCTCCAACTGTTGCTGTGATTAAAACTGAAAGACATCTGCATAGCTTCTAGCTCCTACAGGTAATATTTCTGCAGCTCCTATCTTCAGGATATATGTGTAAAATACTCCTATTGCTACTTCTTTTAGAGCAGCCCCTCACTTCCAAGTTACAGTGGCCCGCTCCAGGCAAAATGAGCTGTCCCTGTTGAATCATTGAGGGAACTGAAAAAAGCAAGTCTGAGAGCAGTGATGAAAGTAGTAGAAAAGAGGAGACAAATGTAAGGGCAGGGCTGCTTGTGTAAACACTGTGATAAGATATTAGGTAAGTCCATAGGTCAAGGTGCATGAGGTCTAGAAATACACTGACGCCTGTAAGTGCAAGCTGGGGCTTGGGGAAGCTGCTAAACAACTGGTAGCTGGGTGGGTTTATGAAATAAAACCCAAGCACCGATCCTGTTTTCACACACTTGAGCTAGCAGTACTTTCTCACAGGCTTCTTGTTGCTGTTAGGAGAAAAACTCCAATTGCAGCACAATTAGTTCCTGTGGTGTAAAACACTAATTAAGGCAGAGAAGAGCAGTGATGGGCAGCTTGGGCAGACTCTGCCTTCCCTGGGCTGTGGGGCGGCCGGGCAGGGGATGGACCCCTGCGATGTCCCCAGTTTGCATCATGGCTTTGCATCGCCCACAGGCAGTCCTGCACGATGGGCAGCTGCGGCATAAAGAGAAAAATCAAGAAAAAATTGTGTTTATCCCACCTGATGGAAGGAATCCATCAAGTCAGGTAACAAGAAACAAGGTAAAATTGCTGCGTTGGGTCACCCATGAGACAAAAGCACCAGCTTTGATGAAGAATGCCGGTTTCTACCTGAGCCAGTAACATGGTCCGGTTGCGATTATCCTTTTTCACCATGTTTCTGTCAGTGGCTTAGAACAGAGGGATTTGGAGGGAGAGGGATAGCCAGAGGCTACCCAGGATGTTGGGATGGGGATAGTCACAGACCCCCAGCATCCTTCTCCCAGCAGTGCTGTGGCACCAAAGTTCTCGGGTGCAGTCTCGCTGCAGACCAAAGTACAACAGCCTCTTTCCCAAAGTAAATGACCTTAAGGTCAGCCAGAAACCAAGAATTCCATTTTGTGAAACATTCGGGTTTGTTCCACGGGGACTTAATTGCCTTTTGTTTGCTTTTGTGCAAAAATGAAAGTGTTTGGCAGAAAGAAATGCACTGCAGATAAGCGTATAAACCGGGGATTAAGACACTCACTGGGGAGATGAGAACCTCCACATCAAATCTTTGATTTATTCCAGGAATTGGGCTTCTGTTAATCACCTATTTTTTAGTTCATTGGCCTAGTTGTATTTGGGGATGAATGTACCATTTTGTCACATCAGAAATGGAACATTAATAGGAATGTACCGTTAATTTGGAGGGTGCTTGTACCCGCTGAAAAGAAATAAATGATCCTATAATTAAGGTTGAAAAATAATTCACTCGAAAACCCTGGAACATTTACAGAATGCAGAAATGCAATGCAAATTTTCATGCTTGAAATATTCATAAATGATTTTGTGAGTCATTGCAGTTACCCTGTAAACAGGGGTTTAGGTAGCCAATGCTTTGCTCTCAGTTTCATGCTCATCCTCCTATGGGTTGAGGAATCTTATAACCTTCCATCACACCCAGAGGGGTCTATGGTCCTGGTCCGGGGTGTTGATGCTGGGCTGTCCCACCCTGGAGATGGAGGCAGCCCGTGGTTTGGGCAGGAGCAGGGCATGGCTTTGCCAGTGGGCTGAGCTGGGGAAGAGCCAGAGCTTGCCATGTTTTAAGCAAGAGGGGACTGTGGCCGCACGGGCAAGGGTCTTGGCTGCGGGTGTCACGGGTGTTCAATGCACTGCTGCTCTGCGGTCCCCAGCCCTCCCCAGGGCTTTCGGGTTTATGCTGGGAACCATCACCAAGACACATGCAGCATCCTCCCTTGCTGCAGCCAAACCCTTCCCTGCACCAAACCCCATAGCACCTCCTGGGCCGGTACCTTGAGGCACTGTCGCCTACAAAGTGTTTTTCACCCCTCGCCCAGCCTGGAGCTGCTTCCCCATCCAAATTCAGCACCGGCAGAGGAGTCTGAGCTCTGCCGGGGTCACCAACACTCCGGCAGCAGTGGAGGAATGAGAGCTACCAGCCAAGCCCTCCCTGGGAGGGGAAAAAGGGGCAGAAAAGGGGTTTGGGCAGCTGGGGGTGCTGAGGGGGGTAAGCAAAGGCTCTCCCAGTCCTGCAGCTGAGTTTGGTCTCCTTGGTGCACCAGGACCCAGCGCTTCCACAGCCCCTCCAGCTGCTCCTGCTTCTGACGTCGTGGTCAGGCCTTTGGGGGACTCGGCGAGCTGTGAAGAACCAACCTGGCCTCCGTTTGGGCCCTTTGAAAAGCAGGCGTCAAGAACTTCCCCAGCACTCTTAAAAGCTGCATCTACCATACACAGTGGCTTTAAAAGGAGCTTAATATAAAACTTTGGAGCCACCTTTTTCCAGACAGAGGTTTTACAGCAAGGAAGCAAAGCAGAAAAGTTGGGAATAAGGGATTTATTATTATTATTATGTTATTTATTTATTTACTTGTTTATCTATTTATTTATCCTTGGTGCTATTTATTGCTCCGAGAGCAAAGGAGTGGGATCTTTAGCAATCTGTTTCAGGGGACCCTCCGGCAGCCGGGGAGATGCAGCTGTGCCATCCAAAACACATACTGAGCTGTGGGTATTGTGGTAACATGATAATGCCATGAAAAGCCTTAATAAAAATATGCCTTATTCTTCCATTGATCAGCTCTTGTTTAAGCTGGATGTTCTAGGTTTAATGAGAAGTAACCTGTCAGTTGCTCAAATAGTTTAATTATCCTGAAGTTAACAGAGTGCCCGTAATTACACATGGCCTTCTGTAACTTTTCAGCTGTTGTGATGAAGTAGGAAACAGCATTATGGCATTTACAGCTATTGATTATTTAAACTAATGGACAAAACCCGATTGAATCTATTGCCACAGCCAGGGGATTCTGCTTTGTGGTTCTTTTATGAACTTGGTAGAAAACATCTCTTAAACTGCAGGGCGGAGAGGTTGGTAGCCCAGGGAGCACCCAGCTCCAGGCTGCTCCAGCCACAGTGCTGGGACGCAACGGGCGCGTTCTTCACCTCGATGTGGCACTGCATCCAAATGTCTTGAGACCAAAGCTGCTATGTTAATCTTTGTCCCATTGGTATGCTTCTCATTTGTGGTCTAATGTAGGTGGTTTACGTGTCTTTCTAAATTGCGTTCAAGTGCAAGAGAAGGAAAATTTAAGAAAGCACAGAAATGTATGGGATACCGTAAATGTCTGAGGAGTGCTGAGGAAATGGCAGTAAGAGTTTGTTCATCTAATAGACTTCAGTGCTGGTGTCCCTAGACAGCTTGCCTAGACCAATCCAACAAAGTCTGCTATATCACACGCATTTTTGAGGTAATGACATGTTGAGCTTCAGTTGGATAGCTAGTGCTGAAGGCCAAGCTCCCCAGGTTTACCACCCCACCTAGATTTCCTTGTCATTTCCAGGACACACCAAATCCAGCCTTCCAATTATTTATTTTTGTTAGGTACTTGGGCCAAATTTAGCTCCTTTTGTACCTCCTGGAGGGTAATAGGAAAGGTACAAAGCTGCTGAGTTCTGCCGTTTCCCTCAACCTGGGCCAAAGGCTGGCAAGCACCTCAGCCATCCATGCACTGCCCAGACATCTGGAGCCATAAAAGCTACTTTGCTTTGCAGAGGTGACAATACAGTCCCCATGGGCCATTCAGGCTTCTGGGAAGAGCTTTGCATCATGCCATTTCCCTGCCTCAAGAGGAGATGTACAATGAGTGCCAGCCAGCACGTCTGATGGAGTCTGCTCCTGTCAAGAACCTCTGGAGTTTGAGATGACATTAGGATAGGCTGATGAAGGCAACAATGCTGAGGCAACCCATTTGATTTGTACAGCCGCTACCTTGGTGATGTGTAATATTTTGGTTATGTGCTGAGAGTGATATAACATTAGCATGGTGCAGAACGTAGGGATTGAAAACTGCCTGGCTGAATCACTCAAAATGTAGGTAAAAAACAAAGTCCTCAAAATAAAGACTATTCCTAATCAGAAGGATGAACTTCCTAGCTCAGAAAAAAATATTAGGGACATAGGGCAGGAATTAGATGGCCTACCTGGTGGATGGGCTGCCTGATGTCAGACTGATGGCTCTGAAAATAAGTGTTACACATTTACCACTGCTTCTGTAGTGCTACGTTTACAAAGGCGAAATCTGCCGTGGGCTGGAGCCACAGAGCAGGCAAAAGCAGGCAGCAGAAAAGGGGCAGCTGGACAACCTGGTGGTTGTCAGAGCATTGTCCCTGTGCTAAAGGCACAGGTTACTGAGCAAAATGGTTCAGAACTTTTGAAGATATAATATAATCTAAAAAAAAAAAAAAAAGGAAAAAAGGCTAAAGTCTAAGTAAGCAGTTACAATGTGCAGTCTATATTGGTATCTTGCAAGTGTCATGGGTCTTTGCATATTCTTGATCAGATACAACTTTAATGACCGCTAAGCATAAACACAAAATTTCTATGTTAAAAGCCCCAAATGACTTGTGTGTTTCAAAGCTCTTTTACAAATCACACATTCAAACAACAGAAGTTTCCATCACTTACCTGCCTAATGTTGGCTCAATGCACAAAGATATTTTTAGGATTGGAAGCGTGAACAAATCATGTGGTGCAGGAGTGCACTACATGACATATTTAGGGCCATGAAGATTTTCTGCCACCTCTGCCCCATGGTTCAGACCAAGGCTTGTCCACCCAACAGCTCAGCCCCAAAGAGGAAGATCGTGCCCTTCTCCTCCGGCAAGGCCAGCTCCCCTCCATGTCTGACTCCCCACGCAGGCAGTGCTGTCGGGGGTTTCAGGGCCTTAAAAGGTTCCCCTGAGGGTCTGCTCACATCTCTGTTTCCTCTCCCTTTCTCACATTATGTCACAAGTACATTTATAAAGCACAATAGATTATTTAATGGACTAACTAGACTGTCCAATAGGTTGTTTACGAGTGTTATAATTACTATATGCAATGACAGCTGGGTCAGTCACATGCTTATAATATCTGTTAGCCATTTAACAAGGTGTAAATCAATTAGTTAGACAAAATACAGTCCTGATACAAATAGGACTGGGGTGGAACATCCCCAACATGGCCAAGACCTCCAGGCTCCATCACCTGCCTGTGTCTGGGGACGTTAGCAGTGCCGGAGGCATCAACCTCTCCGCTGCTGCTACTCGAGATGGACGTAGGTGTCCCACAGGTCTCATGGCAGCACCATGAGGACATCTGGGCTGTCCCCAGGCACCTGGAACATCCCATGGCATGTGCAAGGCCACAGCGGGTGGTTCCGTCACTTGCCCCTCAAGCAGCTGCTGTAGCTCAAAGACACCATTCGTGCCCCTTTCATCACAATAAAAGAACAAGGACTAATAAAAATTGTTCTTCTCAATCTTTTGCTGTTCTCTGCAGGTGGGAAGTGCGGTTGCCCATCAGCAGGGCAATGCTGACCTCTGCTGCCTGAAATCAAAATTATGAAAATAATTGCCCAGGTGGCTTTGGCAGAGCAGCTGCAGCACTCCCCGGGTGTAATGTGATTTCCACATCACCTAACTTGGGTAAGCACAGGTTTGTAACTGCAGGCCCAGAAGCTACGTCTTGAGAAGATGCTATAAAAGCCAACCTGGTTACAAACCTGGGCCAAACCCTTTCCCCATGGCGATGCCAGGGACTTGGCTGCCTCCCGAGGCAGGGAGAGCCGGGGTCGGTGTCCCCACGCCTGGGTGCCGATGTGCCCACCCCATCCAGCACGGTGGGTCTTACAAGAGCCGCAGTGAGTGGGCACCCAGCCAGCCATCAGCTTGGCTGCGTCCACCAACTTCTTCAATGTTTTGCTCTGCTGGTCGGGAAACTGGTGGGGAGAGGGTGTCAACGAGCCAGAAGTGGTGTTGCGGCTACTCAGGCAGAAATTTGGATTTTCATATTTAGAAAGGATTAGCTTGTCAAAACACAATCATAAAAATAGAGGTTATGCCTCTTAAGTATAGCTGGGGTCCAGCAACAAATAGCACTGAAAGGAGCACCAGACCTGGAGGCATTTTCTAGGGTCTTCCTTAAGGGTCAGTCACACTGCTTCATATTTCCATTAATGATCTTGGCAGAAAATGAAGTGTGTGGAGATAAAAATGTGCTGATGCCACAGGGGGACACCTTCAGTATAGAGAATTGGGATATGACACTGAGAGGAATGGATGTCTTTGAGAGCTGAAAATACAATTTGGGATGGCGCAAGGTGACAAGCCAGGGACTGCTCTGCTGCAGCACGAGGTGAGTCCGTGGCACCACGGTAGTACAACCGGGTGAAAAAGGCAAGTGCAATCCTAAGATACATCAGTTGGTAGGTGTACTTTCCACAGAGGCAGGGAAGCAATGTAGTCATTCTGGAGTTACCGGAGGGCTGCAGTTTAACCCACCTGGGTCACTGAGGAGCTTTGCTGCAGGTGCTGAGACACCAGCATGACCTCCAGCCCGGCACACTGGGTTTGCTGCCCCAAGTGCTGTAGGAGTTCAGAGAACCCAAAGCAGTTCTAGGAGGTTTCCCCACTCCAGTTAGTCCTACTGCAGTCCTGAAGGTCTCCCCTGAGCTCATTACAATGGATGCAGTGTACAGACTTGAGTCCATTATATCTGTGCTGCTCCCTGTAGTCTGCTGGTTTTACACAATTTGCTGAACGTGCAGTGCCCAGCCTGACTGCAAGCTCTTTTGTAAGGGCTCGGGGGCAAAAAGTTAATGGAAGCAGCTCGCTCCTGCTTTCCTTGAAGGGAAAATGGAGAGCAGCTCTGCAGCCTCCCAGGCGCTCACCTCCCCCAGAGACCTGGAGACCCATCCTGCATCCCTCAGCTACAGACGCTTTTGCCAGTTAGAGAACAAGGGAGTAAGATGGGGTAGGTATTTCTGGATTCAGACCCACTGACTTTGGCAACTCTTGGAGGAGGAAGAGAGAAGCAAATTGTTCAGGGGAGGCAAAACTGGAGCAATTGCATCACAAACCGATTGCAATCCTGCCGAGCTCTCTTCTGCACCCTCTGCACACTGATTACAGCTGCAATGAGAACCACTGAGGGCTTTTTGCTAAAAGAAACTTTTTGCATTCACATACAACACAGAGAACTTTCAACTTGCTACCAGCTGGTGTACAGGCGATACAGAAGAGGAGCAAGGCACATGTTCCCAAGCAGGCAGCATGTAAAGGGAAAGCTCTCGTGTTAATGCAACACCCCCGGGGAGGTTTTGCCATCAGTTGGGTTTTCTGGTATCCGCATAAGGTGTTTTATTACAGCTGCTAAACTGCAGCTGGGCAACCAGAGACACAGAAGACCCAAGTGACCGACTCGTATGGGGAAAAGGAAGAGTCAGGGGCTCAGCAAATGGTGCTGGCTCCTCGGAACACAGACAAACCCGACAGCGCTCCACCCTGAGAGAGTTTTGGCTGAAGGATACACCGTGTAACCCTCTGCCGCTCCTAATCAGAGGGAGAATTATGTGTGTTTGTGGTCAAGGTGGTCTATCCTGGGACATGCATTTCTCAGTCATTGTCACAGGGGCTAATTTATCTTTGGTAATTAGTTTCTGTGCCTTGGAGCAGTGAAGCGCAAATAAGCATTTAACATTGATCTATTGCAGCACTTCCCTGGGTAAATAGATGGCTCTGGTGTTGGCTGATGCTGATGCATCAGTGTCTTTTATGATCAGAGGAATCACTCAAGCATCAGCTCAGCCACGAGCCAAAAAGCATGTCTAAGCTTTTAAAACCAAACTCAGGGAACGTGTCTTCTCCAAACTGCTAGTGCTCTGGAAGACAACAGCAGCATTTCCCTCCTCCTGCTCCGAGTCACAAGCCCACAGTGCTCCCGAGGGGGAGATCATACGAAAAAGAAACACAGAAGCTTGGAGACTAGTGCCAGCAGAACTGTCTTTTGCTTTTTTGAACCTCACGATTGCTCTAGGTTCAGGTTTTGCAGCCACTATGCAACCTGTATGGCCAGCCCAGGAACGTAGGCTGCCCAAATTAATCTGTTGCTAGTTTTCAAGCAATGACATGTGATTATATGTGTTTTCTTTTTAGATGCAAGAATGTAACGTCACATGTCTAGGAGGAAAGACCTGTAATAAATCTGTTGAGTCAGGAGTAAAGCGATGAAACCACAAACCAAAAACGGTGATGCAGGAACCCAGAGCCCTGGTAGCCTGACCTCAGTTGTGGGGCTGGCGTTGGTGCAAAGGCTGGAGGAAACTTTAAGTGTAGAGGTTGAAATGGAAAACAGGGTGTAGTGCACCATCGGGTCCTTAGGCATAGCACAGATCGTGTTGGATGGGCTCTCCTTTGGGAAGATTATTTACCAATTTACTTACTTAGACTGAAAAAAATGCCACCATTCTAATCTTTTCTGTCCTTATATAAGAATTGGATAAGGTGCCACATAGGAGATAATTATCTCAACAGGAAAGCCGTCTGGAGATGATGGCGTGGGTGAGGAAATGGCTAAAAGAGAGACGCTAGATAGTGTTTTGGAAAGGCAAGTGTCAGACTAAATAAAATTTACTGTGGAATGTCTATGGACTAATCACAGATAGTAATTTCATTAAAATTCTTAGCAAAAATGACAGAAACATGAAATTTGTTGACAACAAAAATTTGTTGATAGCTGAGGGCTATCACCGGTACCAACAGGGATAGGGATTCTGTAAAAAAAACCAACCACCCAAGCAGCTGATTTTGAAGATTTTGGTAACAGAATGCACCAGCAGTTTGTTGAAGCAGCAGCAATGGCCCCTAACAGCAGCACCCGCGCTAACCCCAGCTTGTCGATGGAGCACCAGGAAAAGAAAGCTGCACGTATGCTGGTTAGCCCCAGCATACAGAACAGAACAGATGCAGACATACGATGTCTAGCAAAAATGAGCAAAGGAAATATATTTTCATTGGAAGGGAACTATATTAAGACATTCATTGAATAGAATAGATTTAACAGTTGCTAACCTACATGGAACAGAAGCAGAAATAATAATTAAAAAAAGCATTATTACACACTAAGTAGGGTGGACTATAAAATACCCATTAATCTAGGAATAAATTGTAGACACTAAAATCTGTTAGAGCTAGTATATTTTTTTCACTTAATTAAATGTGTTGTTATTATTTGGTAGGGAAGTGCTTTATTCTGTGATACCTAATTATTTCTTTGAAAAAGTTGCATGTTCTTCTTTATAACTGTGAAATTAAAAACAGGCTGTAAAATCTCACTGTGATTGAGAGACTCTTCCAGAATACGGAAAGAAATACTAATTCAGTGCCCATCACCTGGATACACTAGCCTGGATACACTGGCTCTTCCACAACCATATTTAACAAAGCGCAGTTTAAAAACTACTCCTTCCTGCCACAGGGGCTGAGAAGTATTAGCTGCTTGCGGTGCTCAGAAATTATCCCAGTTCTTCATTTGAGGTATGAAACTGGGCTGCACAAATTCAAAGTGGCTAATTTTATCATGACCCCAAAAATGTGTAGCAGTTGGAAAATAATTTCTCTCCAGCTATTAGGTCCATTGTCCTCATTAAATATCTTTTCTTTTGCTGGTTAGATTGGAGTTGGAGAGGACTTACAGTTGCTATTTGTGATCATGTTACTGAATCATTTTATAGCAGGGGACAAGTTGCAGTGGCCAACATTTAAAATTTGCTTATTTTGGTTTATCAACTTAAAGTCCTAATTTTCAGGAATGGTTTTTTTTAAGGCCATGAAAAAAACCCACTGGCATCTGTGAAAATCAGATCACTAGTATGAGTTCCTAAAATAGAAGTAGGAACTAGGTAGCTAATTCCATGTGCCCTCATTTGTAAGCGGTCTCACACTTTTGGCTACCTAGAACCCGTTCTAATTGCAGTTCAACAGGAGCTCCCAGTTTTAGAAAAGAACTGACACATCATAAATATATGATCTAAAAAAATCTCCTTATCAATTCTTCTGACTTTTTCCTCCCCCTGGATTTGTTTTAGTCTGACAACCTCTGCTTCGTTTGAACGCTTACACTTTTTTTCCCCGTCTCTCTGGCACTTTCTTTCTCGAGATCTCCAAAGCACAGGGAAAGCAGTAAAAACCTGTCGCGGTTGAACTTCCAAGCCTGTGTGGTATAAAAAGAGTCACAATTAGACAAAACCAATTGATGGTCTGGTGAACTGATGAATAAAACATGCTTCGACAAAAGAATCTGCCTAAGTGCAAAATATCATTATAACATAGCTTGAGTGGAAAAAGGCTTCTTTCCTCAGCTGAAATTCCTCAGAGCCAGAAGAGCATTTTCAGACTACTATTACTGAAATAACCATCAAGGTGTTCAGCAAAGTAGTTATCCACCTCAGAAATACAGGTTATCAAATAAAACTCTATTTCCAAGGATTTCAAACATGGAATTTTCTCAGCTGCAAATTCAAAGGGAAGCAGATGCCTAGGAGCCTTATTATCATCCGGGCAGTTATTAAAGAATAGAAATCATCAAGAGAGAGCACGATAGCAGATAGGGTTGAAAAGTACAAACCACTTTTTTTCCTGACAAGTCAAATATCAAAATAAATTCACTTCAGGCACATTCACATCAGTTTTCATCAGCCTTCTCGCAAGACTTTTATTGGCACAAATGATCACAGGGAGCAAACTTCACGCTGAAAGTGCTCTGCCCACCTCCGAAGGGTAAGTTCATTAGGAAGGATTAATTGGATGAAGGCATTGTCTCCTTTGAGAGGTCTTTTTCATGTCAGCACTTAATAATGTTCACTCTATTCCAGCGAACTCAGGAGTGCAACTTTCCACTGTCGTTCTGAACAGGCAAAACACCACTCTCTCGCATCAACTATTTTTATTTCCATTGTAATGAAACAACCACCCTTTACTCAATGATCAAAGGAAGATAGATGCCACAGTAGAGGACAGAAAATGAGGTACCAGAGGTTCAAAGGACACATTATATCTGCTGATGTGACCTGCTTTTGCTCAGTGAACTTATCTACGAGCATCTCTACTCGGTCGTACAGGGTAGGCTACAGCCTTGTGCAATGCTTTGTGCTGAAGCCCTGCAGTAGCTGAGACCGTCTTCTGCCTTTAACAAAGAGCTTTAGTTACTTTTTGGACATTGTGGAGGCCTTTTGCACATTCATCACTGAATAACAGCCTGCAAGACAGGTGCCTGAAATCACATTTTTTATAAGCATCTAAAAGCATTGCCTCCTGTTGAAGTCATCTGACGCCATCTCTACTTAGGACTGAGAAGATTTAGAGCATTTGCATTTGTTGTTAATGGAAAAAGAAAAGAAAGTTTCCAACTCTTTAGAAAAGGAAAGGTTTGATGCCAGTGCTGTATTTCTGCTTGTTGTGCAACTGGTCCTATGAAATACAGAATTTGCTGAGGGTTGGGACTTACCATTTTTTACATGCATGACATTGCAAAAGTGCTTGTTTTGTATTTGTCTAAGCATTTCAAGCAGGATCGTTCTCCTGTACCATGACGGCAGCATCAGCTAAGGTTCTGTAGATATTGTAATTTCCTTCTCTTTCAGAGAAGGTTTAACTGACATGTGAAATAATTTAGGATAAAAATACTGTATTTTTAAAGAACTCAGGATTTTCTATGGCTATATAGTAGGCTGCATTTTATATGTTCTTTAAGTTATATGATTACAACAAGAGAAACCTGCCACCTTTAAGGTTTTCTAATTGTTCCTATTCTAAATCTTGGTTTTCTGTGTTTAAAAACTTCCCCCAGATTCTTATTTCTCAAGCTGAAATGTCTCAAGCTTGATTTCATCTCTACAGTAAATGTCTCTGGAATGCATGAAAACAAAAGGTATAAAGAGAATGGCTCTACACCTAATCTTTTAACAGAAAAACAAACAAACAAACAAAAAAACCCAACAAATGAATACTATCAGAACTTTTAAATGCATGGCAAAACCCACGAGAAGTAAGGGTTGTCACTGAGAGAAAGGCTTTTCCTTGTTCTGCGGGAGACTGATGTTGAGTCACTGGGCTATAGAAACCTTTGCAGATGAAGCAAAGGCAAAATTTGGGGTCATTTTCATCCCGGTTGAGGAAGACAGTTCCCTTCGTGAGGTGTCACCAGAAGACCACCATGAGCTTCAAGGGCTGAAAGAAGCCTGAGGGCTGGCAAGCAGCTCTGCTGGCCTGGCTGGAGGGGAGGGGAGGTGCAGGACCCCTTGGGAGAAGAAGCGACGGTAAGCTGGCACGTGGGACATTTGAGGACGAGTTGTGCCCCTTGCACAAAAAGAAGGATGTGTGCCCTGCTCCTGCAGGGTTTACTTTCGTAGATCTTTTTTCCATGCAGCATTTCAGTATTATCTGTTTATCCTTAGGTACGTGTTAGCAAAAGGGCGAATTTCCATCTTTGCGGGGTGAAAGCAGAAAGGGCTGAGAGAGGCAGAAGAGCCTCGTGATCAGAGATGTCGGGATGACACTTGCAGCACGTAGAGGCAGCGGGCGAGGGCAGATCGAAGGTGCTTTGGGGCGGCATCGGGGCTTTGGAGCTGAAGCCCAGGGCTGCCGTTATGGGCAGGTATTTCAGAAGGGCTCCCGGGGGAATCGATGCAGAAAGCCTCCCTTGCCTGTGTACCCCGGCAGGATGCTCCTGGGAAGCCTTTCACTTGGCTGCCCCATTCCCAGAGATGGAATTAGTATTGTAGGAAAATAGGAAGCAATTCTGAAAGCACACAAGTAGAAAAGCTTACAGGATCAAGCAAGACCTCCCCTGCCTCTCGGAGGGGTTTCCCTCCACCTTTGCACCCTGGCAGTGTCATCTGAGCCCTGATGGGAGTGATGGGGACTTGCACTGGTTAGAGGTTTCTTGCTGGGTCAATGCACCAAGGACATTTC
The DNA here is from genome assembly GCA_026212715.1 of Elanus axillaris. Taxonomy (NCBI): domain Eukaryota; kingdom Metazoa; phylum Chordata; class Aves; order Accipitriformes; family Accipitridae; genus Elanus; species Elanus axillaris. The sequence continues at coordinate 46,868,869 of JANZLQ010000001.1, read as the reverse complement.
AGCTGAAGAAAAGCCATTTGTTTCCAAAGTAAAAAAATGTGAGCAAGAGAAGAATATTCGGTCTGCTCTGCATTCAGTCCCAGTCCACGCACACTGCAAGTGTCTGAATTGCAATTAATGATGTCAGACCCCTTTACACTTTTAGAGAAGTTATTTATTATTACTATTGTATTGGCATGACACTTATCACCTCAGTAATAAAGCCTCTCACTTACAGTAATGGATCTAGCCTCATGACCTGCCTGCAAGGAAAGGATGATTTTAAAGATGGAAAATTTGGACCCAGCAAGATGAAGCGATTATGGCCAGACCGGGGAAGCCCATGGCAGGGCCCGATGCAAAATGCAGCCCTCCTGGGAACAGGGACAGCCCTTAATTACAAAAATGACCTTCCCTTTGCATGCTCAGATTTTAATATTTCTCTGTTGAATAGCCAAGTGAGAAGTTTTTAACAGCAGGTACTCTCTGATATGATTTCTAGCCTGATTTTGGAAGCAGAAGATGACAGACTGTTTTGCAGTAGGGGTGTATGTGAATGTTAATGGCAGCTCGAGGAGCGAAGTGGCACAACAGGAGTCACAGCCAGCCCTGACAAACCCGGCGTGTGGGCTTTCGGAGGAGGCAGGGATCTCCTAGCACAGAGGTGAAGTCCTGCCCAAACCCAGCCCACCGAAAGGAACCATCCTGCACCACAATGCTGGTGCTCTGCCTTCGGAGCAACTTAAATCTGATGATAAAATTATGATACCTGCTAGAAAAAAATGTTATAAGCAGCCACTGACAGCCAACAAGACAACCCACCGGTTCTGCTTTGCCAACTGTTAACCGTCAGCTGGAAACACATTCGGTGTCACTGTGACGAGCTCATACGTTTCTCCCCAGAGGACTGAAAACGTGTGATGGAAAAACTTTTCCCCCATCTCTTCCTCTTGCAACGTTAGGGAGCATCTCCCGGCCGGCTCCCGGCGCCCACCTCTTGTCCCCCGGGCCATCAGCGCTGGGGCTGGAGCAGGTTGTTTCTCCTCCTTGCTGGTTACCTTCTTCATGCGGCTTTTACTGCCTCGTGCCACCACGGAGGTGGGGACACCACGGGGGGACACTACGGTGAAGCAGGTGCCATCCAGTCCACAGCAGCCCTGAAGCGAAGAGCAGAGCGGAGCCGTCGTGTTTGCGGAGGCCAGATGGTTCTCACATTAGAGGAAACTTTTTTTTTAAAAGAGCTATCTTTCACCAAGATAAAAAGTGACTGTGGAGAGGTACTTGAAATGGAGTTACCTGTTGCCCATCTTTGCAAGACATGTGGAAATAAATGAGGCAAATTAATGAGGAAAGGCAAGGAGGAGGTATGATTGTCTGGATGCAGCCTTCAGCGCAGGAGGTCTGTGACCAACAGGTTGCCAAAAGGCAGGGGAGGATGGGGGAAGAAAAAGAAAGGTGTCAGGGAAGATTGACTATTTTCCATATTCCCTACTTTCCTTCTCTCCCTAGACAGGACAGGATTCTGGTCAAGGTGGAGTTTTTGTCAGAGCCTGAGTGAAATTTCATATATTCTTACATTTTTCAGGGACCGTTGTGACTCATAAATAAACAAGACTGCAGTACCAGTATAAATGCTAATTATGTTCAAAAGCAATTTGTTGCCAAGTGATGGAATTGGAAGATTTATTTAAATTCCCACCAGAACAAGAATTAATTCGGGGACTGTATTTGAGGGGTGGAGGGACTGCTCCTTTTCATGTACAGGGACCCAAAATAGAGTTCATCCATACAAAAGAGAAAGCAAGCAGTTTACTCTTCCATTAATACCTTTACCTGGCTTTGTACTATGGGTTATATTAATGTCCTTAGTTTAAGATTTCAGAAGCATCAGAAATATTAATAAACATTAAGCAGTGGCTCAGGAATAATTTATACAAAGTGCAGCGAAGGTAGGCTCTGGCAGTGCTTGCTGTTTTAAGGCATTTGTAATCAGGTGAGACACTCCTAGTAAAACACCCAGACGAGCGCACGTCATTTGTTTCGTGTCACCTTAGGCTCTGAAGCAAAAAATCTGCATTAACTTTTGGCAGGAATTTCGAGTGAGTCAGGGTGGAGGTTGGCCACGACCTGGTGTCCCCTGAGCACAGGAGGAAAGTTTTCCTTAATTTGGCTGCTTTGAGATAAGGCCATGGGGGGGTGGGGGATGTTCTGCCTGAGAAGGGAGCTGAGAAGGATGACACCTCTGAGGCAAGCCGTAAGAATTAAATAAGCTCAGGAAGGACGTTTGGGCTGAAATTTGTATTTTTGTCATTGTTATTTTTAAGGTTGTAAAAACAAGTTCTGGCACAAGGGGGTAAGTTTGGGTGAATAATTTTTAGACTGAAGGTTATTCACAGTTGAGTTGTTTGATTCTCCAGTGTTAATTACTTCTGCTTTGTGTTGGATCATGTGAGTCACAGGGATTTCTTTGCATCCCAAAGTGGATAACCAAGATGTAAATTTGGAGAATGTAGTTGCTAGTAAATAATGGAGGTCTATGAGTTAAATGTATTACATATGTAGAACTTTTATCTGAATTTCCTTCCTCAAATACCGTCTCCTTTTCCCAAATAACAAATGACATGATCTGTACAAGCATGACAAAACAAAGCCAATATTTATCTGCATGAAAACATCTGCAAATCAAGATCTCAGGGACTGTTCAGCAATGGAAGTATATTAGCCCTTCTTCCAGAAGTAATAAAATCAAAACATTTGCCCTCTGGATGACCCTTTGGGTACCTTATAAAGTAAAAGCACTCTGAGTCAGGAAAGCACTGCAAGGTGTTCATAAAAGCAAAGGGCTCAGTCTTGTCATAGTGAAGTCAATGGCAAAGTGCCCACAGTGTTAAAACCTAAAGAAAACAGCCACTGGAGGAGAAATGAGTTGTAATCTTCCTTAATCCATAATATCAGCTGTTGACAGATACATACAGAGTGATTAATAGGATGCTAAAAAGTGTTAACAAAGCATTAGGGACTTAAGAACTACTTTGAAAAATTCTTTATCACGTTTCTGAATTCAGCAGAGGTACCATCATTACAGTGTATGACAAAACATATGTTTGCTCTACAAACTTACTGGCAGGTCCAACCAAAAATGTCATTAGACTATCGGGAAGTGACTAGTGGAAATGAAACTCCCGTTCTGCTCTTCTCTGTTCCTTCTCAGAGATGAGAAGAAAAGCCCCGCTGGGATCCAACCAGCTCATATGTTCTACGAACTCTCTGCAGACCCAAGATCTTCCCAGCTGTAGGATAATATTTTTTTTTAAAGAGAAATTACAGGAGCACGGGGGCTGAACAACGCATTTCCTGCATTTTGTAACAGCTGCTGCTTTAGCTAAAACCAGTGGCCTTAAATAACACGGTGCAGGGAGGGCTGGCCCACAACCTCTCCTGGGTGTCCAGGCTGCAGCCCCAGCTCCTGTGCCAGGCTGATCACACGAACATATTTGTATTGGAGGGATAAGCTCTCAGTTTATTTCTTTTCCTCGTTTAGGACTCATTGCAAGGAATGTTTGCATTGTTAAGGGTGCTCTTAGAGACAGGAAGGGACTTCATACTGGTGGCAGGAGGAGAGCTTTCTTTGCTTTGTGATTTCTGAAGGCACGTGCATCTGAATTTCAGCATTCCCCAGCAGAATTGGGCTGGCTGACAAATGGAGCAGAAGCGGGAGGGGAACCACTGTTATTAGGGGTGTCTGTCCAGACCCCGAGGTGCTCACCCCCCAGCCAGGAGTTTGGGTGACGGCCCCGGGGTGAGAAGGAGCCGGAGATCCTCCTGGGGATGGCTGCATCTCCCCAGCCAGCCTGCTGCTACCCTGCTGGGACAGGACAAGGGCTCTCATGGCACTGCCGCCGTGTTTACTAGGACCGTGCCCCTGTCTCCATGCCAAAATAAGGAGATTTCCAGGCTTTTGCTGTCTGGTGTCCCAGCAGCTTGGCACGTAGCAGAGCGACCAAGCACTGGTCCATAGATGTCTTTGGAGACCTAACCAGGACTCTCACCATCTCGCAAGATTTAAGTTTCTGTTGATACTTAAGTACTGGAGTGTTGGGAGCGGGTTTCAGATGGACGGCATGGAAGAATTACTGATGCCCTTGAAGGACCTTGAACGCTGTAACAAGCTTCACAGAAGAGCTAAGAACTGCTTGAAACCAGATGGTTGTTGGCAGGAGAAGCGGAATACGTGACAAGAGGATGATCTAAGAGCCTGTGATAGGGAGCGTGGACAGGAGCTAGCAGCCAACTGTATAGTTAGCTTGTG
>JANZLQ010000001.1:46827413-46864481 GCA_026212715.1 Elanus axillaris | reverse complement strand
GTACAATCATTAAGACTATATAAGAAAGCCTGTAAGTAGAATAAAGCGACTTCTTTTATAACTCCTATGGAGTTGTCTGAAGCCCATACCTCTCGTCACTGGAGTTGAGTGACTCCAAGGAGCGATGGTTAATAACAAAGGTATTTTAGACTTGGTTTAGATATTTGTTCTCAGTCTGGAGGATATGACCTGCAAAAAAACATTGTACTTTAAACAGTAAGGTGATAAACACCTTCTGAGGGTTATGACCTGAGGCAGAAGGTTATTAGTCCTATGAAGGCCTTTGTAAGCTCCAGGAAGGTTGGTACAATCCTACCACCGGTACACGGAGCTACAACCGGCAGCTTCAGGGAGATTTGTCTGGCCTTTGCTCCCTTCTCTGCTGCATACTAAGCATGTGGAGATGGTTCATGGTTTGGGTCATCAGGACTAATTCCATCAAAAGACAAAAGACACTGCATGTTGAGCTCACAGTTGTTCCTGTCCTTCCCATCATAAAAGACTTTCAGAAAGGTCAGTCCCTCAGGAAACCTGAACACTGTGCCTAGCAAGGACTATCTGACAATGTCTCTGATGAAGCAGTTCTGAACCAGTTTCAGGGCAGCTGGAAGACTATTTTCTGGGTGTAAGCATGCCCTGAGTTTTCCTGGGATTTCCTAAGTACAACCTTTGTAGCAATCTGTCTGCCACATCTAGATCCTGCCTCAGGATTCTTCACCCAAGGGACTTCCAGAACTAGCATCCCAGGTCTGAAGACTGCAGGGCAAATCCTGTGTCTCAATGAAAATTACTAACACGGATACTGTACAGCTCATGACTATTAGAGCTCTTGCCTTACAGCCATGCATTTATTTGATGTATTTATTTATGACGAATGCAGAGGGTACCCAAAGATTTTCTACATTCTTGATATAAGCCTCAACAGGTTTCTGTGGGCAAATATTGAAGGGGTGGAAAAAAATAAATCAGCACCTGTATTTTTATTTTTTGCTCCCGGACTGGGGTTTGTTTTAATCTTTTAAATATATGCTCCGGTATTTTACTGACCTTGTCTTTTAATGGGATTATTCAGAAATAAGCTATTAGATTTTCTGGTTCCTATGATACCTTCATTCCCCTGGTAATGTTCATGGGTAGAGAAGCCTTAACAATCATTATAAAGTGAAACCATTCAGCCCCCAAGACTGAATACAAGCCCAGTAAAAAACAAATTATCCTTCCCTGATATTATAAAAAGCTGCCTTCTATAACTCCTTTTTAGGAGGCTGTAACACACATTCAATGCCATGCCATGCCATTGAAATGGGCTTATTACTAACTTGAAATAAGGATAAAATCTGCAACTGCTCCATTTAAAAATAATGCAGTTTGGGGTTTGTAGGCATTACTTCTACTCCAGAGTACACACGGCAGCTTACTACATGGTTATCCACAGAAGAGTTTGCTTTGGGCCAGAGCAAGCTGTCGTGCTGACGGAGCGGCACGGAATCCTCCGGGAGCCCTGGACCTGCTCCTCACTAACCGCAGCGCTGGCATCTGCCATGACCCTCATTGCGGAATCAGGCTTATCCTGGGCTGAGGTCAGCAAGGTTAATTCGGCTCAAAGCTAAAGCAGAAGCAACCTCTTACTCCTGACATCCCCTTCTTTGTGTTTTCCTCCCCGGAGTCAGCCACAGCACCCGGTTAGCTGTCTGCAGACTTGTGCCTGAGAGGCAGCCAAGCTGCGGCACTCCAGCCACCCAGTGGGGAAGAAAATCCAACCCAACAACAAATTTTGTGCAGCCCTTGTTGGCCCCGTACTGTGCGACTGTGACTCTTTTATAAGCCGGAGCCCGGCATCGAGAACGTGGCTCTGCGGTAGGAAAAATCATGGTCCCCAACAGCTGGAGTGAGGATGCGACCACCCAGCAAAGAAAGCTGAGCTGAGGCAGTGCTCCATTCACCTGCCCGACTACTTGACTCTGCTTCTTCAGCTCAGCTCCTCAAGCATTTTGGGAGGCAGATTTAATCCGCTGGCTGCTGCAGCCCTCTCGTGGCCACGCAGACCCAACCGCGTTCCTGCGTGCCGGCTGCTGGGAAAGCACAGACCGAAATCCTGGGTGGGAGGAAAGCATATTTTAAAAAGCACAACAAATAGTTATTAAATAGCATATGCTTCCAAGAATAAATATATAAATAAGTGGAACAGACACTTCTGATAGTATTTGTGCCAGGTGTACAAGCAGAGTTGTCGTTAAATGATGCTTTTCAAGCACCGAAATTACAGCTAAAGCATTAAGCAATCGTGTTTTTAATGGAGCGCCCTGTTTCATCTCCCTAGGCTGTCTGCTTTGAAGTCCTCCTTTTCTTTTGAGCATTTGCACATTGATTTACAATGGTGTGGGTAAAGTTTGCGCTCACGGGTTTTGATGAGTATCTGCTTACTGGAAACATGTCTGTCTGCTCAGGAAACTCCGGAGGGGTGAAAAACCTCTTGGGCTGGGGACAACCTGGGGGAACCTGGACTGTTCCAAATTTTTGCAAAGACTAACAGGTAGATGGTTCTTTGCAGCTTGAAAAGCAAGCCTGGTTTTTGTTATACTTGATTTTTTTCCTTTTAATCTACTAGGTAGAGACAGAGACATCACTAATACTTGGAAATAAACCATGGGAATTAATAGTGGAATGCCAGTACTGATGGGAGGAGTGCCGAGAGCCTGTCCAACAGCCCAGCCATACACTCACTCCCTGACCAGTGCTGTGGGCGAACACAAGCAAAAGAGATACCTATAGAATAAAAAAATAAAACGGATCAAAATTAAAAGATTGTGCATAGGTGGGGGTGCTCTGGAGGAGGGTGTCCAGTTTTGACTGATGTTTCTTAGACTGACAGCAATAGCACTTACAGACCTGGGTGCCACAGTCCTGCCAGAGAGATGATGTTATGCTATCATTTTCCCATTGCTTTTCTCTTTTTTTTTCCTTACAGTAGTTTCAGAGGAAACATTTGCAGGAGAAATGGCTGTATTTCAAAAAGATATGAAAAAAAACCAAACCAAAACTAAAAAAAAAATAAATACCAAACAACAAACCAAAAACCAGCGAAACCCCTAAATCACACAGTGGAGCTGCAATGACTCTATGAGCTGACATTACCTTTTCAGACAGGAGCGCTGCTACCTCTGGCAATAACTGCATCCAGAGACATAGATGGGATGTGGGCTGGGGGAGGTTTGGCAGGATCAGCAGGAATCTGGGCGACAATGACATTTAATATTTTGCAAGCTAGCGTGCCAACCCATGTGCTCGTGATGCTGGAACAAGCCTTTTCATCGATACCAGGCATCAGTAAGGCAGTGGTAACTGCAGCCCCTTCAAGTGGACATGGGCATGTGCTTTCCAGCTTACGCATGGAAAAATCAGTTTATAGAGATGAGCTCTGTGCCTGCAGGTATTTTCCATCTGAGCTGGTGCTTCCTGTGCTGAGAGCTATTTGCAATGAGGCTGGTGGGACTTCGGGCCCTTTCGCCCCATGTGCCCAGCCCAAGACCTGCTCAGCACCATGGCCCTAGACTCAGCACCAAGCCCCACTGCTCTCCCATGCAGGGTCTCCCTTTCCAGCTGGCTGCCCTGGTAGCACTTCTTTAGTCCTCTGAACAACTCAGAATCCTTTGGAAATAGTCTTAAATAACCTATGTTAACACCTTAACCATATATATTATATTTAAGTAACGTAGGTGCTATGCTACTATGCTGCAGTGACACTGCTTCAAGCAAGCCAAGCTGCCTCCCATGGCTGCAGCAAAAGGATAAGGTGCAGCTCACACCCAGCTCTTCCTCAGCCTTAGTCTCATCTTTCTCACTTACAAGACACCCTTAATGCTTCCATGAAACAGTATTTTGCATTTTTTCAAATGTTTTTTTAAACTAAATAACCTCTTCACTCTTTATTTTCTGGAAGCCCACACATACAGAGCAAGTGTTACTTTTGGTTTAAAATTGTTTTTATTTTATATGGAGAAAAACAGTAGTGAGAAAGTAACAAAATTAGTATCTGCCCGAAAGAGCACAGGGCAAGTACCATCCTGAGATGCAAAAAAATTCTCCAAACAAAAAGGCTGATAATTTTTTAAAACATATCTATATTTCAAGATGCTCGGGGCAGTAAATACCTACGCTGATAAAACCATGTGAAATAGCCTAGTGCAGAGCAACTTACAGCTCAGGTCTGGGTGCAGTGAGGCACATTAGTTGGGTGCAAAGCAGCAGGGACACCTTGCTGGTTTTGTCCTGGTGCAGCTGAAAGCAGTGGGTCTGTACACAGCCCGCATGGGGGCTGCAGCCTCCTCCGGGCTGCAGAGCAACACCTGGTCGTACAGATATATCTTTAGGTGTGTAAACATGCTGGCTATATAGAAAAGTGGAGATCCCAGTGTCAAAAGCACAGACAGGATGCATACTGTTAAAAAACAAGTCCACGTAGGCTTTTAGCAAGATGGAGCTCTTTACATTCTGGAAAATGTTCTCCTAGGGCTGGACTAAATAGCTGGGGTGAAATCTCTGCACCGTTGACCTCAGCAGGACAAAGAGCTCATCCCTGGTGTTGCAGGCGGCTCCGCTGACCCTGGCTGGGAATGGGTGGCCACAGCGGAGCCCCACTTTCTTGCCTTCTTGCCTGCAAGTTGCCTCCTTTCTACGCTATGCCCTTCTGCGACCACGTCGCCATCCTGACTTCTTCTTCTGCGGGTGGTCTGGACTCTAGGACTCAACCACGATCATACTCAAGTTGTTGCTGAAGATGATCCTCCCGTCCTTTTTGCTGCTGCACTCGGGCTGGCAGAGAGCCTCCTGCAGCTGCCGCCGCAGCCCCGGGGGGGCCGTGCCCAGGAAGTTTTTCGTCCCCGTCAGGAAATCCATCATGTGGCCTCCAACCGGGTCCCCCTCAATAAAGCACTCGGTGATATCCCAGCCCGATGGGAACTCATAAACGCGGTATTCAACACCCAGTCTCTTCAAAACATCCGTGATGCCATTGGAGGTGATGTAGTGGCCGCTGTCGGTGGAAGGCAAACAGTGTCTGTACTTCTTCCATAAGCTGGCCCATCCGCTACTGTCTGCCATGAGCAAGAGGGAAGGTTACTTTTGCAAAGCCGAGGTAGTCAAACACCTAAACTACTAAATGAGTTTGAAATGCTCCCTCGCTGCTGGCCCAGATCTTGCCAGGAGCATGAGAAGAGCTTTCTTCTTATCTGAGTCCACTTACAAATGTCCGAGCCTGGAGAGGGGTAAAACTGTGATCTCTCTCAGCCCTCCTTCCCAAATGCTTCTGTTTAAAGGGAACTCCTAGGAGATGGTCTCCAGGATCAGATTTGCCCAAAAGGAGGAGTACAGACAGAGGTGACAACACATTGAGCCTGCACATGCATGCTACCTATTAAGTGCCCCTTTGCTAGAATAGTCAGATGTTTTTACGTATTGAACCTCAGTCTTAAGTGGACATCAGAGAATACATACCTGAAAAAGCTAGTCCCAGCTAGGAAGGGAAACAGCTTACCAGCAATGTGAGGGGGACTTTTAATGGTAAACATGGGCAAGTGAGCTTTATCCACCACACCATGAGCCGGGGATTCATGAATGGCACACTGGCAAAACCCACTATTTTTAATAAGTGCCATGATGTTGAGTGCCTCTTTTTCCTACCCTGCCATAAAGCCCACAGCTCTTGGCAGCACCCGTCCTGCTGGGGTCTTGGCCATCGCTGTGCAGGGGGCAGAGCCCCAAAGATGGGTCATCCCAGAGATCAAGTTGCATTTTCACGGTGCTGATTTCACCATGAAGAAGGATTGACCCTCATTCACCAATAGCCATACTTCTCTCTAGCCAGTAATTTCACAGCAGGAGGTCTCTCTGAGGTACAGAGCAGTTCATCTGCTTCATAAGCAGGGAAGCAAGAGCACCAAGGCTATGTCTAAGTGGTCCCATCAAACACTGGGGTCCAAGAAGCTAAGCCCAAGATTGCATGATCCCTGTGAAATACAGTATTTGTTTTATTTAATTACTACAGCATAAGTGCTACTGAAATCCCGAGGCACATATCTGTGGCTCTCAAACTTCAAAGCTCTTCAAAACACCAGCAATGAAGCAAAAAATAAAAAGTCCCTCTTACCTGATAAAATTATGATCAGGAGTTTGCCATGATGGTCGAGGCAGCTGTGGAAAAACTTGATAGCGTTGGGAATATCCTCCACACGGTACAGCATCTAGAAGCGATAGTTACACACAGCCATTACTCCTCCTCCACGGTGCAATGGCCCTTCAAAGACTTAAACCCGTTCTCTAATACAGTTGTTTTAAATTACTTCCCAGTCACTTCCCAGCCTGTCCTGACTCAGCACACACATTTAGGGATGCCCCACAGGACTGAGCATTACTGGCTCTCCACCAGCAGACCCCGGTCAGACCCAGGGACCCTCTGCTCTGCCTCGGCCACCAGCCAGATGCTGACCTGCCCATCATTGCCCTTCAAAACCCAGGGCAGTTTTGTGGTTGAAAAATATGTGCAGAGGGGAGTCCCCTGGTTTCTATGGCTGGTCCTTATCACCAGGGGCATTTCTCGGCCCTGTCTGGGCTGTGGGCATGCTGGATCTTTTCCAGACACTGAGGAATTTGCACTAGGACAAAGCAGGGCTCATCTCAAAGGCTGCCCTGGGGACTTGTAACTTAGTCCTTGACCCAGCCATCAAGCCCCTGAAACACTTTCTGGTTGTAAAATCCACTCTTAGGATATGAAAGCAAAATAAAATAAAGGAAAAATGAAATAAAAGCCACCAAAGTGAGGGAATAACAGATTTTTTACAAAATAGAATTGGCACATACAACATCAGAGTCATCAATATCAGAGACAGAGCAGCATAATTTCTGACCCAAAACCTGACACAGGAGTTTGTTCACCAACCTTTCCCTTCAGTGCCATCCAAACTACTCTGATAAGGCAAAAAATTTGAGGCTTTTTTGAGGCAGCAAAGCATAATTTTTGGTCTCCATGTGACGTGCAATGGCCTGAGACTCATCCTGTTTTACTACCCACCACGCACGGTTAAACTACTACAAACCAGAGACCAAAACCAGGGTGGATAGGGAATGAAGTTAGGTGTTTGTAGGGCTGCTGCAGAAGTTATTGGTCATGGGAGAACTGTGCTCAGCTCTGGTCCCCCTAACTTCATGCATACAGCAGAAATGAAGGGAGTAGTTAGAGCTAATACTCCTATATTAAAGCAATACTCCATTACCTGAATCATATGGATGAAGTCAAATTTCTTATGCGTGCCTTTCTCTATCACTTGCTGTTCGTACTCCAGGGAAGTGAGCTGGTGCCAAAGAAAAGAGACGTTCTGCAGATCTGGAGCTTGATTCACCAACTCTGTTTCAAAAAGTAGAAGAAAAACATGAATTTCACAAAACAGCAGAAAAACTCATCGTTCAAACTGATGGTCCTCACTATACCCTAGGCAGGCAGGTATAGCCTTACCTTTGTAAGCTGCCACGTGCTGTGGGTTGGGCTCTATGATTTCATTGTCAATAAGGACCCCTGGGTGTGCAGCCTGCATTATCCTGATCATTTTCAAATCCTGCTCACCTATTCGATAAACACAAATGCATTACTTTAAGAAGTACATCAATGTGGTGAAAGGATGCCTGTGCACCCGCCACCTCTGCCGCTGGGAAATCCCCCAGGTAGAAGTGAGGCACTCTCTACCTTGTGGTTTGCATGGTGGCATCTAACCCAGTCTTACCACGATATCTTACTGCTCGAGGTAACATATATTTGCAGATAAGTCTAAGAACAAGGAAGAGATAAGCAACAGTGCAGAAACCTGCTAATGGCAGTACTCTGGGTCACGGGGCAGACAGGTCAAAGTAATCAAAGATAAATGTTTCAAAAAAATACACCATGAAGCATTCATTTTCAACAAAAGCACAAAGTTTGAATGGGCGCAAGGAGGCAGTCAGCACAGCTGTGCAACTTCCGCATGGCATAGGATGGTCCATCCCTTTGGCACTGCCCCAGGGAGGTGATGGCTGCTCTGCTCCTGGCACGTCACGGCTTGGAGACCTGGGGACCTGCACAGCAAGAGGAAAGACCCATTGACCTGCAGCACCCTGCATCTTCCCTCTTTAGGGACCAGCCACACGGTCTCAGCTCCGGGCATCTACTAACTAGTTGTTATCTTGGAGCTGCAAATAGAGACTCATATATTTGTGTGTAGGTACCCTGCAAATTTAGCTGTTGGTGCTTCTCTGTTGTTGTTTACGTTCTGGAGGAGCAAGTGGCAGTCTATCCTTCTGTTCTAGGAAGTTCCCAGCCTCTTTGGCGGTGATGCAGGTCACCCTTGTTTCTTTCAGAAAGGCCACAATACACCAAGTGTACAAAGTCCATCTGGGACTATGGAAATAAACAGCAGAGGTGACCACCTTGAGTGGACCTTTGCGAGAATCCTGTCTGTAGCTGATGGTGGGGCCTAAAAATAGTCCTGCCCTTGCAAATGTCACAAACAGAGGGCTTGATATGAGATACTGCATCTTCCCTAGCCTTTCAGCTGATGTACCAGCTATGAGAAAAGTCATCATCTTTGGCAGGTGTTGCAGTAAATAGAATTCAAGGAGGGAAATATCAGCCATGCCAGCACTACAGGGACATCCAAAGGAAGGACGAGTCTTTTGAAATTGGAGAAAAAATACCCAAGACCCCTGAGGAATGCAGTGACAGAGCTAGCCAAAGGCACAAGGAAAGAGGCTGTGGCTGCATCCGTTGAAGGTGGGTGCATGGACCAATATTGCTGATGGAAGGAAGATCCCTATAGCAAGCAACTGAATCATTTTAGACAGTCCTAAATGCCAGTTAGTATGTGCCTGGGGTAGGGAGCACCAGCAATTAGAGGTGCTGATGGGGCTCCCTGCAGGCTCAGGGCAGGTGGGAGGCAGAGCATCGCTGCCCCGCACCTTGGAGCCACTGACGGTGACAAATGAGTACCTTAAAAGCTGTACGTTTTTTTTGGTTTTTACTCCGTCTCTGTAAAATGCCCTAATCAGGTCTTTGTAAGAGCAGGTAATAACAACCTCAACTGGCGTGTCTGCAAAAACAAGAGGTAAAATACAATGCTTCAGAGCAGGAATTTCTCTGCTGCAGCTTGCCCTGCCAGCAGCAACCCATCAGCACTAACCACAGCGGGGCTGAAACGGGAGTGAGGCCCTTCTGCAAGCAGCAGCCCACGCTGGCACGGACTGGGAGGTAACAGCCGAGATTGTTAAACCAGCCACGGCAAAACACGGGGTGAATGAGAAAATGTGATCTGCATTGGCCAGCACTCTGTTAGGATGTGGAGTTGGTCACTAATCCCCATTAATATTTTTGTCAACTAAACTAATTCTGGGGGCTCTGTGAAATCAGATTCCAAGCCTGGAAAGGTCAGGGATCAGATATAACCTTTTGCTCAATGCCATCCTAGCTCACTTCCCTGCCCGGCTGCAGAAGTTCAGCTCTTGCAGCCGTGGGCCAGCTGAGGGGGGAGAGAACCTGTACCCCTGTCCTGTCATCTGTGAGGGGCAGTTACCCAGGAAACCCAGGAAATTTTAGAGTTTTTACTTTTCCATTAAAACATCTTCTAAAGAGGAAATTAGGAAAAATGTGGAAGGTGCAAAAAGTTCATTTTTCCCTTGTGTTTTCTTGGAGTCAGAATTCGGGTTTTATATTACTTAATGAAAATAGACTGTAATTAAGAACTGAATGATTTCTTCCTGCTTGCTTTCTCATATGCTCCAACGCATTCCAACTGGGGGAAACAATTCAACACTATTTTTCTCTTACTCGGGGAAACAAGCAAAAAGAGTGAGAAAAATACTTTCACTTGAAAGTATTAACACTTAAAATTCAGCTGAAAAGCTGAATTTTTAAAGCAAAAGCAAACTCTGACAAATCAAACTGCCACTTCTTTTCTCTCTACTTTTTACTTTCTCCCAATTTCCCTAGGAGCAAAGTTGGATGTTTCACCACTTTTTTTTTTTTTTTTTTTTTAACACAAATACATTTAGAACAGCTTTAAACAGCTTTTTCCAAAAGATGGGTTTCTCTCTGGAGGGAAATATCGTTTTCAGTTAAACCCTACTTATCACTCGATAAAAGCACAGTAATAACAAAGAAACACGTCTTGAAAAAGCTGATGCAGCCCCATGCTAATGGTTATGGCCAGCTGGTTTTGCACCACCTGGAGCAGAGCATGGCCCAGCTTTGGCCACTGGGATCCCTAAAAGCAAATCAGAAAGAGAGATCCCTTCAGGTAGGATAGTCTTAAGACGAGACTTTGGGTGGAATGAACCTCTTGGATCTCTCTCTCTCTCTCTCTCTCTCTCTCTCTCTGACAAGGTTTGAAGATGCTCTCGTACCTAACCCGGAGCAGGACTCCTTGCTTTAAGACATATAAAGTCAGCTGAGACTCATCATGAGGCAGAGACTAAGCTAAAATCATCACACTCTCATCTCACTTCTCAGCAAGATTTGAGCAGCAGCATTTCAGAACAGAGACGGGGAAGGAAGGAGAGAGCATTGCTCTGGTCCCGGCTCCACACCTTGCCTTCCCGTTCTCTGCTTCAATGAGAAACACCGTTATTAACGCCTGAGTAGTTATCCCCATTGCTCAAAATTTCAGTATCGCTTTCTGCTACCTGTAGGGACCCCCCATCCCCCAACATCAACGGTGCTGCTAAGCTCCTTACCTGTGCCGCTTCCAACTCCCAGAACATTTATCGTCGATTTTCCATTGCCAAGACTGAAATTATAAGTACACGTTACTTAACCACAGTATGTCACAAGACTTCATGCTTTAATTCTAATATCTAGGATACCACATTGGCCCAGAATTTTTCATGTTTTGCTACATGAATTGGGATAGAAATTCAAGCATCCCTTTGGAGCCCAGCTATAACCAGCTGCACAGTGGGAGCCAGCCCTGTATTAGCAAGCTCAGATTTCAAAGTACAGTAGGCCTCAGGATATAGAGTTTCTCATCCTTTGCCAGAGAGTTTTCTTCAAGCTGTGGCTGGCACCATGTGAAAAGGCCTCAGGGAACCCCAGGGCGAAGGGTTCCCTTTAGGGGTAACGGGGCTGTGCCTGGCTGGGATGGCAGCCACTGGGGATGCAGGGACAAGGTGAGCTGTGGCAAAACCTCTGCACACTCAAGAGACAGCTTTGGCTTTCCAATATTGGATATAAATACCCAGAAAAAGTAAAAAATCAGGCTATCTAGGTGAATGGAAATCGTCTCTTTGCAACATTAATCTTGGTTTGAAATTGGGAGGGAAGGTCAGAATCTTCAATAATTTTTATCTTAGCAAAATTACTTTTGAAAAAAAACAGAAAAACCCCAATCACGTGGTTCCTAGCAGAATATTTAAAAATAGCCTGGCTCGAGGATGAGGAGCCTATGCTTGAGGTCCTTTGCTGCTCTGACATGCTTTATAGCCTTAATCTACTCTCGGGCATGGACTGTGCAGGGGGATTGAGTTTCCTATACACAACCTCAGAAGACACCACAGCGATGATTCAACAAGAGGGGAACGAGTAGTAAATCCTGGAGGGTGTGAGCTAGTCAAGGAGCCTTAGCACTAATGAGGGTCAAGACCCTTTGTCAGACCCACAGTTAGCATCATAGGAAGCTGTAATGTTTTGCATCATTTGAAACTCACATAAGTAAATTTTTCAATTAAAATTTCCCTATATAATTTTTTTATTATAATTTTATTGCTTATTTTATGTATAGAGAGATAGAGAGAGATATTTACCTGATCTGGAGAACAAAAATTTGCCTGCCTAAATTTTTTTCTCAATGGAGAATGCAGTTTCTATAACATCCAGAAATTATGCAGACTTGAAAGGGCTTTCTTGTGGTTTGGATCTAGGCTTTTCTAAAACTATCTGCAGTCATCCAGGCTTAATATATTACATCAATACTTCACAAAACTGATTATCATTTGGTACTTAAGGAATGCAAATCGACTTAGGATAGAAATAAGGAGGTCTTAGGGGATTGAGAAAACCAAGAATTAGTCACTCGAAGAGCATTAGAGATGTATTTCTGTTTGGGCTGATGTGTGATGAAGTCCCAAAAGCAGGGAGAGAGCACAAGAGAGCTTTCTTTTTGAAAAAAAAAAAAACAAACAACAAACAAAAAATTTTAATCCTGGGAAAATCAGCTAATGAAAAGAGATGGACATGAAAATGAGGCCTTGATTATTTCCTTAATATAAGCTGAGAGGCAGCACAGTGTTTTAGTTGAAATAGCACGTATTCTGGAGTCATTAAACAGAATATCCTAAAGACCACTATTAAGGGACTTAAAACTGAAGAGCATTAAAAGTTCTTTCCTGCCCCAGAAAATCCTTAAGCATGTTTGCTGACCCTTGTATGCAGGTTGCTCTCCCAGGGTAACAGATGGCTTTCCCACCTTGGTGGAAGCGCTCCTTACCTAGCCACGATGTTGGGCATTTCTTCCTTGTTGAACTCGTCCATGCATTGATGCTCTGTTGAATGATCCAAAAATGACTTAAAGGCCTCTGCATATTCCTCAGCCGTGAGACTTCTCATGGAAGGGATCACATATAGCTCTTGAGAAACAAATACGAACCGTGTGTTAGTGATTTCAAGGCAAGTGAAGGATCAAGGCACTTACCTCATGGAAGAAACCCAACCCAACAGAAGCCAGAGATTTGGGAAGATGGTATGGACGACACGTGGCCTAGAAGCCATCCAGGCAGGTGGGCTCATGCAAACACTTTCCAACCTGTTCACACTCAGGGTTTGAAAATTATTCTTAGATGCCCTTTGAAATCAGCATATTTGTTAAGTGCCTCATTACTACAGGTCAACCCGAGGAAAAATGTCTGCAAAAGGCTTAGCCAGATGCGGGGCACTCGGTTTACAGAAAGGGAGGTAACAGGAGTGTTTTTCCGGAAGACTCAAGACAAGGAGGTGAAGGGAATCGTACAGCAGGTCCAAACCTGGAGGGGCCATCGCTCGCGCACGTGCTGGATGGTGTAACTGAAATAGCCGGCTGCTGGCATGCTTGCTATTAGGGGTGATGCAACACAAAAACTACCTCCTGCAGCTGAAGCAAAAATAGTCAGCCCCGTGCACCTCAATTCCAACTCTTGCCAGCATGGGACTGCAATGCGCTGCCGGAGAGGTGAATTCCCCGCTGGGAACTGCAGCTCATGGCCAGGAGGGCAACTGATAGCAAAAGCGTTTCATCTGACCAAATGTGGGTGGCTGAGACCAAGATTTCTAGCTCTGAACCAACCAACACCTAGGGCTACTCACGGGGTTGCAAGCAACCATTGCAAAACCTGACTTTCCTTCTGTCTCATCCTAATGACAGCGCTGGTGCTAGGGCACAAGCTCTGGCCAACCACTTGGTTCTGAGGAGCAAGGATAAGACTAAGACTTGAGGCTCATGAGAAGATGCCATGCGGCTGAGTACTGGCTCTGGGGTCTGTCTCAGACAGAAGGCTGCAGTAGGAAGGCAGTCGCAGTGCCAGCCTCAGCATGTGAGACCAGCACTGGAAAGGTAGCGTTCAATAGGGAAAAAAATCACTTCCTCCTAAACGAAATGAGGATGAAGGACAAGACTCAGCAGAATAGCTTCATCCTCATTTTTCCCTTTTGAGGAGCTGCTTATTTATCATCTGCTTTTAGTTGCCATTAGTAATAAAACTATAGTTGTCTCATACAGGACTGTGCAATCTTAAACTGAATGGCTGTGCTGTTTTCCAGATCACACATCATTGGCGGCTGTGTTTCTGGTAGGTATGTATGGAGACCCTATGTCCAGCCGTATTGGAGGTAAAGGTATCAACATCTATCCTCAACACTTTGAACTATACCCTAACATAAACCTGAAATCACCTGAATTGCAGTCAGTTTAGCACCTTGTTTCTTTCTTTTTTTTTTTTTAAACAATCTCTATCTCCAAAAGAATTAAAACTTGTTTGTCACAATAGCAAGCTGAGTGGGCATTTAATCTCCTTTTTTTTTTTTTTTCTTTTTTTTCTCCCAAATACCTGAATTATCGTGTGGAGCTGTCAGAATCTCTGCTTCAAAGTTCATGCTGGGGAACCTATTCCTGTAAGGAAAGTATAGCACTTCAGTTATTTGAAGAACCTGTACGCTTTTTTGAAGCTGCATTGAAAATGCAGAACAAAAGGAAGATGCTCCAGGACAAATTTTCCTCAACTGATAATCAATATTATTTGTTCTCTTTTACTAAACTAAAGAAAGTCAAAACTTCTTGGTTAGCTGATCACCCATAAGTATCAGCAACAGACTGGCCACCTGCACCAGTGCTTGTCCGATGTGTTGTGGGAACTTTTCCTACCCCTGAAGAATCGTTAACCAGTCAATACAGTGGAAGGTATTAGTCTGATATTAACACCCTCTGTGAAACCTTTAATCATGAACGGAGTAGAAGAAATAGCAGTGAAATTAGGAAAAGGCTATAGTGAGCTTCAGTGTCTGAAGTGCTAAAAGATCTGCTTGGCCCAGTGTTTCAGAGACCTTTTTCTTTGCTTTTCTTTTTTAACTTCAGATTTTCCTGGCTGCAAATACTATATTGGGTAGCTTGTAGGAGGTACAATACTCAAAGGACAGAAGTCTAAGAGGTCATTTGACTATAAATGTTTTCATTCAGTCACATGTTTTCATTGTTAGTTTACTTTTTTGGTGGAAGACTTCAAGCAATGAAGTCACATCTTCATTTTCTTTTGACAATGTGCCTCATCTATAAAAGAGAGATGAGTTGCCACTAGCAAAATGAAGGGGTGAAATTATATTGGAGCAAGGACCTCACTTCTGCAGAGAAAGTGTTGGGGTGAGGTTATCTATGCAAGGGGAATAGTCATCTTCTAGGTAACCACATTTCAATATTGAGATGCACAGCAAGACTTGGGGGTGATATTCCCGCATAAACTTGGGTTTAGGCACATTGCTGGTCCCAGAGCTAGAAAATGCCTCATGACAAGCAGTCTGCCATAGCAGTAAGCAGCCTCTGAGTCCCCTGAGCCAGGGAAAAATCTCCTACGTGAATAAGAAACAAGCCAGGAGGTGGAAAAGAAAGAAGGGAATCTTGTAGTGGGGCTTTGAGGTACAAATATGCAATGACTGTTCTAGCAGGTAGCAAGAAAGTGGCCACATGCAAATAACACGCTACTTTGGCTGATGAAGGCAAGAAACGACTAAGGTGTCCCAGAAGTCTCGGAGACGCTGGGGTGCTGCCAGAGTCCTGCAAGACCAGTTGATTTCATCTGAGTTCACTGCCAAAGTCGCACACCTGGCTGCCACAAGGTACCTCAAAGCTCTCAGTTCCACCACCTTGACCTCACCTCTTCCCAGAAAAGACCTTCCAGAAGTTCAGGACTATTCTGTCTCCAATTTCCACTCGACACTCTGACTTCTTCCTTCTCTGCCTGTCAAAACAGAGGACTAGTTTGTCCTCTCAGCTGGCTGAACTGAGCAAGATGGTTTTCAGAATATAATCTCCCACTAAAATGCTGAGGTGTGGCATGGCTTCCCCTGTGCAGAAAGGAACAACTCTTGGGGTCCCAGGACACGAACTCCATTTCTGACCGGTCAAATGTTTCCAGCCATCCCAGGAGACCTGCCAGGTGACCTGGACAGACTGCAGCACAAGCATTCACCAGGATGGATGATGCCAAGATAACTCTTCCACCGAGACTCTTGCCATTTCTCCCCAGGCAGGGTTTCTAAGATTGACACTTGCTGCTGGGAAGGTGAAACAGGCTTAATTATTGCTAGAAACAAATGGACCTCCCCTAATATCTGGCTTAAATTCTAGCCCAGATCTGAAAACTGAGTGCCATGCTTTGGGCTGGTACTGCCCGTCCCAGGACCCTGATACCCAGCAGCAGGACCGCAGCAGTGACTGCCAAGAAGAGGGATGCTCGTGGGCAGCTGGTCCTGCCACCGCTCCTGGCTAACTCGGAGCTCGCCGTTAGCAAGGTGAAACCTCTTTTCCTCCGTGAACCGAGCAGGTTGCATTACAGGCTGCAGGTGCAGGGGCTCAGAGGGAATTCACAGTGTCACTTTAAGTGATGAAGCACCTTTAAGTTGAAAAAGTCATTAAATTCAAGATGTTTCTAGCAACACAAATTGCAAGAACGCCTTCATAACTCAGAATTTCATTACCCCTAAACATAGGCTGCTCAGGGGCTAAAGCTCTCCTCAGAGAGGCTCGCTCAGCCCCTCTGCTGTTACTCCCGCCGTATGCACGTCCATCTGTGACACAGGGACAGCGGGGCCTGGCTCTGCCGCCCAGCCAGACAGCGGCGAAACGCACACCCTCGCTCCCTTCCAAAATCCACCTACCTCTTCACCTCCGAGGCCGGGTCCATGGTTGGGCCGGGGTGCCGTGCCGGGACACGGCAACCGGTCGTGGGGCTGGGGGTTAGCCAGGCCCCTGACCACTACGTGAGCATGTCCACCCGCCGCCACGCTGGAGGTGACCCCGGCGTGTGGCCGCGGCTCTGCCGGCACCAATCCGGACGGGCAGCGTCACTGGAGCGAGAAGGGGAAACCCGAGATCCGTGGGGAAGAGGCGAAGGGCCAGGGTTGGCGATGAGCAAGGCCTGACGTCTGCGGGGCTGTCCTCATGGCACGGGAGCTGCGCTGTTTTCAGGGGGAGGGAGGGAAAAACACAAACAAAGGGACAAATTGAGACTTCCAGATCTTTAAAACGTGCGTGGAAGTGGCAGAGGGATGTCAGCTGGCGCCAGGCAGACCCAGGGGCCATTTCCATCTGCTTTTTAATCTGCTTTGAACCCTGCCCCTCCATCGTGCTCGCGGGAGCCGCTTTCCTGCATCCTTGCTGTGCTGCTGCCCGACGGACAGACTGGTGGATTTTCTGGGAGATCCCCACTTTCTCTGGAAAGAAGAGGGGATTGCTGGCTGCCCAGAGACCTGAGCAAATGATTTTAACTTCTCTGATTCAGGGGGAAACGGTACCTGCCAGCGGACACTGCAGCCCTGCGGGCAGGCTGGCACCCCCCGGTCCCTGCCCCTGTGGCCAGCCCAGCCTGCTCCCACTCTGCTTGTAAACCACAGGGATCAGAAAGGAAGGAAATATTTTTGAGGGAGAGCTGGCCAAGCCAGAGGTGGCTGGAGGCTACCCAGGATGGGCTGGCACAAGAGGAGGTGCAGTGGTCGCTATTATAAATACAGAAAATCCTGGGTGCTCCCTGCACCTGGATTCAGCCTTTTTGTCTACAGCATCCACGAGACTGATGCTCCTTTTGACTAAAAATCTAGTAACACAGAGGTGAAAAAGAAAGGATGTCGGGACTTTGTATGGCCACATCAGGTCCGGTGGTGGGAAGTGCAGCATTAGGATTCTCTCCACTCCCTTTCCCTGAAGGCAATGGGCAGAACAGCTTTAGCAGGAGGCAAATAAAACCTCCTCCCTTGCTGAGATCCTCCCCCCACCAAAATACTGCCTGCCCCACATGGCTCACCAAGACCAGGGATCATGCTTTCAGTTAGGGATGCTTCACTGCCAAACGACCTGTCTTGATTTGTATTAGATTTGGCTTCCAAATGGATTTAAGTTATCTCCACCCCGAGGCAGGTTCACAGCAGCACGTTAAGCTAGAAACGGCCACATCGCTGCTCTTAACTAAAATATTCAAAGCAAAGGTGACGGAAGACCAGAACCTCTTCACTAGCTCTAAAACGCAGATTTGAGTCCTGATGCTGCTTGACCGCCCAGGCACTGATTTTACAGCAGCCATTTCCACCCCTAAATATTTCCACCAGAGATGCCGGCCCCAGACACCTGGTGTGTCTCAGCCGAGCCCCACGCGTTGCAGCTGCAGCTCCCCCCTGTCCCCCCGCCACCTCTGCCTCCTCCCCACTAAGCCAAACCACCCGCTCTGGCCCTGGCACCCCCAAACCCCCACCCAGTGCCACCACCAGGGATGGACACCCCACAGGTCCCAGCAGAACAACCTACCTCCCCGGAGCAACAAGAGCTGTAAAGAAACCTCCGGCATCCAGGAGCTGCACAGCCCTTGGAAACCTCCTTGTACATCCACTGGGGGCTGATACTCCCCCCTCCAACCCCGTGTCCCCATCCAGCTCCAACAGCCCACGTAGGCACATGCCACAACTGAGCTGGCATTAGCCTACAACAACAGCCTTTGTTCCCCTGGCACTGGGAACAAGGGCACATTGTGGGCAGCTGCCTGCGCCGGCAGGAATTGGCGGCAGGGTGGCTTTGGAGGATGTACCCTCGGCAGGCTGTGCTTTCGGTCGTTCTGGTCAAGCTCGTGACTAAATCCGCTCTAAACTGTGGTTTTTCGTGCAAAGTGAAAAAGCTGGGGTTTTGTGATCAGCGAGGTGATGGGTAAAGCTAGAGCGGGGCTGCAGTGCGAGGAAAAACAAAGCGACAGTGGTTTTTCCCCATGCGCGGCAGCTGTGGAGGTCAGGTTTAGGCTGATCCTGCAGAAATAGGCCATTCACTTTTCCCAGGGGTGAACGTGCCCGAGGCTGGTATCACCCTCAGTGCCGAGCCCCCTCGATGCTCCGGCTCCATCAGCCCACCACGACAAGCCTCGGACCTGCACCTCCAGGCAGGAAAGTCCAGGGGCTCGGAAATCAGCTTTCAAGGAATTTATCTTCTAAATAGCAATCAGCATTTAGGCTGATGAATGTCAGGAAGGTCTCTGGCATTTTTACAGAGTTCCTCGTGGCATTACTAGTTTATTTTTCAAGATCGTTGCAGCAGCACCTAGAACAGCTAATTAAGGCCCATGTAATGTAACTTTGATTATCTTTTGATCAGAGCTCTTTTCTTCTGCAGCCGTGTTTCCTTTCTTTTCCAAAGAAAGTGGTTTGTTTCACCAGTTTGATGTTTTCAGTTTCCTAGACTAGTTCTAAGGTATAGCCAGCAGTTTCTGTACTTTCCTGACTGAAATATTGGGTGCAAACCCATTATTCTGCACTAGGCAAGTTCTGGTAGAGAGGAAGATAATAACCAGCATTTTTGTAGCGCCCATTTTCCCGATAGGTGAAGACAAGATTTCTCATTAAAGGAAGAAATTTTGTTTTGCATTAATCCTATTAAATATTTAACACCTCGTGGGCAGCAGTAGATCTTGGAGTTGGAGCAACAGTATTTGTTTTTATATGTGTATACAGGTTTTTTTCCTATAGGAAAAAGAATATGGCTTTTGATAAATACTGAAAAAGATGACATTGGAGAAGAACCCGTCCCTCCCCAGGGGCAACAGCTCTCACTGCTGCTGGGTCTGGCTGCTCCAGCTGCATTTGGATTCAAGCTCCCAAAAAAACCCAAAGCACCTAGATCTGGAGATCAATTATTCTTTTTAACACAGTCCTTCCTGCCTTTTTATTAAAGCCTGGCTGCTGGTGCAGTTCTTCCAGACCTTTTAAAATCACCTTTTTCAAACTATTTGACTAGAGGTCATATCTCATGTAGTTGTAATTACAGAGCTAAGGCAAGGGCAGAGGGAGAGCCCAACGTGACCACCTTCAGAAAAGGCTCTTTGATTCAAGGTGAAGACCAGCTTTTGCTCTACACACCGTAAAGAGTTCAAAATAAAATCTCTCTGAGAGCAAAGACAGGTACGGTAAAGTGTGCCATTTACCCCTCGAGAGCTCACAGGTCTTCAGCTGGGAAAATACGCTCAGAATTAAACTTTCCCCAGCTGTACCCGAGCTGCTGGGAGTACAGCATCAGCGGGATTAAACACATCTGACAGGTACAGTGCTCCAAAACCAGGGCATTTGCAAACCCCGCTGTATGGAAATGTGGAGAATTGCCAGCGAAAGAGGTTTGGTCCCTCGCTGAAAGTCAGCAGTGCAAACAGTACGGCCGTGGAGACCAGTCCCTGAGAATTTCTTCTCGGTCAAGAGGATGGTCTAGGGGGGACAGGAGTTTTTGGTAAGAAACCAAGGGACCCTCCCAGGGCTGGGGCAGCTGAGGAGGGGGTACGTCCAGGGGAGCTCGGCACCGTGGGAGCTCTGCTTTTTGCTAAGGTTTCTCCGTGGTGCTGGTGTGCTAAATCAATGCTCCTGTGCTTCAGCAGGGCTCACCAACCAGCCTGTAACTGGGAGCAAGTAAGTCTGCAGGTGGGGAGCTACAGCTGGGCAGTTTGGATTAATCACAGCACATTGCAAGGTGATGCAAACTGCTGGCAGAGCCAGGGACCCATATGGCCATAAAGAGCCCAGAGAGCAGATAACACAAAAGTAGCACTGAATTTTAATGTCACTAATTATTACATTTCAATTGCACCTGAAATGAAGCATCAGAATTGAAGTCCTGCTTACCTACCTCCTCTTAAAGCAAGGCTGAGCCCAGCTGTCATGGCGTGCGTGACTCTGCCCCACCTCTGAGGGGAAGAGCACTGAACACTCCGAGCAGCCAAAGTGGCCCAGGAGAAGCCACTCTGCCAGGGAAAAATCTGTTACAAAACCAGAATATTTCTTTTCATGCCATCAGTGGAACTAAGATGACAAGTAGCCCTTTTCTGGGTAAACAGAGAGCGAACGGTGGGAGAGCGGGCACGAGTCCGATGGGGGATGCTCACCTTTCACAGAAGCTTTGGCTGATCGTCTGTGAATCCTTCTGGTTTGTCCTGCTCTTAAAGAATATCTTTAGCTAAATTAGCAATTCTTTGAAAGTTGGGTTAATGTTTCCTTTCCATCCGCCGTATGTTCTGCCACCTCTGAAACCCTGGCATTTATACCAGGCAGCAAACATGCCTGTTGTCCCTTGGACCGTGGCAGCTGGTCCCTTTGGCTCTACCCACAAAGCGAGCAGAGATGGAGAAAAGCATTTTGAAAGCCTGGAAACTTACTGAAAAGTATTTATGAAAAATTAAATCCAAAGAAATACATCAAATCGAGCAGCACTGAGTCAGCTCAGCGCTTCTGATGCAAGTTTAGCAACGTGCTTGTTGTCTATTATTTGGCAGATTGCATTAACAGGTAGAGGAGAAAATGTCCAAAGCGACTACAGATTTATTTCATCAAAAGCCACTAGATGGGGATGCAAGGACGCTTTTCTGCTCTTTCTCTTGCACTTGGATCCCCATTGAGTTGTGCTTGAGCTGGCCTTTCCCGTCAACACGGGCTGTTGTTGTCTTTGCTTTTTTCTTTTTCGGAGCTGACAGAGGTCATTTGGAAACTTATCACTCGCTCACTTTTCATCCTGTACAAACCAGGCCTTAGGCAATGGTCACGATGTGATTACTGCTTGCTGAATATTATTCTCAAGGCTCAGCAGAAGGAAGAGTGAAGGACTTGGCTTTCAGTTTGCGGATTAGTCGTCTTTTATAGGCTGTGGAAAGGAAAAGTACTTTATATTGAACACAGTGAGGAAAAAAAGAAGTATTCAGCAAACTGGTAATCTCTGAAAATGGCCATACTTTGGAACAGTCACTGTGGAAAAAAGCCAGGAGATTTTTTTTTTTTTTTTCCTCAGGCTCAATAGTCAAATCTCTGGGCATTTTTTTTTCTCTGCCTTTGAAATCCGTATTTCTCCTATGAATAAGAGATAGAATCAGAAAGATTGGTTTGGCTGAGGTGTAGGCAGGATTAGCCCTGCTGTCTAGGGCAGAAACTCTCCATAGTTGTGTACCATGAACACATACAGGCTGCAGGAATCCATGCAATGTGTAAGTAATTCTACAGGGTGTCAGGAGTGAGGAGGGCTCCTGCTATACATTAATTTTCAGCTCTGACCTCCATTCACCCTAGGCTTCTGCAGTGAGCATCCACTCTTACTATTTTTATCTTAAGTGCTAGGATAGTTGGTGCTTTTATTAATTCTCAGCTCCTGGAGTCAGGTGAATGTGGAAAAAAACTCTCCTAGCATATTTTCAACAGTAAAATTCCAGCTTCTGTAGTATGGTGGGGTACCCAAAATGCACCCCAGGGTTCAAAACACAGAAGCTGCTTTGAAAGAAGTCCAAAAATGGGTTCATTTAAAAGCAATTTCATAAAGGCTTTCAGTAGCTGGCAGGGAGGAGGGAAGGAGGAGTCAGGGTGTCTCAGGCAGAATAACCAGCTCAGAAAGAAAGTCTGAGAAAAATGCTTTGGTAAATACCTTGAAAGTAAAATAATCTTACATTATAATGATAAATTCAGAAAACTGGGAGAACCATTCAAGTTTTTAAGTGATGACATGTCTTTCTTACTCAATATGCTTAAAGCCTAGAGCTGATGCCACCAGTTTACAGCAATCCGTGGTTTAAGGATTAGGGGGCAGAGGCAAGAGGGACTGTTTTGTATTTTAAATTGCATCTCCAAGAACTGCTAAAAAGTGATTGCTAGATTTCATTAAAGATAAACAGAAGTGCAATTGCTTTTCCTGGGGGAGAAGGTGGAAGGGCTGGAGGGGTGAGGGCCGCAGGGGCCGTGGGATGGCAGCGGTGGCCATTCCCCGGCGCTCTCCGGCTGCCGGACACTGCAGGCCGCTGCCCGGAGCCCGTCCGTCGCCGTGTTCCAGCAGCTCCAGCAGGTACTGCAGCCTCCCTGTATTTTTCTTCTATTTCCCGCCACCCCCCACTGCTTAGTAGTCTCCTCATGTTGACAACAAAATGTCTGTTTTCCAGGAAACCGTTTGAGCTTTATGGATTAGCCATGGTAGGCACTTGCAGACCTCCATAAAGCACGTTGACACGCTCTCTGGTGTATTACTAACTCGAGTGAAAAATTGATCAAAACTGATAGAGTTACAGGGCCCCGAGTCCCTTTACAATCTGTTGTTGCGCTGCTCAGCTCTTGCAGAGGCAGCAGAGCCAAACCCAGCGAAAACTCTTGCCTGGAAAATACCCCTTCGTCCTGCCCTTGGCTCTGCCCTGGGGCAAGAGCCGCACACCCAAAGCAGATGATGTGCAGGATGCATCTCCCCAGTTGCTGCTGCTCCTTCTGGGGCCGAGTTCCCCCCAGCACCTGCAGGTATCCCCGAAAGGTAGTGGGGAGCACTTCCAGGGTCCTGCCCTGCCACGGGACCGTGACACCAGGAGCCGTGTCCTCAGGGCTGGCACATCATCGCCTCACTGCTGCTGCTTAAATTATTTAACAGGATTATTTAACAAACTCATTAAATGGGGGCATAGCTTTGCCACACAGCAGAGGAGCTACTGGCCTACTGCAAGACCTCAGTAAAGTCTTTTTTCTTTTCCTCCCTGCCTCCCAGCACCTCACTGAGCTTATCGGTCCCTCGGAGCAGAGTCCGTGCTTTGCAAGGTATTTGTGCTTTATTTCATCCCAACATCTCCTAGTCTTTGGGAAGGCAGCTGGGTGTCAGGTGTGTAGTCTCTCCCCAAGCATCCTCTAGTGTCCCAGTCCTACAGAAATGCCTCCTGCTTCTGTTTATTATTTACAATTTGATTTTTGCTGGAATCCCAAATGAAGACTGAATAGCAAAGCCAATACCCAACTCAAAGGGTTTCCAAATGAGGGGTCAGGTGGGATACAAAGGATATTAAGATAATCGACAAGGGATCAGAAGGGAGGAGATAAGGCACTCACTTCCAGTCCTAAACATGCAGCCAGAGCCAAAATGCTCTTCATCACACATTAAGCTATGCCCATTCTCGTATGAGACACCGTGCTCACTGTCAAATTCAGTTCAATAAAGCTGATCAATAAACACACAGAGATGAATGCAATGACATGATAGGCACACAGGGGAGAACGCGCTGCCATGGAAAGGCATCGCTCGCACAAGTCCCTTTGTGCTGCCTTCGCATCACGCGCCGCCAACGGGAAAAGGACAGCGAGGGAGGTGCTGGGCTGTTCGGCTCTTTGGAGTCATGATACAGCTATAGCCTCCAACAATGTTACTTAAACACGTCTTTGAAATTATGTCAAAATGTTATTATCACATCATTTTATTAGACAAAAAAAAATGTAGAGTAATGACTAGTTTCAGCATGGGGAGCAAACAGAGTTAATTTTAAAATTTTATATGTGCACGTGGATAGATATACAGGATATTCAAGAAAAAATGGGAATATCTTACTGCAAACATCAAGCACAGACAACCTTCTGTGAGCTTCCAAAACGCTGGCAGTTTTCCCGTTTGTAAGCTGTGTGCCATTGTAACACCTCTATGGTTTATTTATTTTTACCTGAATATACACAAAAATAAAAGGATCTTCCAGCAGCTATTTGCAGCCCTGCCATTCCCTCCAGCCACGAACAATTTCTGCTGGGCTCCACACCGAGTCCCACACCCCTGGCAGATCGAGCTGGGGTCGACAGCCCGTAATGCAGCCCGGAGCAGAGCCGTCCCTGCAACCCCTGTGCCACCCACATGGGGTGACCTTGGCCAAAAGAGGGGTGCAGGAGGAGGCCCAGCAACAGGCATGGGTGAAAACGTGCAGCGTGAACGCTGGATAACATTAAGGTACTTAATATCTTTTCAGACAACGATGCTATTTAAGTCATCATTACAGCAACTGTAATTCTTACTGTGCTTAAGTCTTTTGCGGCCACCAAGGTGATGACAGGCCCTGAGGGCCCCAGCTCCCTCCTTTTCTCCTTGCTATCCCATATGGCCACAAAAATCTCATTTCCTTTCCCCCCAACCAGATTTTAACTACTTACCCCCAAAAGGGTCCGACGGCTGAGCCGGGAGATGGCCCACGGCCCCAGGCAGGTGTGAGGAGTCACAAAAGAACCGGCACCAAATATCTCGGTAAACTCAATGCGTCAAGACCGTGACTGCTTCAAAAAAATCCCAGGAAAGAAAAGCAAACAAAGCAGCTCCAGTGTAACCCGGCCACCTCTTTTCTCTGAACTTAGCTGCGCTCCATGGCTTGTGCCGTCGGGCTCATCTTTGTACAGCCCACATCCATGCTGCCGATCTCATGTCTGCCCCCGAGTAGTGGCCATCTGCTTTGAAATGAATGTCCCCCAATCACTTCCACTCACATGTTGCCTAAGGAGTGTATCCTAAATATAAATAGCATTGCAGGGGCTGCTGAAGGTACCTCCTGCAGCTTAATGCTCTTCAAAGAGCTCTGGAGGGAAGCGGCTCCGTTGGCTCTGGTACATTCCCGTCTGCAGGATTTAACGTGACTCCTGAGCTGTTAGCAGACCTAAACCAGAGCTATGGTTTTCATATTTTAATTCCCCTCCTTAAGTAATAGATACGTGAGTGAGCTTTCCTAAAGCAGTGAAGGTGCTTTTGATCTTGATTACTAGTATCAGTTATAGCGAGAAAATTAAAATTCAGAATTTATTACCAACACCTTAATTATTCAGTATTATCAAGTTGTCACCAGGCCTTTAATTATTTTTCAGTTTATATCTAATTTCCCACACTATGATTGCTGTAGTGATGTTAAGGTAGATCTGCAACTGTAATAGAAAATGTCCAAGTCCTTTATGATGCTGGGGATTGGAAATGACAATGTTAATAAAATTCACACATCTCCCGTGCCACAAACCATCATCAATATAGTGTTCATCTGCAGTTGGCATACTATTTAATTATGCTGTTCTGGTACAAACAGACACTTATAATGTATTCAGAATGAGTAAACAGGATATAACACTGACTGTGATTCTGCCTCTATTTAAAAATTGGGCACAAGATCATAAAATCTCACTGCCATTGCCTCTCAGCGGTGGACTTAGCATTTCAGACAATGGCACGACACTGGGAAAAAGTAGTTTATGTACAGGGTGCCTGCACCCAAAACACCAGTAGTGTGCTGGAGCCGTGCAGAGATTTCACAGGTGAGTAACACCCATTATGCAGGTAGTTACCGTTGGTTGCAGAGATTGTTTGTTTTAACACACCAGCCAATTTTGACTCAGCAAAACATTATGCAAAGAAGAAAACCCGTGGTTACAGTGATAGCTGGTGCAGAAACTCTCACAAACCTCACTAGACCCAGCAAAAAACCCCAATATTTGCCAAGTTTCTCACCCAGTCCAGGGCAGGAAAACGGTGGGATTGTTATACGGATATATAACTGCTGCGGATCCACAAAACTGGAGTTGCCCCTGAAGAGCTCTTCCCACTGCTGCGCACTCAGTAACCCTGGCTCTCTGAGGCAAGATAGGAAACGGCTATTTTCTCCGATTTTCCCCTGAAAGGCCGTTACCGGTCAGGGCGTGCTTTGTCCGTGATGTGCAGGCGATGTCTGATGGACACTCGTAGCCGCGCTCCCCAGCCCGATGGCCAACCCTCCCTTAGCGCCCGTCCCCAGCCGGCCCAGGGCTCCCAGTTGATGCCCGCGTCTGGGAGGGCCATGGCCATCCCCAGGCTGCACACGCAGGTCCCACCAACGTTGTGCGAGTCAAACGCCCTGGAGACAAGCTGGGTTGAGGCTTTCATACTGCTCATGCTAACAACAGACCGAACCGAGGGGAAAAAACCCAAGGCCGAGCAGAAGACCTGCCCAAACTGCCTGCAGTGCCACCGGCTGGGAGCGAGCAGGGAGAGTTAGCACTGGGTGGAGGCATCAAGGGTGGGAGGTGCTGGGAACGAAGCCCGGCTGGAAAGGCAGAGGAAGGTTTTGGGGAGAGCTGTTGGTGTTGTAGGGGGGGAGGAAGGGGTCCCTGCAGTTGGCCTCGGGAGAGGAGGGGGCTGCCCCTGCTTGCAAGGAGGGGAAATGGCCAGATTCCGCTAATCGACGTGACGAGGTGGGAGAGCAAACCGGGACAGAAGAAGGACACAAAGCACGCCCTGCCGTTATTCCAGGTGCTGCCCGGTAGCAAAAGCAACCAGCTGCAGCTCATCAGGACACTGGGGTCACCATTTTCTTTACATGCAACCTTAAAGTCCTTTGGCATACCTCATTACTTTCTGTCTTGGAAGATTGCCTGGAATTATTTGGAAGACGCAAAGCCCTTCCCAGCTGCTCTGCAGACCCCCAGGGCTCTCCCCTGCCACCCCGGCTGGCCTCACTGCTTCCAACTATTAGGACTTGGAAATTTCATCCCACTCAATTCTTCACAGCCGGAAAATGGGCAAAGCCTACCTGCTAATGTACATAAACCTGGCCCACAAACCTGATGAAGAACAAAATAAGGACCTTGTGTCTGATCCTGCCCCATTTTACCCTGTGTTTGAGCAGCCTGAAGCTAAAACAGAGGGAGAAAAGCCTTGAGCAGGTCAGCATCTCCAGGCTGGGGTCTCCCAGTCACCACTGTAATTTGCTCTTTCAGCTGGCGGATAGGTGTGTGTAAGGCCTACGGATGCCCGCCTGTTGCATGCTGGCTGCTGCTCAAATACACTGTTTGGCACAATTTTCTTTCTTACTACCTAATAATATTCCTTGCCCAGAATTAATTAGCAGATGTACGAAGTAACCTTTCTAACCAGCACCTCCATTTCTAGCCTGCAGCACCTTCTGCAAACAAATTTTACATATTTGAGATTTAAATTCGCATTAAATCATTAGTGCTGATCTTCCAGACATGGGGAAGCAAAGGTTGCTAACACGCTACCCCAGCGCTCAAGATCATTGCATATTTTATACAGTTCCTCTCTCCACTAATTGACTTAATGCTACACACGCAGCTGGGAGCATATCTGCATCCCCGAAAGGACCGCAGCACTCCGAAGACGTGCTTTTTCACGTGCCAGTCTGACAGCTTAACTCACAACTGGCTCCCCCCAAAAAATACCCACACCGCACAGATGTGGATGATTAGTGCCTGAACCAGAACTAACTCAGAAAATTGTACTTATTGCAGGACAAATTGAGTCTGCTATGGCAGAAGCCAGAATAATTGCTCAGGGGAGCACAGGGCTTATCCAGCAGTTAATTCGTTATTTGTACCTGCTCGGAGCCAGGACAGAAACAGCAGGCAAGGCAGCAGCAAACAAGGTACAGCTCCAGTATCTCAGGATCAATTTGTTCAGCTAAAGGCTTATTGCCGTTACTGCAAGGTTGCAAAACACCTCTACAAGTGCTTATGGGTGGGAAAATAAGAGGAGGGAGCTCTTTTTACTACTGTCCTTCAGTTCTGTGATAAGCTATACAGACTTGAATGCAATCAATTCTGTGTTTTGGGCTTTGCCATGCCTCCATATGCACCCTGAAGTCAGATCCTAGAGGGGAAACGCAACTCCAGTTGGGAGGGCAGATCCCGTCTCCACAACGGTGCCAAGATAAGGCAACCAGCACCCATCAGCCGCAGCTGTGGCTGGTCAAGCCACGTGCCAAGCCTGACACTTTAGAAAGAAATAGCAGCTTGGGAAAAACATGAACAGCCAACGCTGAGCCTTGCCGTCTTTCCAGTGACACTTGTCCTACCAGGGCCGACTCGAGGAAGCCCCTTTGGGCTGCTCTAAATACACATCCTGAAGGGACAGGCCCTTCTCCACCGCGGCCTGATGTGACTCCGCATTGGACCATCTCCACGTCCTGCTCTGCGATCCCGCCTGCGGGCGCGAGCCCCAGGAGGCAGCTCTCGCCCACCCTCCCACCAGCGATTTTCACTCTGAGAACTGGTCTCCCGTGGCCATGCGACAAGACACGCTGCGGTGCCGGGGCTCAACTTCTTCAAGAGTCTTTGAAAGATCTGGGAAGTCAATTTAAAAAAAAAAAAAAAAAATCAAGCTGTTCATCAGGGTGCGCAAACAAGCTCAGGGGCACAGGCACTGTGTGAAGTCCAGCCTGGCCTCGAGGCAAAGCAAAGCTGCTCCTAACTGCAACATCACCTTTCCAGACTCGACAAATTGGAATAGGATGTGTCTCTACTGAGTGTGGAGATTTCCCCACCTTTTTTTTTGTAGTCCTAACCAGTGCGGGGAATCACCATTAATCTTCGTTTACTGTGCTGCATTCACACTGGGTTTATTGCAGTATATTCTTTTAATACTAAATATACACAATTTTGGCTAACATTCACCTAGATCTTAATGCATTAGCTCTATCAGTTTTATCATTGCTTAATACTTTTATAGAGTTTAATTATTTACTAATGCAGAACGGTAAGAATACTGTCAGTTCTTTCTTTTCCATTAAATGAAATGCAGAACTGCAAGGCAAGCGAGGCGGTGGACAGTGAAGAGTGAGCACGAGGTGGTCTCAGAGCAGACCAAGACGATGTGGTTGGGGCAGTCACGTTTGCTGCTGTGAGTGGCTGGGGAGCTTCCCTACATGATCCAAGCATGGGACAGTTTTTTATTTCAGTTGAGAGAATGTGTTAGTTAAAATAATCTTGGGCAGATTTATGCTATCCGTTCTGTGTCATTACACAGCTATTTTTGCTAAAGCAAGTGATAATTAATCTGGTTGTGCCCTTTGTATTTGTAGGTAGTGCAGATATTGTCATTTTTCTATTCCTTAAAAATAAATAATTTCCACACGGAAAAAGCAGTTACCGTAACATGAGCATGTCTGAGTCAGTAAGGGCACTTGTATTGCACCCTATTAGCACAGCCACCTTTCCATCAGTTCCCAAATGGAACAGAAGCAAATGCAATATGAATTCACACAATACACTGGTCAGAGAAATACCTGGAGAGAAAAGAATAATAAATCCAGTCTGCACTACACTACTCAAACAACCCCCATCGCCTCCGTTACCAGCTGCAGCACAGAAAGGCCACTACAGACATCTGCCGCTCCCTTGAAATGACACCATCATCTTTAGTCGCTCAGCGACTTGTCCCGTCACTTGCACTGGACCTGCCTTTGTCTTTGGAAGAAGCGTAACCCCGGGAAGGGAGAGCAACCATGTGAATTAGTACGTCTGGGAGGTGAGCGGCAAAAGCCATCCACAAGCTGAAGGAGGGAGCACACAGCTAAAACCCAAGTTGCGTTTCTCTTCTGCAAACGCTTAAGAATATGCTCACAGCTACACATGTGAAATATCCACACTGGAATTATTGACTAGCAAAGCGCTGGAGGAAGAAGGCAGTTCGAGAAACCTGCCAGTGAAGGCCCGTATACGGTCCCAGCTGACGCCGTGCCGGCAGAGCTCGTACAAGAAGCATCGGTGCTCCGGGGCCCGGCTCGGGCCCCGCAGAGCCGGGGGGACACGTCCAGCCGTGAAACGGGCGGGAGCAAGTAACACCCACACCTGCGCTGTACTGGCACCAGCAATTCCGCACCATCGTTACGGATTAGTGCCTTGGTTTGGGTCCATGCCGTGCTGCTGAGCCACCGGACGAATTTATTTTGCTCTGCTTTAACATGGAAGGCAAAACTTTTCTTTTAAAGTTGTCACGTATTTGGGAGGGGAAAAAAAAAAGTAAGTTGTTGGTAGACCTTGAGAATGTGAGTACCAGCACCCAGGCCAGCACTAATACAAAGTGCTGCCTTGTGTGCAAGGTGGGTTTCTGTCCTTCACCCCCCGCGCCGCAAGCAGCTGAACATATCCACCAGGAATGGGGAATCCACGTCTCAGTGACGGCTCTGGGCGAGAAGAGCGATCGACCACATTACGCGTTAGGGAAGGTAACACTTCCAGGACTGTCCTCCGAGTACAGGAATGAGAAAGGAATTGCTTCCACCGCTCTTTAATACACCTTTAGAGTAAGAGTCCCCATTTGCTGTCTTGGTAGTAGAAGGAAA
The DNA here is from genome assembly GCA_026212715.1 of Elanus axillaris. Lineage (NCBI taxonomy): Eukaryota > Metazoa > Chordata > Aves > Accipitriformes > Accipitridae > Elanus > Elanus axillaris. The sequence continues at coordinate 46,833,866 of JANZLQ010000001.1, read as the reverse complement.
AAACCCCAGCTAGCCCCTTTGCCTCTGAATTAAGGGGGGACGCAGGCAGCCCTACAGCTGGGCTCTCCTGCAAAGGGGAGAGCTGGTGGGCGACGATGACCTCCGGCTCTGCCCTGTGCAGCCGTCTCCCCGCCACTCCCGGCCCTCGGAGCCCACCCGGGCACGGATTGCCACAGAGAGGGGCTGGGGCATCCAGCACAGCTCCGCAAGGAGCCCACCGATTCCTCCTCCGCCCATCCGCACCTTCTTCCCCCCTTCCCTGGCAAGGGCCGGCGGGCGCCAGCATCGCCGTGCCTCGGCATCTGGATCTCGCCGGGGCATTTCGTGTTCCGCTCTGCTGATCCTCAGCCCTTGGCCCACTCGCGCAGAGAGGACGAGCGATTCAGGGAGCTGCTGGCACGGTGGGGGGCTGATCCCTGTTGCCCGGCGGTAGCAAAACAGCAAAACTATCAGTCTCACTAAGAGCAAGCCATCACCCTCACAAACAAACCCAGATTTTTCACCGTACGCCGGCTGGAAGAGGCACCCTGGGCCGGCACCGCTCCCGCTCCGGCGGCAGGGGAGGAGCAGACCTCAGCTCCCTGTTTTTGCAGCCGAGGTCTGCTTTCAGTTGGGCAGCAAAGGAGCTCCTTAGGAAAGCAGGACGTACCCTCTGCAGAAGAGGCTTCGCACCAGTGTCTAGGTCCATTTGTGAAATTGGTCATTTGACGAAGTAATTCAGGAGCGGGGCCCCACATCCACGGCCGGACAGTGCTGACATTTCGGTTCTCTCCCGGCTGCGCCGCAATAAATGGAACTGTCGGGTCAGAGCACACCATTTCATTTTCATTCAAGCACCTATTTAATATTCATCATGTTATAGGGGGACATTTTTATGCTGGGAAAAACACAAGTGCTCTCCTGAAATGACTCAAGGGCAATAAAGAATAAATTGTCTTTAAACCTGTATAAAGGATGCTGAAGTCACAAACAAGACATAAAATAATATGGAGGTGGAAAGTGCTTTTTCCTTATTAGGTTTATCAAAGCAAAACTAGGCTGGCAAGCTTGTTCTATCAAGCAAATGGATGTGGTAAAAAAAAGAAATGAAAATTCTGATCCATATTCATTGTTTCAGTGTCAGCAAGGGAGAAAAAAGCTCCACTTTAATTTTTTTTTCTTTAGAAAGCTGATCCCAAGTTTTATAGAAAAAAAGTAAGTGACCCTGATAAAGAAGCAAAAGAAAATCAAAGATAATTAATAGAAACAAAGCAAGCAGCAGCAGAAGCCAAAGTGTCTAATATTAAACAAAATGTGAAACGCGGAACATGCCTGACTGCACCAAGTAGCAGCTCCAGGCACTGACAGCATCTTAATAGGGAGATTTCTTTTCCAAAGCTCCCAGCGCTGGCCCAGCCAGCACCGCTGCTCTCCTTGGCCCCTGGCCAGCAGCCACTGGCCCCTGTGTTGGCAGCGGGGTTTATCTCCAAACACGCAACAGATTTTCCTTCTGTGTAAATTAGGTTTTAACACAGTCCTGGCAGCAGTACCCAAACAGTCGCACCCACGGACCCTTTGCACCCGTGAAATAAAAGCCGGACTGTTTCCCAGGTTACAGCCGAAGTTTAAGGGAGGACTAGTGACTAAATAGGGGGGTCTTAATGCCAGTGTGGATGCGTGTATTTTGCGTTTCTACATCCTTGATAAACAAACATATTTTTCTCTGCAGGACAACAACAGGACAAAGAGGTTTCAAGTAAGTCCCGCACGCTGTGGCCGAGACCTGGGAGGGAACTGTTCCTACAGCCAGCACCGCATCCCCTGTGCTCTGGGCTGCAACACGCCCCATTTCATTTCAAATTCTTGGCTTTCCCCCAAAGACATCCACTTCCCAGCTTCATGTGATTAGGTGAGACTGGCAGCTTTCTGGGTTTGAGAGTTGTACTTTCCTGGCTGTCATGGTGATGGAAATAAGATGATGAAGAGCAAAAGCAGTAGCATTCTATGGAAAAATACTCAAAATTTTCATTATCTGGGAGAGCCATCCCTCATGATTTGTGAGCAGGGTTGCCAATTCAGCCAGTCATATGATTTCTGTAAAAGGGAAATCATAACTGTGTGCGGTGCCGACTGCAGAGGGGACCCAGCAGACTCATCCCAGACGGCGGCGCTTCGTTTCTAAATCCTGTTCTGCAAGTACATCACAGCTCTGCAAAATGGAAGAGGGTTTTTTTGTTGGTTTTAGGAGGGGCTTTTTGGTCAAAGATGATCCGTGTTGCACGTACGGGAGTGAAGAAGGAATGGGAGTTTGATCCCTTTGGCCCTTCTACAGCCTGCTGAGTGCAATGAACAGATTTGTACTCCTTTCCCTTACATCTGCCTTTGGTCCCACGGGCTCATCAGCACAGATTTTTGTGGACAAAGGTTGATGAGACTGGGAAATTACGCCAGCCCCTACTCCTGTAGAAAACACAGAATTACTGGAGAGCAGTTCATGGAAATATACTGTCTTTCCTCAGAAGAGGACAGTGGTTTTAATGACAAATTGAGTGAAATCTCACTTGGCATGAAGCAAATAAAACAGTAAATATTTCAAGTTACTGCTTTGCAGTAATAGAGACTGCATTTAAAAATAATTGCTGTGGATCTGCCATATCATATAAAGGAACAGAGTGACAATGGAACTGTGATGTGACACATCTGCATTACAGCTTTTCATCTCAATTCAGTGTTTAACAGGCTCCATCAGCTGATTGTATTCAGTACATGAAGAGATATTTTCCGCCAGCCTCTACTGGAGAAGTAGCAATCTCCTGATGCTTCCCAGCAATGACAAACCTGCCTGAATGTCATCGTCGCCACCACAGAGTGCAGCCGTCAGTCACGGGGTAGAACTTATATAAATGTATGTCTCTGATGCTCCTCTGCCGAGCCCATCATGCACAGCCCATTGCAATAGAAACCAGAGCTAGGACTGGAACTGAGATATAAACTCCCATTTTCTCTGCTCCGGGACTGTCAGATGCTGGAAGATGAAGGGGTTTGCCCAGTTAAAGAAGTGGTGTGGGGCCATTAGAGAAAACAACAGATCACTGTAAGTTGCTCTGGTATGACCTGTCTCTGCTATGACTTTTCCTGGCAGTCCCTCAGCATGTCTGTCACCAGGAGAGATGGCTCAGACACACTGTCTGGGTTTCAGCAAATGTCCTTACGCCTCTCGAAACAAACAGTTCACTGGTGCTTCAGCTGGGCTACAACCTCCACAAGTTCTACGTAGTATATGTTGGAAGAACAAAAACCTCTGTCGCAGAGCAATCTCTTCTCCGAAGTTCTGCTTTGGATTGCTTAGCTGAGGACAAGGCTTTTGTTTCATCAGAAGAAAGACTTAGAAACATCCACTACAAATAGGAAAAATGCTGATGTCCACTGTGGACTTTCCGCATTGTTTTTTTCTCAAAGCATGGAAGATGGTCAATTAAATCTCTGTTGCATCCCATCTTTGAAAGAATGCTGGATTTCCAGCCTCAGCTAGACCCCAACTACCCCACTTAAATAAATTTGGATACACTTGCTCTACCCAATGCACGCAAGTTTAGAAGCTTAACCCTTCTGCTGCAGAAGAGCAGCGACAGACCACATTTCTCATGGTACACTTGCACCTTTCACTGGTCTGACCCATCAATTGATGGGATGTTCTCTAATCCAGTTGCTGAACTAAACTGACTGGCGATGTAGAAGGCAAAACCAAACTGTGTAATTAAGTCACTTGATTTGCCATGAGGTGTTTCAGGATCGATGCATTCATATTCACAAAGAGCAGTGAAGGTGGAAAACTCTAAGGAAGCAACAGATAATAACCTACAAATGATCTGTCAATCTCTAAGTGAAGTCAATAGGCATCATTTACTGACTTTGAATCAGATACCTCCCTCCTTTGCCACCTCCACATACAGTTTTGCCTGATGCTACAACAGTGTCAGAGGAGTGACACAAACTGTACGTTAATTCCTGCTAAACCCAAGTTTCAGAATGCAGTTACCAAAGGCTAGCCGCAACGGAGAGAGGAAAGGTCACATCGTTCCTTGGCCTACTCCTGCGGCTCCGCAGCGTTGTGATTACTGGGCAATGGCAGCAGCCTGCAAACACCATTTCTGGGCTGCTTCCATCTGCTCAGACACTTCTGCAGAAAAGCTGTTTGAAGCCTGCTCACATGGGGTAGGAACCAGATTGCACCCAACAAGAACAACAAAATAATTACAACTGCCATTTTCCTCCTCTGCAAAATTAATGCTTGGTGGTCCACTTCATCCACATACAGTTGAAAGATTCTTCACTGTTATTATGTTTGAAGAATTTTTTTTCCAAATGTCATATTGGCATGTAACAACCCCAATATTCAGAACATGCAGATGAACTTTCATAAAGCAGAGGAGAAAATTAACATTCTTGCTTATCAGAGGAGATTGAATCTGATTTTTCATTCCATCAAAACATCTCTTCACAGACAGGATAAATCCCATAAATTGCTTTAACCCATAGATCTGTCTAGAGTCCATTCTATACACTATTGTAACAAAGCATGTAATCAAAGTAAATGAAGATAATTACCAATGAGTGCAAATATGGGGTTTCTGGATTCTTTTCTCAGACATTTCGTATGTGACCATTTTACCATATGTTTACATTTAAAAATAAGAATAAACTATATTAGATTGGAAGATAAAAGGGTATACATTAAAAATTCATGCAGAAAGCATCTGGTAGCTGTGATTACCATTATAACCATTCAAATCTAGTCTTTTCTCCCCAAATGTAAATGTCACCAAATCACAAAGCATGGCCAAATAATAACCCATTTCAAGGGAAGGGGGTGTCCCATGCTATCAGACTTCACAGCAAGACTCTAATTTCATTTCTCTCCACCAGGTAGGAACAAGAAATGGACTGTGTGCAGTTCCATTTATTTAATGGTAGTTCAGATGAATTCCTTGGTTTTTTACCAACTCATGTTTCTAGTCCTCGGTATCCCGAGGGGTCAGACAGACTGCTTTAAGGCAACCTCAGAGCTGTACAACTTTCTCAACCGGTAACAACCCCCTAACACATCACCCTCCCTTCCTTGCAGCTGCTCGGGGCAGGGATCACTGCTGGCACCCGGGAAGATGCCCTTCCCCGCAGATGCAGCAAGACCAAGAGGAATTACGTGCAACTTACTTTCTTTATCTTCCATGTCTGACAGAAGCAGGAGGTACGACCCATCATAAGCATTATGAGTCAGGTCGTGCTACATCACAACAGCTTAACAGCATGGCCAGTGGCACAAGTCATGTCAGCAGTTAAATGACAGTAACAGAGGCTCCGGGAATCAAGTAACACATGCATATTGATGGCGCGTAATAGTATGCACACAGATACATCTTCATAAAGGTAATATAAATCAAGCTCCTGTCCAGGACAGGCGCATGTCACAGCTGTAAGATGTGGAAGTTAATTCATTTAAATTACATTTTAAACCAGACAGAACCATAATCTGTCCCGAGGCACATTAATACATCAGGCATCCCGATCCATCTTTCAAAAGGTCCTGAGTTAGATCTTTTTTTTTCTGCATTACAACCTCCCAACTGAAAAGAAGCCCCAAAATTATATTTAACCTAAATTTCTCCTTCCATTTGTAAGTGCAAATTAAGTGACATATTTAGAAAAAGTGTTTCAAGAAACCAGCTATGCCATGTTAGCAGCAAATGACCTGATCTCTAATCATAACTTCATACTTACCAAGATTAATCCAAAACATAAGTGCTCAACTGATATTGTTTCTCCAAGATAATATTTTCTTCATTTCCTGATAAAACTGGTCATGAATATAAGTGTACTTAAGCAAAGAAAATTACTCATTAGGCTCTTCTTCGACACATATGAATACAAGCACGAGCTCATTTATGAGCCTTTAGCTACATTGTCTTGTAGGAATTTTTACAGTACTCTGCTTCCAGAGCAAAGAAGATTACGGTCTTTGTTCTTGACTGTAGCACCCGAAGTTCAAGTGTTCAGTGACACTGCTGGTGTGGCTGCTGGTGGGGGAGAGGAGTACAGCTGGGATCCAGCCCTACTAATGTGAAAGCTCCCCAAGACTTCAGGATATTTCTGCAGGAAATGTGTACTTTGATTTTACATACCTCATACAAAAGCCCAGATGCTGGCAGTGTTTAGGCACAATGATATGCATAGACATGGTACCTGCGCATGCAAATAACCCCCTTCTGAGCATAACTAAAATGACTGCAGGAATGATGTAGGTATGCAACAGCAATACTTCTTGGCAACTTGCTTTCTGTGGTGTCTTACTTCAGTTGCTGCTATTTTGTTTTACTGTCGTGTCTTAGAGGGTCTTTGAATGGAGGAGAGAAAACGCCACAGAAGCTAGATCTCAACAAAAAAAAGAAAAAAAAAAAAAAAAGAGTTGCATGTTTT
>JANZLQ010000001.1:46802691-46827313 GCA_026212715.1 Elanus axillaris | reverse complement strand
CTCAACAAAAAAAAGAAAAAAAAAAAAAAAAAGAGTTGCATGTTTTACAGCTGTAATATCAAAGTAGGAGACACCTGGCAGCGGATGCTAAAATCAGGTGTTGAAACAAAAGATGACAAAATGCTGACTCTTTCATTATCTGGTTATTAACTACCAAGACAGATTGCCAGGGCATTTGGCAAATTCTTCATCATCAGATGCTCCTACTCACAACCACATGTGTGTCTTAATGGGATGCCCCACCCGGGTGTATAGGAATTACCTTCCTGAACGGGACCAAGATCTCTCTCCTGTCTTTGGCAGGGATCAGCATCAGCTACTTCAGTATGAAGTTTAGAAATCCCAAACAGGAAAGAATTGGGAGTATCCCTCTTCCACGTCACAACTCGTTTTGGCCTCTGAAAGGCAGGAATTGACTTTCAGTGCTCCCATGGGAGGCTGGGCATCCCTCCTAACAGGATATCCAGGGCTCTTACAAACAGCAATAATCTTGGTATCTGTCTAAACAACCGATTCCTTTTTTTTTCCATCATGCTGCATTCTCAGCCTCACAGACCCTGCAGGGCCGCCAGCTCCTCAGTTCAATTTCACAGCTTAATTCAATCCCAAATTATCAAACACATGCAATTACATCGTGACATTTGCATCACCGCGCTGTTCAAGCTGGCCCACGAGCGCATGCAGGGTTCACGTGCATGCCAGCAGACACAGCACACAGCTGGCAGCGGCTATCTCTAACAGCAGCTTCATGAGCCTTCCCCTCTGTTTTATTTTACTTTCTTCTACATAGTCCAACAGGTGCATTCATTCCCTAAAGGGCTTTACTGAATTGCAACAGCTTTGCAGAAGATGCTGCAGCTCCGCCGGCAGCACCCAGCCCCAGCGTGAACCCAGCCAGTCCCTTTGGAGACCCTGGGGGGCTCTGGCCAGGAGGTGCTATAGCACGAGTGGGGACGTAAGACTGCTCAAAGGCCACCAAATTGAAGCATAACCCGGGATCCGTCGGCTCATTACAAATACCCACTTTGCAGTGTCGTACCTGGAGCTCCTTGCCTCCCCCAGGCAGTTCACTGTACAGCCTGCGTTCTGCGCTGGACATCACGGTCTGGACTGTAATTTACCCTGATGTTGAGGGCAATGACCGCATGTTGCAGCTGTCATTTTTTGTTATTATTACACCAACTTTCCCGCTCCAATGTCTTTTTTAACAGCTTGCTTAATTGAGTGTATTCCTCCATTATTAAGAGAGTACCATTCTCCTCACATCATATACCGCAGACAAAAAATATTAAGTATTCTTCCTAATAGCACTAGATCATTATTCCCCTTGTAACTCTTACTTTATACATGTTACTCAAAGGTTCAGTACAGGGCAGTATTAAAAAAAGATTTAGGCCCCCAATGTTACTGGGGAACACCAGATCCTGCTTTTTACACTACAAACAGTTACAGCTCTAAGGTAGCAAGTAGGGCCAGCAGAACATCTTCAGGGCCAGAAATAAGTGAGGCAATGTCCCCTCACAATTCCATCAGCCTTTCTTTTTCATGCAGGAAGAGGAAAGCACATTCCTGACCTTGCTTTGATGACACAATATCATCTCAATTCCATGCTGTGGGAGAAACACTGGATGGGTAGGATCCTGACCTGGGGAAGGAAACATATCTACAACACCGTAATTTTTTCAATGAAACCACGATATTCAGATTGCTTTACAAAGCTCTGAATAGGAACAGAACAAGACGAGCACTGCCTTCAGCCCTAATTATATCCTTCTCAAGATGATCTGCTCTGAAGTAACTGCAGATCGAGAAGGACCACATAGGTGCTAGGCTGGTAATAATTATTTTTTTCTCTTCTTTCTAATTATTAGAATAAGAAGCAGCACTGAGCTAAAAATAAGACAAAGCATTCTCCAGATCTGCAATTATTCTCTTGACTTGCACTTGTCTACATTATTTCTTTCACTAATCACTACAGCACAAAATATGCCAGAATTGTTTGAAATCCGAGTCCAATCTCAGACACAGTAAAAGACTAGTAAAGAATGTTGTTTACACACATTTAATTCAACATACCAGAAGCAATTTTCTCACTCTCTTTAGCATTTTATTTGCTTATAAATACAAGTCAATACCACAAGATGGCACTTTCTTACTTGTGACACACACTATTATAAACACTTACCCTCTTCAAATGCTCCCAGATGTTTACGGCATGTGACTTCTCAGTGGTTTTGAAACATTTAAAAAAGCAAGACCTTCTACAAACTGCATTTGTGTTTGATGTATATTAAATGAGGTCAGGTAATTAAATTCAAAAAAAGAATTTATAAATATTTCAGATAAGAAAATTTAAATACAAAAGCAGAGTTTGTATTAATTAAAATGAATAACAATTTAAACTGGCCATAATGTATCTACATGGTTTAATATAATTTAAAATACTTTTTAAACAATCAAATCCTCTAGCCATTCATCAAAACACCTATCTACTCAACTCTTTAAAAAATATTCTTGGTTAAGAAACCGCCTACGCTTTTTCATAACAATCCTTATTCTGTCCTGTAGGTGGAAATGAAGCAAAATCATATTCCAGACTAGAAAACAGGATAAGAACGAAGAAACTTTAAAAAACCTGATAACTTCAGACACTGCAACTCATTCTTCCTTGCATTTCTTAAAATACATGATCTGGTTTTAAAGTCTTTGAACGAAATGTAAATACTAGAAAACTCATTGTTGAAATATGTGAAGAATAAAGAACTCTGCACTAATATAGTGCATAATGATGCTGTGTCAAACTTGTCATTTACAGTAAATGTCACATTTTCCTCAGGATTGTCATGCCTTTTTTTTTTTTTTTACTAACTCCTTTTGATGTCTGTAGATTCTCTCTTTTTTTTTATTCCCATTGCTCAACAGGAAGAGATGTATTTTCTGGTCTCTTCAGAAAAGTTTCACAAGATCCAAGTCTTTGACTCCGTTTTTTTTAATAAAGAGGTGGCAAAATTTTAAGCTTGCGATACTTCTGTTCTGCCCAGTATATTACACATCAGGAGATTCCTCAAAAAACTGAGAAGTCGGAGAGTTCCAAAAAAGAAAGCAGTTAAGGCAGTCGATGTCTACATTTGGATTTCTTTTTTATGTTACATATCAATGTCTCCATCATAGGCTAAGGTTAGAGGCTTCTGCTGTGGAGGAGTGCTTTGATGCTGCTTTGTTTTTTTGCTGCAAGAAAAATATTTCAGGAGACAAAATTATAAACTGTGATAAGCTCAGAAATGTCATCAAAACTCAAACTTCAACAAAAAAACCTATTTCCCATGCTGGCTATTTCATTTTGCAACTAGGTGACACTGTAGTACAGCAACTACTTCCACGAATAACCACATGGACCTGCCTGAGTGCCATTTTGTGTGTGGTACGGACACATCGCCTGCTGACAACGGGCAGCCAACTGTGCTCTTCTTCTGGAGAGGAGATAAAGCTTATTTGTCTCCTATGTCTTCTCACAGCTGACAAAACAAGGAACCCCTTGCAGAAAAATTGAAACATGAACTGTCTAGGAGTAGGATATTCTCATTTTTTCTTTAGCACAGTATTGAAGCAACAATAATTATTATTGAGAAATACACTTCCTCACCAGCCTTCGAGTGATGGAGAACTATGTAATGTTATTTAAAAAATCCTCTGTATGCTCCACTGTGAAGCTGTAGAGAAATGGCAGCTACATAGCTTGGAAAATAAGCAAGCTGCATCTCCTAAGCAGCATCCAAACACTGTATTTAAGCTTGTAATTGAAGACAGAGACTGAGAAAAGACTTCTGTCTGAAGACAGAAAGTCTGAGAAAGTGAGAGAGAACAAAGTGATTTTGGAAGAAAGAGGGCAATGATGCTGTCAGCTTGTGGCTTGTGGCTCTTTGCTTGCCTGCCCTGATCTGACAGGGGTTGGGGCAGCTGCACGGCTAACGTCTGTAAAGCCAGGGCTAGCTCCGTGGTCCTCAGGGCCAGCTGTGGGCACTGCAAGACACACGGACGCTGGCCACTTCTCCCTTTCAATCCTCCAAGACGCATCAGTGGCAGCGCCTTTCCAAATATTCAAACCAGAGAGCTCTGTCAAACCAGGCCTATCACCCTTGCCCGGGGTGACTGCTGCTTTGGAGGAGGGCAGGCAAGTCCCCCACCAGTAAAGCCCAGCAGCAGTGATGCACTGGTGTAGACCGGGGCTTTGGTACCCCCAGTTCCCTATCTCTAACAGTGGCTGGGAACAGCAGCTTTAGATACAGGACATGTTTCCACCTGATGTATTCACTGCAAAAACCTATTTAGGGATTTCCTGAGCTGGAGCGTACATCCAGAAAACCACAATTAACACCAAGAGACCCAATCTCCTGTGAACTGTTATGCCATCTTTGAATCCATTTATCTTCCTGGCATGCACAGTCCCCGGCAGCGGTAAGCTCACAAGGTAATAATGCACTGTGTGAAAAATAAAATTTTTTGTTTATTTTAAACGATCATTTCATCAGATGCCTCCTATTTCTTATATTGTGGGAAATAAAAATTCCCTCATGCCCTTTTCTACTCCATTCATGATTTCATAGATCTCTATTGTATTCCCACGTCAAACATCATTTTCCAACTGAATGCCCCTATTCTATTTAGTCCTTCCTTGAGCAGAAGCCAGCTCCTCGATCCAATCAGCCTCCTTGCCTTTTTTCAGTTTTACTTTATCTTTTTTTTAAAGAATACAATAAAAAGCCCATTCTAATCCCAGCAGAAGTCTGAATAAATATAAGGACCTACTGATAACCACAAAAAGAACTCTTTCCCTGCACGGCCACCGTACTTCTTCACAATTATGTCCAATAACATTTACAATTTGGAGAGTTTTAAATTATTCTGAGGTAGGGACCAAACAAAGGCAATTGACTACTCAAAGTTCCATCCTTTCCTAAAGCCTTGAGGATTGAATCTCTGCAACCCATAGCATTGTGATGTATTTTGGATTGTTTAAATGAAAGTAAACTAGCTTTTATTTAAGGAGAAAATACATGCCATACTCACCACATCAGGTAGGATGTAAAAATAAGGAAAACTATGATGAAGAACCCACCAGCTGACACTCCGTATACCCACATCTTCAGTTTACCATCTGTTGGAAGATGAGGAAAAAGGACAGAGGAAGAAAAGGGGAGAATAAAAAACTTTATTCTAAAACACACAAATTCTTAAGAGATTAAGTAAAGACAAAGCACATAAGCAAAATTAGTAGCATCGTTGACGGGAAACACAGCAAGGACTGGCTGGGAATAAGCCATAAACCCCACATTTTTGACAGGAAAAAAGATTCCTTTAAAACTCAATCATTTGAAAGACAAAATCTTAACTTTGCTAAGGAGCGTAGATTTTCCTCAATGAAAATGGAAACTGAACTCTTTATCCCAGTTTTCCAAAGCAGCATTATTTCATAACTTCCCTTCTGGCTCAGCCCCTGCAGTTCATTACAGGCAGCCTGGGCTTATGGTACAGCACAAGAAATATAACCCAGCCAGGCCCCTGCCCATGGAAAGGAGCAGGGGCACAAGCACCTGGACCTTTCTCCTGGGGCAGGGACCGGCAGCAGAGCTGCAGGAGGCCCCACACCTGGGCACAGCACCTGGTGGCCTTCTATGGTGGGGTTACAGCACTGGTGGATAAGGAAAGAGCACCCGATGTCATCTGCCTAGACTTGTGCAAAGCATTTGACACTGCCCCACACGACATCCTTGTATCTAAATTGGAGAGACATGAATTTGATGGATGGACCACTCGGTGGATAAGGAATTGGCTGGATGGTCGCACTCAAGGAGTTGCGGTCAATGGCTCGATGTCCAAGTGGAGACCGGTGAAGACTGGCATTCCTCCATAAATACCTGGGGGTCAACTGGGGTATACACCAGCGAGCACAAGTGAATAAGCTACTTAGGGCTGAAAACACTTGGGCAACAAATGGGAATAAATTCGGCTTAGAATAAAAACAAGACGATGCTTTGTAATAGTAAGAGGAATAAAGCTGTGCAAGAGCTTTCTAGTTGGGTCACAGGAGCAGGAGACATAACGGGCTTTAAGACAAGGTAGGGTTCTTGATAGGACTGTTTGGGCTGCAATGACAGGGGACCCACTCTGTGACCCTTGCAGGAACCCCTCCACCCACATACGAGCTTGAGTGTGTTGAAACAGTTCCTTCCGATAGAAAGTCTCAAAACATGTTCTTTGGACAGGTCCTTAATTACAAGCTTTGCATTAATAATAATGATAACATTTTTTACAGGATCAATATTTCTGTTTCTTGCTCCATTCTGGCTGTACAGCTTTCCTTGTGGGGAGAAGCCATCGTATTTTTTCCATGCAGCAGCAGTCTGAGCTGATTCACATCAACAGAGCTGTTAATACATACTGGAGGCAGGAATATGAACCTGCGCTGTGCCCACAGACATGGTCTGACAGAGGCCATTTCAAATTCAGTCATGCGAGTGGGGAGCTACTTTATGGACAATGACTGAGCCTGTTTTACATTTTATGTTTGAATGATGAATTTTTTCAAAGGGAAACATATTTAATCAGAATCCATTCTTTCTCTTTTTTCTTCCAGGCTTTGTGGAAAGGCTGAGTACCTCTTACAGATTTTCTCTTCTCCGCAAAACACTTACAGCCTATCTCCCATGTGAGAAGAGCTCTGTTCATCAGGTCTGGGTTGGTTTTCGGTTTTTTGTTTTGCTGAAATCTGGGTATGAAATTTGTCACCCTCTCAACTGGAGATGGCCAAGAAACATTTAGCAGTCCTACAAAGGGACTGTCACAGCCACAAAAAGGCATCCCACCATGTCTGTTATGAAGGCAGCTACGCTCTCCATCCCCAACGTAAAGGCACTGGACCATGTCATCCTACAATTTAAACAATGCTATTTAAATTGCCTCTCAACTTGAAAGAAGTTTCTGTACCTGAACTCTGGCCTCCTAGAGTGTGGTAAAGAAAGGAAAAACACAGCCTGATTCGAAATCAGTTCTGTGCACTCCTGCAGAGCATTTAAAAGAACAAAAACATCAGCCTCATTAAATCGTAATAAAATTTGTGTTCCAAACTGTAAACGGGAAGGGAAATCACAAATTAACTGGAGAAAGGCACGTATACTTTTACTGACAGATATAAGTCTTTAGACATACACAAATGTCAAGGACTATGGTACTGAAGGGCAGTAAATGCCATCCATACAGGGAGCATTCACCATAGACCTGCTATCGAGAGTGTAAAGGTAGGTAACAGCAGTTTCCTGGCTCAGCTAGCAGTAATTATTGCAAACACCCAGACTAGTAAGCCTGAGAGCCTGTTTAAGGGGAGTAATTACATATTTTGTCAAGAAGTTAGACAAAAGGGAGTGATTTCAAGAGCACCAGCCTTGAGCTGGGCTCTGAAGGGCTCATACAGACTGAAGAGTTACCTGCAGGATGCCATGGGGTTGGTGATACACTTAGCACACATGGAGCACGTTTATTCCTTTCCCATATATTGTTTCTATAACATTTCTGCCCTAAAATTAAATAAAACCATGTTCTGTAAAAGCTCCTTAGTCCCTATTTCTGTCTGGTAGTCCCTGGGGGAGAACTGGCTCACAGATGCTGCACTGAGGTTAAGCCCACCACAAGCTTTCAGGGCTGCAGCCTCAAATACTGATTTAAAAAGAGAGGATTGCAGCATCCACCTACACCTCTCTCCCGTTTTTCTAACCCAGTAAAGGTACCAGCTGAAGAGATGACACCTAAGTAAGACAGCCTACAGAGGGCCACTGATGCTGACAAAAAGGCAATTAACCCCAAACCTGTGACTCAAACTGCTGGTGAATTGCGTGGGCTTCTGGGTGATGGGTCTGACTGAAAACCAGCCAACTTTAAAAGGCTTTGGGCTGAGCTCTGTGAGCTCGGAGACTGTCAACGCAAAGGTTAACTACTGTATGCAAATCAAATATGTAAATGTAACATTCAAAGTGTGATCACATATATCAGACAGAATTATGGCTCCCTGAATCCCGTAACAGAACCTTTCGTTACATGTTTTCTAAAGTCTCATGTTCATTACAAACTAATAGGAAACAAATGCAATGTCAGGTTACAGAGAGGGGGAAGACTGCACTGGAGAATATGGGGAGAACTATTGCATTTCAGTAAAACTTGATGCACCTGACACTTTTGTCTGCCATTTTAAAGTCCTATTTGCATGTTAGAAATTTATTTTCAATAAATGAATCTTGCAAAATAACAGTCAAAATGGTAATCAGCTATTACAGCTACAGCACCAGTCCTGTGGACCAGTCTGGGCACATCCAGTACACAGTTTCAAAAGGGAAGCATTTTAAGGTGTGCAAATCAAAGATCTGCTTAGGATGCACAGCTTGGGCGCAGCGCTTTGCCTGCCTTTTGTGGGGTGTTTTTTAATGTCTTCAACACTTCAAACTCTACATTTTCTACTCTGTATTTTTCATATACTTTTGAAATATGGCAAGAAACAACGAATGTTTTCTTTAATGAAATCTTAAGTACTTTCTGCTCTAAATCTTCTGAAGCACTAGTGATCAATATCTTTCCTAGTCCAAACATATTACTTCTAGAAACATCATCAGATAATAGTTCTAAGCATCCCCCCAAATCACATATGAGTATACTTTCACAAAATATTATTGCTTCATTCTGTCTTTGCTATCTCTCAACATAAGAGATTGTGATTACTCTGTATAGGCACAAAGGAATGAAAGATGGCACGCGAGTTCGAAACTGGAAGGCTGCTCTGCAGCTCCTAGACACAGTCTCTGATGTTATGATCTACAAAGCTTGTACCTTTCTTCTACAGAAACATTGTAAAGACAATTTATTCCATTCATATTTAAGTTTTTCACCTGGATTAAAAGGTTGAATAGACCATCCTTTGAAAATGTCATGCATTTTTGAGTTGACAGGTTTATTTTTTCCAGCAATGGTCTTAACATCAGCTTTCTTATCTTCTAAACCTGGTACCTTCATGCAGTAATCCAGGAAACCATTTGATCTCATTATTTCTGTATATCCTTGCTCACAACCGCAGACTCCTCTCTAGGCGATAAAAGGGAATTCAGTATTAAACCAAATAGTATCCTCTCACAAAACAGTGCAAATTGTCCGCAAACTATGAAGAAACTGCAAGGTACTCCTGCACATGCAACTTCCCCACCACCAAACCAAAGAAGCCAGGAACCGGTGCCCACAAACCCATTTCAGTTCAAAGAGCCAAAAGAGATTTGGGGACTTGGTTGAAAAAGAGTCTGTAATTACAGAGAAGCCCAACATACAAACATTTTCATCTTAACAGGCTTAGCAACAGGCATCTGTGGCTTGAGCCAAACTCCTCTTCTCAATAACTATTTTCCCTCAGACCATGCTGGGCATTAGAAGAGACAAACAAGAAACAATCCCACTTCAGACCCAAACCCTTCCCATGTATTTCCACTCCAGTATTTCACAGGGATATGTGAAATTAAGCTTTCTTTCTTACAGCCAAATATACACTGCTCTGGATCAGTCTAAGCAGCTTCTTCGAGAGGTTTCTTAGAAGTCTGTGGTTTGCTAAATAGATACTCCATTTTCTGGATTTCTACTTTAAAACAGCTTTTTGAGATTGTTTTTCTTTGCTAAGTATCTTATAATTACAATGCTGAGGGTCTTATGCTCTCAGTTACGATCCAAACAGGCAATTGATTTACAATCTCTGTGATAAGTATTTAACTCTTGACATCAGTTTTGATGCCACAACGTCTCATACTTGTTGACAGACATGATCCTGATCTTTTTTTGGACAAAAGGTGAAGTCTCAAGAGTTTTTATAGCTAACAAATTCATGCTTAGCCATCATCTTTATGTTCCTGTAGGCTCTAAATACTCTCATGACCCTCCTCTCAGCCACATTCAATTGTCCATGAGCTAGTTTCCAACGGCAATTCCTCAGATGAAACTGAGAGCTGTGGAGGCTGTTTTCAAAATATAAATATCTAAACCCCAACTGCCCCTGGCTACTTTAAGGGTCCTGGGTTTTATACTCCATCACAGTACTGACACGGATAAGGCGTTTTTGGAAGCTCTTACTCTGAAGTCCGATGCTGCAGGAAGGGACTTTTGTAACCTCTGGGCTCATGTTTGCTCAGAGGCAAAGAAGTGGCAGCAGCTCCACCATTTAGGAAGTGTTGCAGATGCTGAACTTTTCAGCAAAAAGGTCAATTCCAGGTTTTGCTTTTACAGGCAGTATGGGGGTGGTGGGATCAGGCTGCTACAGCTTCCCTACGCTCAGAGGGGCTTTCTGTGTCCGTGGAGGAGCAAAAGAGGACATACTCTTTTATCTCCTCTTTTACAGAAAATGGACTGTTTAAAACTTCTACAGCACAGTACAATAGCATTCAACGAAAATTAAACCAAGAGGTTCCAAAACCCCTCCACAGAACAATACCAAACTTGCAACACCACATAAATAGTCTATCATTCATTTGTGTGGGTTTATGAAGGTTTCCTCTCGGACTGAAATTCCCACAACTTCCTCGAGGTGGTACCGTGGACACACTAAACTATTTTTCTAGGTCCTGGAATGCATTTAAGATACAGAAACTAATTGAATAGATTTTGTGGTGTTAATTTCTCAACCATGTTCCACAGCGAGCAATTACCTGTGTGCAGTAGGAGAATGGTTTTCTGCAGGCTGGGCTGCAGTGCCGAATTTCTGCAGGTTTCGTCCGAAGAGCACATCCTCCTGTAAAAGCAAATACTGAGCACCTTCAAAGGCATGTTTCAAAATGTTCTTGACTTGGATCACCATAATATAAGAAGTGCTTGCTTGCTTATTTTATATAGTTAAATACTACTCTATTGAGCACATTAGCATACTCTCTGTAGGCACTGCATTTATTAAGTTGCCTTAACAAGGTAGGGAATTATTATCATACCCATGTTGTTAATGGGGAACAGATATACAGATTTAAGCAATTTGCCACAGGCCACATAGGAAGTTGGGGACAGAATCGGGAATTAGATGCAGATCTTCTGTGTCCTCATTAATGTCTTATCTATGTAAGAAGACATAATCTACATAACACTTTTGCCCATCCTCACTTGGGGAAGCCTCTGCTTCTACAGGAATAAAAGCATGTTAATGAATTGTTAACTACCTGGCAACCTTTGCACATAAAACTTTTGTTATTACCTTAACTAGTCATTATAAATAGAACTAGATAAGAACATCTTGATTTTCCTTTCTACTCTCTTCTCATTCACCCTGTGCATATTGAGAGAGATCCTACAGATGTGCAAGCCCTACTGCCTTTGCCAATCTTTCGTGGAGCTTCAAAGTGCTGGCCATGAATTTCCCTTTTCATCCTGTGCTGGCAGAATTTCTAGGTCATGGCAACAGCAGGAACCTCTGTTTGAGTGATTTGAGATTCCTGTGTGTTGAACAGAAGAACAGGTACAGAAGCTGGGCTCTCTACCCCACGTGTGATATTCTCTTCTGTTCTCCACAGTTACAGGAAGGTTGCACTAACAGCTGTGCAAGCCAGCCCAAGCAGCCCTTTAGTATATGTACACTCATTTCCTCCTGTGACCAACCCAACAGCAGGGGTAACTTGCCCAAATACTCTCATGTAATACATGTGATGTTGACCTGACAGCAAGGCTGGTGAGCTCCCATCTGTCTTCCCTACACACAATTCTGAACTGAAATCCTGGAGGAGTTAGGAACGATGTCCAGCTTCCCTCTGAGCAACTGATGCAGAAGAAGAAAAACGTGAATGAAGTCTTCATTCATAATCGTGCGCAGCAATTTGTGGATATACCTGTGACATTTATTCCATCTGAGCGCTGACACCACACTGTGCGTACGTTGTCTTGCCAAAGGCTGGTTTTCCACACATAGTCATAACACTTCCCTCCTGCAATATCAATACCAGTTAGTCTTTACCTTGCAACAAAACCAGAATAAACTCTTAAATGGAAGGAAGCAGTGCTGTGACCACACTACCTGAGCAAGGTCGTGTTTCCATTGCTTGTCCAGAGCAGCTCTCCTGGTTCTCAGGAGACTGGACGATAAATGCCCTGGATCGAGACTGGTGCCCCATTGTCTCAAAGCTCCTGCCATTGACGCAGGTGAGCTCACAGGAGCTCCACTCTGACCACTCTGTCAGGTGGCAGTCACCTGCACATTGAAAGAATAAATCAGGTTTTCAAAAGGAATCAGCCTTAAAGGATAAGGACAACCTAAGCATACAACAACTTTAATAGTGAAATACCCCCAGTTCATCCCCCAGCATCATGCAATATTCAAATTTTCTGCTTCATAGGGAATCTCATTTTCTCCAAAATCAAAAGAAGTCTTTTTCAGGTGATCTAGAAAGAGCAGACTGAGCACTTACCCAATCTGCTGAAGTACAAATGCTTACTAGGATGGCTGACAGTACTCAGAGCTACAGAAGCATCTCCATCTCAGACAGCTATCACGGGCAGAAATGCACCATGACTTTCCAAAGACTTTACCTGGGCAAGGCACAGAGCACGGTAACTGCAGGACACTCTCTTTCAATGGCAGCTCACCACATAATGCATTTTCTACTGGTTTGGATGTAGCAGAAACAGATGCATCATGCACTACACATGTGAGGTTGCGGACTTGCAATCCTTCTCCACACTGTCCACCCTACAAAATGATAGAAGGGAACAGAGACACACATCGCTGATGTTAGCAGATGACAGAAGAAACACAGCTGATTCCACCTAAAAAGACTTCAAAGATACAGATTTGGTCTTTGGACTGCAGTAGTATCCCAGTTATGGGACGAAGATGGAGCTCTCCTCTGTACACATCTCTACAAAAGCTCAGAGGCGGGGCAGAGCCACAGAGAAAAGTGTATCATAACCAAAGCTGGAGAACAGGTGGGTACCGTAAAAAATGAATACTGTCTTTGGGGTCAGCCCTTCATGCCTTTTACTAGAGCTAGTGAATTTACTGATTCTTTATTCGTGCCTGGTTACGTGAACACAGACATTTTTGGCTTCTCTAGAGTCCAAGACCAGAGCCTGCCCATACAGAACGGACATTTCCACTAACCTCCTCTAATGATATAGCCCAGTAGGAGCACTTATATTGTTTAAACCCTGCAACAGCAAAAATCCTCCAGCACACTTAATTAGACTGCAAGGGTTATGGCACACTAGGCTGTTTTTGTAATTAAAGTGAGCTATTGGTTCCGGAGTAGACAGAGATCACCAACTCATATCACATACTCTACCAAAACATCACCCAAAGTCAGCCATCAGCTGTTAGCGCTGAACCCCATTTCAACAAGCAATAGGAGGCTCCATCTGAGCCACTCCATGCTCGTTGGCCCAGTTCTAAAATACAAACTGCTGGTTAAAGAAGACTTCCTTTATCAGAAAATCAATACTGTTTGGCTAAAGTGATGATAAAGGGCTGAAGACACTGTAAGAGCTGAAGCACCAAGGCTATTTCTAGAGGCTGGAATTGTTTCATTCTCATCTGAAAACAGAACTGCAATGATGTTTGAGGTGTACACCTTAAACCTACGTGATGCTTTATGAATGTGCGCCTGAAGCCTTGCAGAAATGGCACTTTACAAAATTCAGTAAATAAAACTCAAGAAGAAGGATGAAACATTGTTTTTATATAACCAAGGGAAGTGCTCGTTTGGATCACTTGACAGTGGATTCTTTTAAAATAATGGACTTCATCTGCAGAACAGAATGGCTCCTACCGAGTGCATTCATTCAGCAGTGGGTTTGCTAGCAGGAATCTCAAGAATGGCTCTCCTGCACACACCTGGTAGCTTTTTCATTCTCTCCATCCCTTCTGTTGCAGACCCACAATGAAATGGAAATAAGAGTATAACTAGCTGTTGTTAATCGAAAGCATCTTAGAGAAGTATTAGTGTAGATTTACTATATGCAGCCAGATTTCAAGTTTTTAACAGTGTGTTTCACTTTAGTCAGTATGTAACTTACTGTTCTAAATTACTGTTTCACTGCTGAAACCTCTATTGCGGTCTGAGATTAATGGGGTATGAATAACTCATGCAGCTGTCAATTGGGTTAGAGCTCTTAGAAATGGCTGGTGAAAACAGAAGACGATGTGGAGAAAATTCTCGGGGGAAATGGGCACTAATCAAACTGCAGTGTATTTCCGGATCAGAGTGGCTCAAGGAATGACTAAATGACTGGAGAGGACATTAGAAAGTTTTTTAAAAGATACTTATTCTTCTATAAACAATATCAATATATCTATCAATATATAAATAGGTATATGAATACCGAGATATAAATATAACTAGAAATATAAATAGGTGAAAACAACACATTTTTTTTGGTACAGCAGTCTCCACTATAAAAGTCCACATGCAACATTCTTCATTATTCCATCATGCAATGTTGGAAAGACATTCATATTTTCCAATATTTAGAATAGAAAATAAATAGAAACCATGAACTTTCAAGCAATCCCAAAGACAAAGGTTCACATTTTAACAGTGGCTTTCATTTGCTTGCTTTCTTTGAAGACCAGCAATGTGTTTTTAACAATCAATTGAACACACTTAAAAGATAAAATGTCATCTTGTCATTTACAGTAGGAGATGGTTTTTGGTATATTTGGTAAGGTCATAAGCAATGCAAGAGCACTGCATTAACGTCATTATCATCTTCAGAATTATTCATGTCCTCAAAATTATACATTTGAAGATTAATTAATAGGTGTGGAATCAGTGGAAGCTCACTGCAGTAATAGCACACTGAGAATGCAGGGAATAGCTGCTAATCAGTGAAGAACTGCCAAGGAAACTATCACATATTCAAAACTCGGGGGATCAAATCTGTATTGTAAATGCTCTTCATTGTAAGATGTGATCATCTGAGGTTTGCCTAGAACCAGGATTTGCCTCTTGAGTCACAAGCTCTTCGCAGGAAATACGCAGGGATTTGACTTCCAGAGGGGATTTCTTCCATTTGGCTGCAAGAATTTCTATGCTGATCCTATGCAGGATGCAGAACCCATCCTGGGTTCCCTAAATACAGCCTGGAGGTAGGGACCCCTCCACGAGCACCCACCTGGAGCCTCTGCCTCTCCCCCCTCTCGCCCCAACTGACCACCAGTAAAATAAGGAGAAGATTTACACCAGGACTATGTTTTGACAGCCAGGTAGCTTTTGAGTTTAGCAACACACTAACATAAGGCAGCATCTGCACAAACCTTCTCTCACACCACCCTCCAATATTTTCCACATATAACACACTATTAAGACAAGAGATAACAGTCCTAATGAGTTGCTTTGCCCAGATAGGCCTTTAAGAAAAGTTTTCCCTTTTCAGCTTTTACTGGGGTTCATGTGTGTTCACAATTGTTTTAGGTAAAGAGTTGATTGGGTAATGCTTTTTCACAGGTTGACGAGCATTTAATCAGGTAAAAGTTTTCTCTAACGAGGAAGTGTTGCATGACCACATTTAAGGGAGTGCTTTTAAAACACATTAGAAAGGAAGGGTTCTTAGTCTTCTTATGAATGTCAGACAGCTAGTGCTTGATAATGTCTAGCTACTTCACTTCCATATGAACAGTGTCAGCCACTGCTATTTTTTTTTAAGCTAATCAAGGTAAATCACTTCAAGTCCAGTAAGAAAATTATTAATGCAATGTAACCCTTTAAGATTAGGTGTATTGACCCCATTTCTAAAGTTCTGCATCCCTCTGAATGCAGCAGAAATGCCCCACGCCTGCCAGAGGTTTGCCTGTGCCATGTGTAATTACCTGGAGAGCAATGCACCGATTTCTGTACTGTGAAAATCAGCAATACAGAACACATAGTGGGCTCTATTCCTAAACATGCAGACACTTCTAATTAGTCACATGGAGTCAATTTAGCATAAAATACTCCTTCTGCAATTAAGAAATGCAGTCTCAGTTATCTCATAATACAAGGAAAAAAATTTTAGCCTTATAATTAATTGTCCTGTTTATATTATTACAGGGAGACACTTTCACAATATGCATTTTGGTCATACCATAGGATGCATTCACCTTCTTTCACAAAGCACCCTTGAAAACAGGACTTCTGAAAGCTTTCTTTAGAAAATAAGCTTAAGTTTCTTCTCCAGTAAAGCACAGGAATAAATCATCCTGTATTTATGAACTACACTTAACTCCTAAGCACCTCATTAGAGAGGCGAACACGAATAAAATGGCTCCTTTCCAAAACAAAGGGTAGAGAAACTACAGTCCAGTAATTTAAGGAGAGAAGCAGGCCCTATCTCACTGAAAGCATGGGATCATATCTGGGTTAGGGAAGGCTGTGATTACTTGCTCTGAGCTGAAATTTAGCTGGGTTCTGGATGCGCACACTTTTAATCTGCATAGTGTGTTATTTACTTGGACTATGCTAGGGCATTAATTCAGCTTCCCTGCTAATTCTTTTATCAGCTATGTTAGCTCCGATGGTTGAAGGTCTCTTCCCTAATGTTTAACAGAATTTGCTTATGTTAGCTGGATAAAATATCAGCTAATGTTATAATTTTGTTATATTTATGTTATATATAAATAAATACTGACTGCATTACATACAAGAACCATATTCACATACCTAGTTGAAATGAGTTGTTTGTTATGTAAAATACAAATATATTGCTGTTTCTCTGATCTTGGACTGTCCAAAGACTGTCCCCCTCCAGATTTCATTTGTGAAAACCTGGGAAAATTCTGGTTATCTATTCTGCGATCCGCAGTATTCACTACACATCCATCTACCACATCTAGAAACCACGTAGGTATTGAAGGCATTCACAGTGTGGTAGAGGGCAGAGCAGAAAACACAAGGGATGTGTCTTTACACACATTATTGGCTTCAATCTCCGACATGGTGTAATGTGGAGAAGCAGCCACAGTTCTGCACACAGGTGCTGTCCCCTGGAACCAGACAGGGCTCTCTTCCACCCCAACCACACTTGTCCCACCACCATCTCAGCAAAGCCGGTTTTAAGCAGCCTGAGCGGACTTCACTCTGCACAAGAAACCTCACTGTGAAAGATTCACCTCTGCTTAAACTGGGTTACCTACTACTATGTTTTAATATTGGAAATGTGATCTAACAGATAAGGAGAAAAGAGAAAGCATAGAGGGGGAAAAAACGTCAAGTCAAGCCTGATGCAAGTCACTGGCAGTGAAAAAATGAGAGGTCCAGTGCTGAGCAGAGGTGCCAAGCACAGGTACAGCACATCGCAACTGAATCCAGCCATTTTTAGATCATAAAAAAGATAGCCAGGCTAAGGAGAAAGTAGAAAACAGCACTTTGTACAGTAACTCACACTATTGTATGGGAGAACTTGTGGGGAAAGACCTGCTATACAATACTTAAAAAAAAAGAAAAAAAATTATAAAAAAGACTAAGCTCTCTTGAAATCTAGTGTATCTATTTTCTTGTTAGACTTACTTTATATAATTAAATATAGGTCACCATGACTACGCCCACTCAAGCACATTTACTCCATAAATCTCCTTTAATACCTCTATAAGCTCGTGGTACTTGAACTCATATTGTTAAAAATCACTGCTGATGGCTGGAAGATGAGGTGCAGAGGTTTACCGCTCCTGAACTTCCCCTGCTTTCCTACGGATCTTACCAGCGCCTTCCATGGCCACAGAGACACCTCCGACTCGCGAACAGCAGCCTCAATCTATTCTGCCATGTAATGATGATTTTTGTCGTTGACCCTGGTTGCGGGGAACCCGAGGAGCCCTCAGGGAGCATTGGAGAAAGCCGTACCTGGACTCTGCAGGGAGACCACGGGCCCAGTAACCAGCTGTAGCAGGGCTTCACCGGGCAGCTCCTGTGCTGGGTGAGCTGCTCCGGGCAGGGTCTGCCCTCACCCGCTGCCCGCAGGACGACCGAACGCCCACGCACCATCTGGCCTAGGCGAGGGGAGAAGACAGGACACGGTGAAGGAGACCCGGAGGAAGAAAGAAAGGCAGATTCTGTGATTTATCAGTATCCTTAGTTCATTTTCCACCACTAAAATCTGTTATAAAGCAATGAATTGGGAAGACTATTTGGATAATATGGATGCAATTGCTAAGTCTATGTGATGCAGTCACTGATATTTTCAAACACAGTTTTTAAACACAATTTTGTATGTTTTCCAAATATATTATTTGTTTACACAGCACATTTAAAAACTTGACTAAATCCTGATTATTAAATATGACAAGAAAATAATTCCTATGGAAGCATCATTTCTAACATTACACATTCAGTATGTTTCCAGAGATTTTTAACAAATGAAATTTTCTTTTTATGATCAATTATGTGCATCTAATTTGAAAACTGCAAACACTCTAGTGGCTATTACAGTCCATAACCACTTCTGCCATTTCCATTAAAATCCTATTTATTACTGGTGAAAACTTCTTCAGCCACTGAATGGAAAAAGCAATTATGTTACTACTTTTGAAATAATAAAACTGAATACATTCATTAAAGTTACAGCAATTCCATTTCTGTCTCCTTTGCTGTCCATTTATGTCCAGGAATGTTTTCACTCAAAATGTTTCAATTAGAATCCCAGTTCCAATTAAAAAGAAAAGTGAAAAAAAAAAAAAAGCCCTTATGCAACGGGATGCAGAAGATTGTGCCGGGGATAAAATTTCTGCCTTGACTTTCAATAGGCGTGGATTTGAGAGGCAGTTAAAAAAATAAAAGGTCTGGGCAATAAGGGCACACACATGCAACAAGACAGAGGCAAGCGGTAATTGCTAATTCACTGAGAAGGAAAGAGATAACAGGTTGCGGTGGAGCTCTCCTATTTGGATCGCAGTCATTTAGCTGCAATCACGAGTAGAGGGGAGTCCGGCGGGGCGGCAACCACCTCTGCAAAGTGCAGAGGCTGCGATATCCAGCCAGATTCTTTTCCCAGCTATTTATGCACGCACTTTTTAATCAACAGTACTGCAGCTGGGTTTAAGGTACATCTCTAATAACTGTCACTGTGACTGTCTACAGAGCAGGGTTTCCAAAAACATTTCACCAAATAAAAAGCAGACACACCTGAAAAAGCTACTGACAGGTAACTTAGCAAGTTCTCTTACCTTTACAATGCTATTCCCTTGCTCTGACCCATTGAATTCCATTTTTAAACCCTTTTAAACCAACTTTAAGACTTCTTCCTTTTCCAATTGTAATCACCTGGACCTGGGGAGTGTGTAACAGAACTGATGATACAAGCTCTTATCCACATGACTGTGCATTCAGCCATCACAGAATCAGATACATTAGGAGGTGGGAAAAAATCCTAGCAGCTGAGAGGAAGGGAAAGGTAAGAAACTCCTGTAGTTCACTGGGGGCAGAGCAAGGGAAGAGAAACCCCCCAGCCCGCTGTCAGCAAACCCCCGGCAACCCTCCCATGCCCAAACGGCCAAAATTAGCTGTTTCTTCCCCTCCAGCAAAGGGACCGAATTTGCCGGATTCTTCTTACTTCTGAATGCTGAGGATTGGTAAGCAATGAAAGAGGCTCTTTAGGAAACCATGGGAAGCCCGTGGCTGTGGGGTTTTTGGGATGCCCTGGGGCAGGCGCCTCACCCGGGCCAGGGAGCTCTGCAGCCCCACCAGGCACGAGCTCCCCAAATGGCAGCTACGGAAAAGGAGGTCTCCCAAGGTTAAAAGACCTGATTTCATTAGGAGGGACTTGAAAGCCTGAAGCATTCATCAAGCTATTTTAATTAAAGAAATAATTTTCTTTTGTACACTCTGTTTAACATCTTTCTAGCAAAATGTAAATGGAAAGATCATTGAATAGAAAACACGATTTTCCTTTTAAGAGGAATTAACAACCGTTCTATATTTATTTACATTTTATTTTCCTACAGTTGGTTATCCATACCATTTAAACTCACTACATTCACAATGGGTCAGCTGGTGCATGACTCATTTAGTCTACCAACTTTCTTTTTATACTGTGAATAAATCATCAAAGAAAGAAATTCCATTGAAATCTTTCTTTGCACAATCACTGCAGTGAGTTTCTTAAAGCTCTGATTTTTTTTTTCCTCACTCCATAAAGATTATCTAGGTGCTCAGTTACCACTCAAGTAGCAGAAAAACTCCCAATTTTTACCTTTTAAATACTTTATCTCTTGCTGCCTATGGAGAACAGAATCTCACTGCATCTGAAATGAATTTGCTTCCAATACAAACTCTGGAAGAGTCAAAGCAATCCTAGTTATTTCTTTAATTTCCCAGTGAACTGGCCAGATGTCTGATTCCTCTGCTCTGCAGTGTTAAATGATACAAAAATTAAGACAGAAAGTGTGCTGAAAATTGAAAATAAGTGTTTCTTCATATCTTTAAGTTTGTCATTAGTTTTGAAAGGGGTTGGGGAAGAGGCTAGTCTTGTTAATGCTGGTCACTTAAAATTCTGGTTTGCATCAGCAGCTAAAATTTCAACTCAGAAACTCAGGGTCATATTTTCAAATCAGAAGAATATGATTTTTTGCCCCCCCCCCTTGCCGTTCATTGCATTTTATCCCCACAAAGTGATGTGTCGCAGCTGAAACCAAGATGATTAAAATTCCTACTAGAGTTCATCCCAGTCAGAATTACTGACACATCGATATCTGTTCAATGAGCGTGAGCAGAGTATATAAAACACAGCCCTGTCAGGCAACCACAAGACTAAAGCAGGGATCAAGTTACTTAAATACAGCCCTGGAGGTCAGGCTACGTCAAGTCACAAGCAAATGGGACTGGTGGTAAGTGGGGTTTTCATCTACTTCCCACCGCTAGCCCCTCCAGCAGGCATTGGGGCATCCACAGCTTGGGGAGAGGTTTTGGCGGCCCCTCTTCCAGCAACGTCTCCTCGCACCACCAGACTGGGGCTTGCCGAGTTTGAGTAGCAAGCGAGAAAAAGTCACGGAAGTTTCTTCTTCAGAAGGCAAAACCAAAAATGTTTTCCCCGATTGGTGATGAATCAGTGGAAAAGGTAACCACCCAGTTTTTCAGTTGTGCATGTCCTTGTCCCCCTCATTTCTGTCCCACGGGTCAGTCTGGTCTTGGGGTGCACAGCTCCACAACCCGCTACCGTCTCTTCTGGGCTCTGAGGACTGAGCAAGGCATGGCAGTATCTTGAACCCTGGGTTACTCAAGTAAATCCCGTAGTTTATCCGATGAAGTCAGCTTTAGAAGTGGCAAAGCATGGGTTTAGGTGGGTGTATACTGTTCAGCACTCCTCTTAGACTACTTGGGAGAAATCATATGGGATTGGAAAACATTTACGTAGAAAAATGCAGCGTCCTCATGTATTCATTTGCCTTAACAACGGAAATACAATTTGCTGGGGATTATCCTTACCAAACATCTTTCCAGTAACTTTGATTCAGGCCGCAGGAGCATCATCCATTAACACAGTACTATACATCTTCTCATAGCAGTACAGCAACTGATACGAGGAACCCTAATATATAACCCAAGATCAGCCTAAAGCCCTAGCCAGCATCCTGAACAGATGCTGCCCAGAACTACAGCTGCAACAGGCAAATATCAGTTACACAGTTCCGTAGGCTTAGTGCAGGCAAGAAAGAGAGATCTACTTTACTCATCATCATTTATAAAAATCAATATATTCGCCTTTGGCTGCTGTGTACCAGAACCATATTAGCTGACAGTGTCACATACACAGCAGCACCACTTCATGTTTAAATGCATTGTTCCATAAAATAAAGCCTGAGCAAGAAAAAGGTACCACGCATTAAAATATATCACAGCAAACCGCTACTGGAAGAGATGGACAGAATAAAAATGTTAGCAACAATGCCTGAGTTAAGAAACATATGAAAGCATAAATGCAGCAACACTAAATGTTGATCTGAATGATATTTAAATTATGTTTCTCTTTGAAGTTTATGGTACTTCAGCAGGTCCTTCACACACTCTCCAAGAAAAGCCAGAAAAGCAGAATATTATTGTGAGCGGAGCCAGTAATGGTGCATACAACTGATTTGCTGTGAATTATTTCTGAGAAGCATGCAACTAGAGTCCTACATTTTAGCTTTATCAAATAGTGGGCAATTACTTATTTGGCAAAGGGAAGCCGAATCTGTGTATAGTACAGCCAATTACCACAGCTTGTTTATTGTCATCCTTTGGTTTTCCCTGTCTAATTTGAGGCTTCATCCTATTCTCACAAGTGCCCGTGAGAAACTCAGGATGATTTCAAAGCTGTTGCAGTCTATGAACCTTCAGGTAGGGAATCCTCATTGTATTCATCCATGAAGTGCCACCTGTAGATGAGTACATAATTAATGTCTTCTCTGTTAATACCATCATCAAGTAGTATTTATAACCAACTGGAACTCGGTGAAGAAGCTGAAATGACGGTGTTTCTGCTGTTGGAACCACACAAAGGCCATGGCTGCAGGACTGATGTCAAGGTCCCTCCACCACGGATGTTCGGTATCAGTGTGGCTCCACACCTGATGGCTGCTGCAGCAAAACTCGGATCAGGACTGGGGCCGCAGTAAAATTAACCATGCGCTCGGAATAACTTGGATGCAAAGTACTTCTGTTTCATTGGCACTCCTGCTTTGGGATGAGATCCAGAAGACTCCTGGGTCCCTGCAAAGCTATTCAAATGACTGAGCAAAACTTGGCTTCTTTATAACAGAAATTTTAAGAAGCTTTCCCAGCTACTTAGCTGCCATAGGTTCACCAAACAGTATCTCCAGCTTTTAAATCATACACGTATATGGCCTGAACTGTACAAGCCAGCTCTCTAGCTAGCAGTATAACTGAGTTATATAGAGCTAATAGGAGTTAACTGAGTTAACAGAGTTATGATCTTTAAGGACCAGAAGATGACCCATAGACTGAGCTGAGCTTGGGCTTGACTGTGTGGTTCAAGCAATGGAGGCTGGCATCTACAGCAAGAACACTCATTGGAAGGTCTGCTTTGGCAGGGCTTGGATGTTTCCAGTTTTCCTCTGCAGAAACCGAGCTCTGATTTAGGGCATGAAGTGCCTGCTCCTTGCATGCATTTGCAGCCATCAGCTCTTTAACCAGTCTTTAGCATTTGCATAAGCATTTCAGGATCAGAGGCAGAATACAAGACACACCTTTACTCGAGTACATCCCTTTGCAAACTATGCAACGTAAGAGCTCAGGATGAAAAAACCTTCAGACAATATATAGGGTGAGCTACTCCTTTAGCATGCTAAAAGCCATAAAGAAGTTACAACCTGCTTTTGCACACGTAGCTTGGTTTATTTTAGTAAGTGATTGAACACTCAAAAAACAAATTTAAGTCCATTCAGCAACATGAGCATTAACACTCCAAAATGGATTTTGAACAAAAATAAAATTTTGAATTAATAGTATTCCTAGTGTGCTGTTGTTAAAACACTGTCCATGAATTATTCATTTCTGTTAAGAAAGCACTACTTTATGAAAGGGCTAAAAGCTCAGCAAAGAAAGAACACCACTAATCCAAATATTAAGCTTTTTCTGTAACATGCTTTGATCTCTGAAATCCATCTGAAGGAATCACTTTATGGAAGTTAAGAGCTTTTTTCTTTTTGACCTTAAGTGAATTTGATTGAAATATACATTATGGCTCTTGAATCTTAAAGACCATTAGCTGTATGTGTAATGCACATCAGAAGAAGCCTGGGAAATAATGTCACAAGCTTATTTTGAACAAAACCTTCAATGCATTTCCTCATATCAATACTCAAATGGGTTTTTTAAATCATATAAAGTTAAAAAAGGTCCTAATCCTTTCACTTTTTGTATGCTGGTGAGCATTACTGGCTACAGAAAACCTCACTGAAGTTACTGGAGTCATACAAGTATTAAGGGACCTGTGGATGCAAGATGGAGACAGAGGCATATACTAAATGATGAAAAATAGTCTTAGCATTTTTTTTTCAGTGGGATGTTATTATGTTACTGAAAGTAACTTCAGCAGAGGATTTGTATTTAGTTATTTATCTGTTCCTTAAGAACCCTGTAACTCTCCCCAGCTCTTTGCTAGCTCTGTGTACTCCCCGTCTCAGGGGTTAACGTTTCCTATGACTGAATTCTGGGAGTTTGAATTAATGAGTAAAATAATCCTCCAGGCATCTGTCTACCTGTTTCCTAAGTTGCATTTTTCACTTTAGAGTACTTTGAAAACAGCCTGCTTTGTTCAGAAAACCCAACACCTCAAGACCTCGAGAGCATCCAAAATCACACCCGAAGGGTTCAGCGTGGCTCGGGGCGATCCCTGCGCTCTGTACCCCCCCTCGGGGCCTGCGTGAGCCCGCCTGGGGCTGGGGGTCCCCTCCGCGCTGCATTGCTGAGGCTGAGGGGGTGGGATAAGGGGGCAGGTGGGGACTCACCGCCGGCACCACACGTGTGGGAGCACTGCGACCAGGCCGACCACGCCGAGAGCCGGCAGTCCACCGCGCACCCCACCACGCACCGACTGCTCGTCTGCACGGGCTTCTCCAGGCGAAGCTGTGAGATGACAAGGAAACACAGGCGTCAGCCTCCCCAGCACC
>JANZLQ010000001.1:46781876-46802591 GCA_026212715.1 Elanus axillaris | reverse complement strand
CCCCGGGGGCACCCGCCCCCGCACCCCCCCCCCCCCCCCCGGCCACCTCCTGCCACGGCTGGGCACCACGTCAGGGAAACAAAAATTGGCAGCGACCGCGGCGGGACACCAGCATCGCCGCTTATGGGCAGCTGCCCCAAGGGTGCAATCGGTGAGAGCGGTTGAAGCATTTCAGGCCTACGAAGAGTCTGTTGGTGTTTGCGTCTTACTCCGAAAGGACAATTCGAAATTGCTAATAGGCCGCAAACTCCCTGGCCGCCCAGCTTTGCTGGAGCCACTGGGATGGTGGCAGATCTTCCTGGTCACCCAGCTTTGGTGGGATGGTGCAGGATGGTGGCCGTGCCCCACGCATTTGAGTCGATACCACCCGCTAAAGCCCCAGGGATGCTTCTGTTCCCCAAATCACCCAACCGCTGCACTCCCACCACTGAACACAACTTCTCCACCACCTACGGGCAGCCTCTTGGTGCAGATCAGAAGGCACCGGCTTTCTGGAAACAAAAGGAACCGTCGGTCGTTTCCCCGCCCCGTGCACACACGTGTGCCATCCTCACCCGCTGGCAGAGCTGCGTGCTGACGGCGGCCCCGTCGCTGCGCTGGCAGCTGAGGAGGCGATGCCGCTCTCCACGCCCGCAGGCGGCGTTGGCACCCAGCTGGCACCCGCTCCAGCCTGTGGACACAAAGCAAAAGACGCGGGCGCTGCAGGTCATGGCTGTCGTTCCGTTCTCACATCCTGCTGCTCGAGGCGCGGGGTACCTTCCCCCAGCGCGGCACTTCCCCGCGTCGGGGCATCCCAAACCCAGGAACAACCCACAGAAAAGAAAGTTGCTCTTAAACCTGAGCAAGTCTCGGAGGAGAAACTGCTTGCTTTGCACTCAGATATCCCCTTAGCGATACTGGTACATCAGAGTGCACAGAAAACTGTTAAATACTGATAAATCCTATCAGTTCAACCCAGTTGGCGCATTTACGAGACTGTATTGTTTGAAGCAAAACTTCACTTTGATAAAATAGCTGAGGAAGTTTCTGAAGGGTAACTCTGGTTTCCATTATTTAAAACTAATCTCTAATACTGCTGAAATAAAAACAGTATTTCTAGTAGAAGAAAATTCATCTTATTACTTGTCCGAAGTTATGATGGCCAGAATACAACTAAACTGGAATAAGCCTTAAAACACCATTTAAAATAAACAAAAAGTGTAAGACAAACCACTAAAATTTCCATACACCACCAACAAATAAGAAGCATACGAGAAGAAAACCTATTACTTTGTGTCTTCCACCTCTGATAAACATGAACGCATAAATATTCTGCATTTCTGAAGTGTGATGATAAAAAAGCCATCGTCCTGCTGCCTGTGTGTTCCTAAGGCTTTTATTTCAAACAGGCTGAGTTTATATTCAGATATTTTATCCTGTTGTGTTCTCCCTTCCCACCAGCCCCCAAAATCCTCTTAGATCTCTCCTCCCTCTGCCTTTCTCATTTATCTGAGCTAGTCAAAACAAAAGGAATTTTTCCTTTTTTGTTTTGTTTTGTTTTGTTAGTTTGTTTGCAAGAGATCTAATTGCTTCTAAGGTCCTAAATAGTGCATTTTGCTCTGATATATCTTATGCCCACCCATATAGCCCATATTTGCCTTCAAACCAGGCTTTTGTTGGTATTATTGGCTTCACCCGAATCACACAGATGATACTCTTTTAACTGGAATTTTGTAATTAATTCTGTTGATAACCCACCAAAACGAAGAGATCCCATTTAACCTGTTTTAATTCCAGTGTACCTGCAATGACAACTTAAATTCAAAATTGTGCATTTGTTCACTAACCTGTGGGCAAAAAACAATGTAGGCATGTAATTAACTTTAGTGAAACCAGTGATGTCTACACATAATTCTCTCAATGTCAAGGCTTTATCCAACACAACTAGCAAACATAACTAAAAACACAACTGGAGAAAGCCCTTAAGGAGCTGAATCTTTTATGCAAAAATATTTGGAAAAGCAGAACATCAATTTAATATATGTTGTAACTGCTGTCACTTCCTGCTAAGAGTATACTGGAAAGTTATACCTACCTGTTAGATTGTACTGATATTGGAAGCAATTTTGGTTAAGAATACATGGCTTCATTTGTGAATCTTCAGGGCAGGGCTTTGTATTGACAGAAGACCTTAGCACTTGTCGAGTTCGGGTTTGCATAATATTCGGATCACACACCTATATACAAAAGTGATGGACAGTACAAGAGACCCTAGTAAATCATACAGACACCGACCGCCTGGGGTTGTCACATGCACATCCACGGCCATACCGAGCTACAATATAATCACGCTTCTGTTCTAAAGATACTTAAAAGCATATGAAGGAAAAGAAATGTGGTTCAAAGGCAAGTATCCAATATTAATAAAAGTCATCTTTTGTCCACCCCGATTCAGCTACTTTAGACACTCCTATACTATTTCTTTCCAACAAGATAAAGACCGTGCTGTTTTGCCGTGCTCTACTTTCCACCTCTTTCCAAGACTTCCAGTGAAATGCCATAGTACTGGGACAGTATTAATAATGGGACAGGATTTCTGGCACACTTAATGTGGTTTTAAGTAATAACTGATGTTACAGCAAAGCTTTCATTTCTAGGAAGGACATTTGTAATTATGTATCAGTTATGATGCTGACAACAAGATGAGGTGACTTTTCAAAGTATGTGATAGAAATATTGATGGCCGACTGCCTATAAACCAGGATTCACTTGTTTACATTTTCACGTGAATACAAACCAACTGAGGCCAGTTTTCATTTGTGTTTGTACATCACAAGCATCAAGATCGTATGGTTTTTAGCAGCCCCCCATCCTCACTCTCTTAGTACTGTGGCATGGGGCTGTTTTCCTTTCCATTTCGCTGCAGATAGCAGTAGTGACCAAATGCTTTCAGCCTTGCAAGAAACATCCCCTTTATGTAGAGGAAAGCATCTCCTCATCCCCACAAACCCCCTCCTGCAGCCTCCTGCTTACCCCTCCTCTGCAACGCAAGAGAACTCTTCTGTTTGGATGTCACACGGAGGTATCACCCGGCTCTGCCTATGCACTTCTGCGTTTTTCCCGTGGTTTACTTAATTTGGGGCTATAGCATAAGCACTGGCTGGGCCATGGTAAACACGGTGCCACTGCCGGTGCCCCAGCCCTGCCTGTCGCATCCGTGTCTCATGCCAAGGGGAAGTATTTCAGGAGGAAGGAGTTGCAGCACCAAAGATTAAATGCCTGTGACACCGGGCAAGGCTAAGGTGAAGAGCACTAAGGATTGCTGCTTTGTCTCATTAAATGAAATCACAAAAAATTCTAAATAAGCTTATTCTGAAGCCAGGGTGATTACAGGAATACATAATAGCCATTTTGGCTGCATGGCTGGGACAGAAAAGTGACCCCAAAGGCATGGGCTGCTGAAATTCAGCAGAGTTTTCTGGCAACGGAGTACAGATTTGGGGTGTGGGTAGTAGTGTGGGTGGGAGTGTAGAAGTGGTCACAGCAAAGTAATGGAAATAAATCCCTATTAAATGTATTCACAGCCATTTACTGAACAAGATGACCTATTTAACTCCTAACAGTCTCTCATTAGGACTAAAGCTTGCTCAGGAACAGCAAAGAAAACCAAAAAAACAATGCATGTAGAAATACATTTTCATAAATGCTCGGGAAGTTAAAACATGATTTTTCTATAGAGTACTTTAATTACAAAAAATAACTAGCAGTTTAAAGCCACAGGCTTATTATCATGCAGTGAACTGCCTGCAAGCACTGAAACCTGCACGGGTAAAATTATGGATTATTCCTGTATTGTGAATATTAAAGAGAAATGTAATGGCATTGCAGCATAAATCTAGACCTCGGACTACTGTAAACTGGATAAATTGCACAGATGATAGCATAAATAAACAGAATAAATATCAGGACAAATAGAAAAAAAGTCTGGTCTAGTCTTAAAATACACCGTCAGGACCTATTTTCCTTATGCTCAGACTATGTGAAGGAAATTCTATTATGTTCTTATTGCTGACACACACCTTGTCAAATTATTTTGAATTGTAATCTTATTTGAACACTAGTGGTCATCTAAAATACCCAATTGTTCTTAATTATCTGAAAATTAAACCTATGCTAAGCATTTACCAATAGTTTACTGCCTTTTCTACAAATAATCTGATTGTTCATCCTCATAACTAACACTAATAACTTAAATGATTTGCCAATAAAACAAACCAAATTAAAACAATCAAAGAAGGTATCTCAGTAGCTGCTTCTAATTAATGTTTCTCTGCATTATGTCACCGAAGGGAAAAAAATCCATGAAAGCTGTGACAGAAGTTAAGCCTGTGCCATCTGGGAAATACCTGCTTCTGCTCCCTTCAAAATGAGAACCTGCAGACAGAAAATACGCATCATTTGTAGATAAATAACTTCTTTTAATAAAATAGTGCTTTTCCCCCCCTATCTAGCATGCAGCCCATTGTGCTCAATTTCAGGGCACTGACACAGCTCAATGCCGCACACGTTGTCGTACAGCCACCCACGTTTCCTGGCTAGCAGGGCCATTTTCCCTCTCAGATGTCCTCCTGGTGGGTAGCAGGCCAGTCTAACAGGTCAAAATCCATCTGGCGTTTGCCAGGATGCAAATAAATGACTGGTTTACTGCAGCTCTGAAGCTGGCGTTCTCACTGCGCTGATGAGCCATGTTGTTCAGAAGCCAGAGCGGACGCGATAAGCTACCCACTTTTACCAGTTTTGAATAATAAAGAATCTCTGTAGGAAAAGTGTACACTTAATCAAGCTGAGTACATGAGAAACATGCAAAAATTCAAAGTCGGCAAACTGTAACTAATATCCTGTAATATTATTTGTTGAATTTCTCTTTACGTCAATTGAGAAGTCAATTTAGTTTTATAATTGATTTTCTGGCCTTACTCTTTCAAGTTAACTATGTAAAAAATTGAGCCAAATATATATGGAACTGACTAAGCGGCAGGAGGGAATGACTTGTAAGGAAAAAGATGAAAGCTGGGATTTTCAAAGGCGCAAGAGGGAGCTGAGTATCCAGCTACCCTGGAATCTCAATGGGCTTGGGTGCACAACTCCTGCAGGACCTCTCCAAAATCCCAGGCTGGAAAAATTAAATATTTACAATGTGGCAAAGGCTGAAGAATGGCTTGGCAGACTCAAAGTCATTAGGGGATGTTAACGGTTAAAGTTAAAGAAGAAGCATTGTTTCCAGTGGGGCGATGCTGAGGGTATTAACAAGCAATAACGAATAGAAGTGTGAAGGCTGGAAAGCACGAGGACGCTATTATGTCACCATTGCCACCACTGCCATCACTTCCAATCCACTAGATACATACTACCCGGTCCTGAATTCAGATCTTAAAAAATACTGAGAGAAAAACCAATCACCATTAATGGCAAATACAATTTTAGGAGGTAGGACAGAAATAGCAATCAGTAATTTTACAGAAAAGACAGCAAAACAAAGAAGTATTACTTGAGTAATTAAAGAAAGAAATTATCACAGAATTAATTAAGATTTGGGCAAGATCACGGAAGGGCCTGATTCTGAATATTCTCACAAAGGAAGAAAATGACAAAAACAACCTGACTGTTCAAATGCTCTGCTATATGTAATAGTGAAGGTCCCATTCAGATACATGGATCAAGACTGTATCTGCTCTGCTCCACTAGGAATCCAAGTTTCTTATCACAAGCATGTATGTATCTACAATTTGGGTTTTTTTAAATAAATAAACCCCACCATGATTCAGCAATCCTTTACCGAGTATCTTCATTTACAATTCCTCTCTTCCCACTGAGTGGATGCTGTACTTTCAAAGACATTGTTTTACTTCCAACTGTTCTATTAATAACTACTACCTTCACTGACCATAGATTGAGCTTGTTTAAAATTATTTTTACATTAAGTCAGCCATTACCTCCTGTAAGGTAATCACAACTGGTTTGTGCTCAGCATTAGCCAAAATTTCTTCTACAGTGGAAGCACAAGAAAAGAGGAAAAGGTGCAGCCAACACCACCATTAAGAGAAAGGCAGGTACACACAGTGGAAGTGTTCAGTAGTGGGAGTTTAACTTTCACTTGTACTTTTGAGATCATCTTTTTATGGTCACGCTACTTATTTTGACGCCTGTGGTTATAAATCCTGTAACTAGTTTCCATAGTTGGAACAATGGGGTAGAATTGGGCGTAACAGCAAATCTCCTTACACAGAAATTGAAAGCCAAGGTGACAGACTTAGATTGCAAGGATTTATTAAGACAGATTTAGGCAGTGTCAAAGCCAGTGATGGTTGAACTGAGCACAGTGCAGAACCCTGTGCAGGTGCTGAAGCTCTCCACATGCACAGAGCTCGCTGATCCATGCCGGGGTCCAGATCGAGCAACTCTTGCACAGACCTCACGTAGAGGAAAGAGAAAAAGAAGGTGGGGTGGAATTCAGCCTCTCGCTTGGGTCTTGGCTCCAAGGACGTCTCCAGTGAACTGCAATAAGAGGAACTCTGGACACTTGGCACCTTCACCTATCTTTCCAGGAAACTGAGGCTCTGCTCTGCCAGAGGGTTGGTGCTAGCAGGAAGGACAAGTAATTCCTGCTGCAGCCTGGGGACCATCAGACTTCAGTGCCTGCCTAGCAAGTGGAAAACCTTTGTCCAATTTCTGCCTCTGTTCTGGACAACTGAAAACCACTTCCGACGCCACCCAGACTAGAAACAGATTAAAGAGTGATGGATCAAAGACGGATGATGGATATGGGTGCCAACTGGCCACAGATATAAGAGAGGAAACAAGTCCTAAGAAACAGAGGTAACTGTGATGCACGAAGGTAGAAGGCCAGAGGCCTGGAGAACTCTATGTACCTTCAAGGTTAGGTGCCAACTCAATTTGGCAGTTAAGTTTTACAGACTGTGTTGTTTGTTGGATTTAGTCCAGATTCCTTCTTGATGACTGTAAGCAATGGGGTGTGTAAT
The DNA here is from genome assembly GCA_026212715.1 of Elanus axillaris. Classification (NCBI taxonomy): domain Eukaryota; kingdom Metazoa; phylum Chordata; class Aves; order Accipitriformes; family Accipitridae; genus Elanus; species Elanus axillaris. Next base: position 46,795,572 of record JANZLQ010000001.1, on the reverse strand, counting down.
TCAGGCATGTGCTTCCTTTGGATTCAGTGGTAGGAATGGAAATAATTTCTGGATGGAAATAATAACAGGGACCTAACTCAGATCACACATTAGCAGCCTACAGCAGTAGGACGCCATACACAGAGACAGTAAGTTTCTTTACGTCTATATTGTCCCAGCCTACTTTTTTGTATTAAACCTCACCTTTTCCATTATTCTTTTCTATGAAGTATGAAAAAAGTTGAGCTAGAGCCAGGGATCTATAGGCCAGATTATATAAACCACTACAGGAACAAAATATTCTGAAGCAATGAATATAACTGTACATAAAATGTTAAGGTAGGAATGAATCAGAGTTCTTCCCAAAGGACCATTTAGAAATTATAAAAGCAATCATCTTGATTCTAAGGAGGAATTCTTAGCAGTATTAATACTGCAGTTTTTAGTATTTCTTTTAGCCAATCATATTTTTCCACCATGACCACTTGTCACTATTTTCAGCTACCATAAAAAGTGAGGGACACAAACATACACAAAAGATGTACCCAGCCTTTGCTCCAGACAATAACAGAACAGACAAAGCACAGAAAGTTTCCGGAAGAGAAGGACATAAAATAAAATAAAACTGCAAGGTTATGAATGCTAAGTTCCAGAGTAAGAGCTGTTAACATATCACACATTAATATACACTACCAGACCTTCTTTGTGATGGACTTTAAAAGCTGTCCATTGATCCAGGCTCTCATATGCATCATAATTGTACAGCACAAAGGTTGTAACCCATTAGAGAGCCCTTTAAGCTGTTTAATTTATCAAACAGCTTGTATAATGCATACTGCACTATAAATAGCTGGCCACATTATATTTAACTGGCTATTCATAAGGAAGCATACAACCTCAGACTAAGGTAAATGCATTGGCAGCAACAGGATTTGACTATTTTTAACAGTGCAATGAACCGTTATATTGTTCATGCTGATGTGGATGTTTTGTAACAATTTAACAAGCCATTTACAATAACATGAGCAGTCTTTTGAAATGAAAATGCATTTGCATAAATTTTCTTTTTGAGATGCATCTAAGTTCTGAAACCTCATCTGCCTCCGTACATAACCATTACTTTTAAAAAAATGATTGTTAATGAAGATGAGTAAAAATAAAACAAGAAATCTAAAAAAATACAGCAGTTACCAACTTTTTGATAAAGGTATACAAAAAAATCAAGTCACAGCTACACATAAGGAGAAGTGCATGTTCTTCCAAAAAGCCCTGGACCAGCATAATTCTCATGCTTGACCTCAATAAATTATCTCTTGGGCTAGAAATACAACTCTGTGCAAGCTTCATTCTTCAATCCAGCCTCCATACTCTAGGTCCTCTGCCAAACCTACATATAAAGATACTAGTCGTGATGAAGACTTTGGTAATGCACACAGTGAGCCCCAGCATCTACAAGAGTCCCCAGCTTCTCTTCCAGTTGGCATTTCCAAACCGCAACAACTCTGACTTGCATCTATGATAAAAGTCACTGTAAAACCTGAGAGTTGGCTGTACTGCCTGGTGCCACTTCTAATATGATCTGTTGTTACAACTTTACACTCCCCCCGCAGATTCAAGAGAGTAATAACTCAATTGTCGCAAGTCCTGAGCGTTATACATCGCTATTGATCCATGAGGAAAATGCTCGCTGAAACAGAGACAGCTGTTCTCACTCACTAGACATGTAACCTCCTAAATGAACTAATTTCAGACCTCTTGGAATTAGCTGCTAGAAATGCCAACAGCTGAGGCAAACAAGGAGGCCACTCCGATCAGCTATGGGGGCTGCGACAGCTATCCACACGACAAGAGAGGTAACAAACTAAATTTGAGGTAATTATTTCAGGGACTTGTAGCACAACTCGCATATTAACTCTTTTTAAGAATGCTTTGATGAATTCAACTGAAGTCAATTAATTACATTTCCAAGTCAGATGAATACAAAGTCGAGGCACTGCAGGAAGTGCATGTTATTCGATCACTGAATATGTAACAGAGATGCTAGGATTTCGGTTTCCAGATTGTTTAGCTGGGTCTTTGAGCAATCAAGTGATGATGTCTAACTGAACACGCTATTGTAGCTGGAACGAATACGAAATCTCTGAAGCAAAACGCAAGTCAATCTAATTTGCTTATGATTTTTTTTTCTAACTAGCAAGCTTCAAACTGTTATTTTAAATGGCTTTAAAGCCTTGATATTCAAGTTACGTGGATGTTACTTAGCGACAAAGAAGAAAACTTTATGAGCCAAAAAATAGTCTTCAATCAGAGGGAAAACCATTCTGAATTTACTTTTCACAATAGAGAATGTAAGAAAAATAGGGAAGCTTTAAACCAGCAATTATGAGTTTCTTGAACCCAGTAAAGAGACAAAACCTCAAAAGTAACCTCGACAGCTGCACTTCTAGGTCACGCCAAAGTGCTATTAGAGGAAATATTAAAATTTAGCTTTGTGTAGCAGTGGTAAATAGCACTATAATCAAGATGCCAGAATTGCAATTCAGTTGGAAAATATACATAAAAGAATTGTGGGATCATCTGAAATGACAAAAGACCACCCTAGAAACACTAATATTTAAAAGCAAAATGGGAAATGCAGCCAAAAAAAGGTAGAACAAATTCAATGTTTTAGAAGAAAGAAGTATTGAAGAAAATACTTCCTATTGACAAAGCAGTCGCCACCTTTATGACTCATTGATTTCAACATGATTCAAGACCATTTACCATCTTGAAAGTGCAAAATTCACATGAGGAGAGTACTGCTACAAGATAAAACCGAGTAATACCCTAGAAAGTATCCAGAGTACAATGACATATTGACAAAAGGTACACTGGATAATCTAAAAGGCCTTTTTATATTCAGCTGATAAGAGTTAGTTATTCTGCTATCAGGATGAATTTATTAACAACCCTGTAAAATATGAGCAGAACACCAAAGCAACTGGAAAAGAATTCTCACCTGACCAAAAGCTTAGGTAAATATCTCAAATCAAAGAGCTACTCGGGCAAAGATGAGGCTGAAATTGTGATTGTTCATTTCTTACAAACTAGAATTTGTCAAGTTTCATAAATCCTCTTTATCTCCAGCAAGCCAAACATGACCAGAGATACAGGAAGACTTCCTGGAAACCTCTTTGGCAGCTGCCTCATAAGCATGCTACAATTAAAAGTGCCAACTTTTTTGATATGAACTGTAAATGGGCTTGAAAAAGAGCAGTCAGGATGTACAGTTTTGCTTTTTCATTGCAATATGATGTGATCCTTCAAATTTTTCTGATTACTTAAGGAAGAGAAAGGAGCCATACTTAGAAAACAGGTTTTTGGTGAGTATTCAAAAAGCATTTTATACATCCTTGGAAGACAGGCATTTATTTCGAGTTTGGCATGAATCAGAAACCATGCATGAGTATACCAGCTATTGAGCAAAATCCCCTCAAACACAATCAAATAGACAGCTCTAACGAGCAAGAGGTTCTATGCATGCAAACTTGCCAATGTGGTTTTTGGGCTCCATGGGAAGACATTAAATGCAAGGCTACAGGCACAACAGGTCTGACCAAAAGGCTTAACATGAGATTCAGTTCCAGATGCAGACACCTATATTTGGGTGTCCATATGTAGGGTCTCCATGCAAGGTCCAAACCCAAACTCTCACTTGCAACCAGTGGAGCTATTCAACTGACCATATGTAGCTCTTCGCTTACAGACAAAACGGGATCCTCCATAGGCTTCATTGCCTTTGCAACTCCATTGACAATGTCCACCAGCCATTCTCAGTGACCACCTTTCCTAGTGGCGACTCAGGAGATAGGGGGTTGCATTAATTACCTTGATGCTGGCAATGACTCACTCCTGGCCACCACTTTTCCATCAGTCCCTGCCCCATCACTCCAGAACCCCCACATATACTGAAGATACACCCCCGTCATGGTACAGCCATTCTGCACTTGCAGCAAATCCAGCGCTTGGCTTGGAGATGTTAAGCATGTGCAGCCTGGGAGGCACTGTGCTGTGTGGTCCTCTCTCAAAACCAAACACAAATAGCCAGATGTTGCAGTTTAACCCCAGCCGGCAACTAACCACCACCCAGCTGCTCGCTCGCACCCCTCCCCATGGGATCGGGGAGGGAATCTGAAGGGTAAAAGTGAGAAAACTCGTGGGCTGACATACAGACAGTTTAACAGGGAAAGCAAAAGCCGTGCATGTAAGCAAAGTAAACCAAGGAATTCACTCAGCACTTCCCATGGGCAGGCAGGAGTTCAGCCATCTCCAGGACAGCCGGGCTCCGTCACGCCTGACGGTGACTTGGGAAGACAAACGCCATCACTCCGGACATCCCCCCTTCCTCCTTCTTCCCCGGCTTTATGTGCTGAGCATGACGTCCTCTGGTCTGGGATACCCCTTGGGTCAGTGGGGGTCACTGTCCCGGCTGTGTCCCCCCAACTCCTTGTGCCCCCCCAGCCTCCTCGCTGGTGGGGTGGGGGGAGAAGCAGAACAGCCCTTGGCTCTGGGTAAGCCCTGCTCAGCAGTAATGAAAACATCCCTGAATTATCAACAGTTTTCATCACAAATCCAAAACAGAGCCCCATACTAGCTACTGTGAAGAAAATTAACTCTACCCCAGCCAAAACCAGCACACCGGAGTAGCTATAAAAGGGAGACAGCACTGCTGTAAACTCATCAAAAGGAGGGGTTTATCTGTCCATAAAACTTCAAGCTCTTTATTGCCTTGTATCTGGACAGAACTGTTTAAACACATGCTCCATCAGCACACAGTCATCTCAGTTTCACAACAAAGCATTGCAGAACAGCTTGTGAAAACATATTGTTCAGTTAATTGCATTGGCATACAGATGCCCTCACATTTATGAATTAACATCTACCATGGCAAAAGGATGTACAAGGAGACACAGGGACTGTGGCACTCGGCCCTGTGACTGCCAAGAGCTACGCTGCCTGATGGAGTGCAGCCCACGAGCTCTGGGCATCCCTGTCCTGCTTCTGCGGGCTACAGAGGCTTCACCATTGCCAAAAGGAGCCTTTAAGGGTGTCTTAAGGATACTAGGGTGCTTAAAGCTTCAAGGAGTCCTTCATAACCAACCGACTGCCACCAAGGCACCCGAAAAATACCCAATGGCCTTGAGGATCTCTGCATTAGTTTACCGCATGTTAAAATGAAGGAAATCTATCTCTGAAAAAAAAGTAAATGGCAAAGAAACAGCCCAACCACAGTGGGACTTTGAAAGGTATCCAAGCATCTGTATCGGTTGCAAGAGCATTATACTTCATCAAAGCTATGCTGCTCAGGAGGAGGCAAATGCAGGAAATGAAACACAAGATTTTATTTGACATGTTCTTACTGAGTATATTGATACGCTACACAAAATATTATGGAAGGAAATTACCTGTGTCAGCAGTAGTATAAATACCTGTCCAATAACTGCTGAGACTTTTGATAATGGCCCTGTTAACACTGGGGCAATGAATATATGTTTGTCACTTAAATACATCAAGCAAGTCTACTACAAAAAAACCCTGAGATTAAACCTGGCACCTATTTCAACACTGATCAGAGAGAAACAATAGGTTTGAAATGACATGCTTTGAGGCCAGAGAGTTTTCACAAGACAGAATTTGCAGCTTCTTTCCACCTTGCACACTTAGGAAAACACAGAGCACTTGGCAGTGGCTTGCATCCCTGCATAATTCACAAAGTTTTGAGTATTTCATGACATGACAAATTGTTCAGGCATCTTGCTGCCATGCCCTTCTGTCACTGTTGCCTCAAATCTTCCCTCAAGGTTTTGAGGAGGAGGAGACGCTGGACAGAAATAGTGTCTGTTGGGAAGGGAGAGCTGTCATTCCCTCAGGCCTAAGACCTGTCTGGAGGAGTGCCACCACCACAGTTTACCAGCAGGTTGTTATGGCAGTCATGTATCACTCACAGAGCTCTCCCCTGCAAATATCTCCTAACACAGACAGCCCTTACTGCAGCTAGAATACAGGTCCCTTCATCCACACTGCTTGTGTGGGTCCTCTCCCGTAGACCAAGCAGAAGGACGTGTTGAATCAACTGTCACAGTAATAACTCTGTGTTTTACTAACTAACTTCCTACAGCTCAGCCTCTGTAGAAATACAAGTCTCTCCAGATTCAACCATGCTGGCAGGATCCATTAAGCCTGACCTCCCTCAGAAAATACTTGACTTTGTTAGAAAATAACTATCTCATGAAATAGTTGAAGGACAGAGAAGACCGACGTGTGAGGAACATTGCCACAGAGACACAAGCAGAAGAGCCTACCTGCGGACACTTGCTCCACTGTCCCCAGTCAGACACTGCACACTCACTGGGACAGTACAAGCTACACTTCTGCATTAGATCTGGGATTTCAGCCTGATTACACAGCGCACTGGGCACAGTCTCCCCTCCGTGGTCTTCAGCAGAACTCACACACCTACACAGAAAACAGACATTTTTCATTAGAGGATCACCAGCGTTCTACAGAAGTGATGGGTATCAACAGGTCTGCTCGACCCCGTGTAGGACACTATACGTAACACAATAGCTATATGCAGCACAGCTAGTCAAAAAGTAGAATTAATCATTTTAATGCAAATCAAAACCAGCTACATGCATAACACAGTTTTGTTACTCACAGATTTCAGTTACTACTTTCAATAAACATTTCCAACTTCATACAGAGGGATTTTAACTTTGATCGGCTGACAGATGAACGAACAGAAAATGACAACCAGCAAGAACAAACCTTTGTGCTTCTGCTAGTAACATCTGAACATTTGGAAATAACTCAGCACTTCCTCGTGCCTGGGGAATGAATATTCACTAATAATGAATGCCACTCCAGTGTGTACAGCGCCATTACTTAGGGAAAATGTTACCAAATCAGAATATGGAGGTTTGCACCTCAGGGGGCTTTATGTATATATGGCATTTAGGTTGAAGAATTCTAATTTAAACATCATGCCTTCTTCCTGAAAGACGTCTTGATTGTAACACAAGGCTGCATCTCTGAGATTCTTTTCCTGTAAACGATTGCACATAAATGCATGTTCCTTTTAATTTGAAATACACTCAACTGAGCAATGTACTCACTGTCAGATGGACAGATATTGCAGCTTTATGCAAGTATGTATCAGGTCTTTTTAATCTGGAGTACCTGTGCTTTTGTCTTCACGCACCTGACCTTCCTCGTTTGTATTCCTTCTCCACAGTGGAGGGAATTTTGTTCGCTGTTGATTTTGCACGGAGACCACGGTTCTACTACCCAAGAATACTGATTGCACTCGCTGTCGCATGGGACTGCCTCGTACACCTGCCAGGAGAAAGAATCAAAACTGTTCATTTGAACTGTCCAGGTTAGCATCTCTGCAGAAATGCCTCAGCCAAACCCGGGAAAGAGTACACTGAAAAATATTCTGGCTTACACTCTTTATGCTAAGGGTGTTGTAATAGCTTTAAGTTCATTTATTCATTATTGACTTGCCAAGGGATTTTTAAGTATATAATAAACAGTAGTATGCATGCAGCATCTTACCAAACAGGATAAATAACAGCTATTTCCTGCAGCCAGAAGAGGAACTCCATTACAATTTCATTTACTCTGACTGCTCTCGCTATAATCTATCACATGTCATTCACCAGGACCGTAGGTACTGCATCCTTTTGTGTTTTGGAAGGTACAAACTTAAAATCAGCACTCATTTACATTTGGTTCTAACATATTCTTGTGAGTAATTTACCATAAAAGAATGAAATTTCACGCGTCCTACAAACTTCATTTGTATACACGAAAACTGTAAATGCTTTTTTCCCTACAGGTGACTTATCTCTAACACATCCTCTAATCAAACACGACCATGTATTCAACTGAACTATGGTATCTATGTAGAGAGAAAAATACAGCCAAAAGCTTGATGAACATTTTTAAAAGGTGGCAGATATTCAGGTTGTTAGAAGCGGCACACTGAGATATAGTACATTAGCAGATTTTTAGGTTTAGACAAATGAATGCACCGACAGTTCTATTACAGTAATGAATAAAAGTTATTTATTTTAAATCCAGTTTGTTTGCAGAAGCTGGTTTGAAGATAGTGTTCTCTGCTGCTTTGTAAGAAGCACAATGCTCTGCCCTGGAAAAATACACCGCACCTAAAAGTTCTTTTTCCACACACCAAAATCTCCTTGACCTTGCTGCTGTGGAGCCATTCAGCTCTCACCATTAAAATAACTGTAAGTCAATGGCCTTCCTCCCAACTACACCTGCCCCCCCCCAAAAAAAAAAAAAAATCAGCCACAGGTTTAATAATTGATAGCTTAATTTTAAAATAGCAGATTACAACTATGCATGTTGTGGCCACGAAAATAAAGAAACCTTATGTGCAACATTTTGGAGGTGGGGGCACAAGAAGACTGAGATACCAGTCTGAAAACAAAACTGGTGCCCCATCAGAAAATTATGTTCATATCAAACAAAAAGAAGGTAACTTGCTAAAGAAAACCCCTCAGGAACAGAAAATCTCAGAAACTAATTTTAACTGTGGGTCTGCCTATACGCTGTGCATAGGTTTAGCAGAGAGGAAAGAGTAAGAGAGGCTGAGAAGTCCAAAATACGTGAGGAAGAAAAGAAAGGGAAGAGGGAAACAGAAGTTGGGACTGGTGGGGGTGAGCACGGCACGAACTGGTAAGAGCATCACATTTCATGCAGAGGAAAGGGAAAGGGAGAGGAACGAAGAGGGCAAAGGCAGTAGTGCGATTAGTACCATTTTTCCTGCATATTATTAAGCACAAATTCTTTTTTCACGGTCTGTGCACAAATAACACGAAAGAATGTGCAAGATTTATTAGGACTACTACGCCAGGGATGAAATACGCACAGCAACAGCGTTCGGTACAACTACCTTCTTGCACAGGCGAGTGGGGTCACCCTGCAGCCTTTTGGGGAAGCACAGGAGGTGTGTGACGAAGGTCTTCGAAAAATCACAGTGCACCTTAATCACTCACCATGGGCTAATGATTTCTGCACGCCGAGGTGGTGGTATTTGGCCTAACTATACAATATATAGGTATCTATGTATTGAACAAAGTGCATATAGAGGCTAAGTTTCCTAGACTGAGCGAGCAGTACTACAAGTGCCACTAATGAACGGTGCAGCCATGCTCATTAACATTAACTGGTGTACACAAGAGCAAAGAGACAAAGCACCCGCTGAGCGGGACCCGTGCTCAGCACCAGCAAGCGGGGAGCCCGCAGGCACGGTGAGATGCGGCAGCACACCGAGCCGGGCACGAAGCCACCGTCCTGCCCGGCCAGCCTGTCGTCTTTAGAGTTACTGGCTCCTGCAGCCATTTCCCTGCACATGCCAGGGAGAGGAACAATCCCTCTTTAGGCACTGCAAAGCCTTTGCGTTCCCCAAAGACAGCCAGGAGATGGATGTGGAGACAGGGAGTATTTATTAGTTTCCCTGCTCCATGGGGGGGGAAGGAAAAACTACACTCTGCCTGTGCTGCCTGACAAAACATACTGCCGTCTGCAGGAGACGATTAGTTGAAGAGGGAAATGTGTGCTTTAGGCATGATCAGAGTTTCCCTTGTCGCAGAGAGGAGGTAAAGCCAAGAGAGAGCAAAGCACCAAACTTGACAAGAACTGGCTGCCGGCAGGCAGGGAACCTGCAGGCCGGGGAGGAGACATCTCACTGGGCAGTGTTAAGGGAGATAAAATTTATTAGTAAGTTTATTAAGAGCTGGGTGGGTGCCTGTTCCTGCTCTTTAGGCTTTTGGAGAGAAAGATGAGGTTGGGAGAGGCTGGGAGGTGATGATGAGGATGCTGCCTGCTCCCCTCCACCAGCACGGCAGGGCAGCTGGGGCAGGCACAGCAGAGTGGCTTTAGGGATTTAAGATTCTTTTCTTTGCTCTAATTAATAACCCTTCCTCAGGGTTAGAGGATATCACTGTGAATCCCGCAGGTCACGACACGAGCACTGCCAGCCTTTCAGGGCTCACCCCACCTGCAGCCAGCAGCCTCTGCCCCTCGCTTGGCCAAGACTAAGAGCTTGGAAATCCCGGCTCGTTGTCTCAGTGACCTCTCAATGCTCTGCATTAAAATCTGTTAACCTCAGACCTCTCTGAACCAGCAAAGTCCACCTGCAGACAGCAGTAGAGGCCTAACAATAGGAATTTACCACAACTGCATTTCCGTGGTCAAAACCTCCTGTGGCATTTACCTGATGTGATTTCTGTGTAAGAAAACCAGCGGGGTTTGGGCAGGGATGGGATGCCACATGAACTAAAATCTATCCGGTGAAATGTGTGAGGACAAAACAGAGATCCCATATGCAGTGACACAAATACATGTGATGTGAAGTGATACTTCAGATGCCTTCTTTCAAGAGCAGGCAGGATTGCAATAATAAAGCCATTAATAGAGCATTTGTATTCTGCTGTCTAATCGTGTCAAGCTGGTACGATTACATGTGAAGCCCCATCAGCTCTCCTCCTCCAAGAGACATCCTGCTCTGCACCAGAGGAGGGAGGGCACACAGCGCTGCCGTGCAATCCCTGCGGTACCTTAATACCGAGGTTTGCTGCTGATCTGTTCAGAACTTCCAATTCGGTCAGGATTCCCGGGTTATACTCGCCACCAAACCCCCGAAATATAATTGTTACAAACAATCCTAAGTTATTGTGCTGACACCACTGCACGTCCTGTCTGCGAGCAACCTCTCTCCTTTGCCCTGCGTCGGCACCAAGCAATGCCATCTCCGGTAGAACCTCTGAGACGCCAGGAAGGTGTAAGTAACCACCACGCGTCATTGGGAGGGACAGATCCGTGTATCAGTTGTACTCCGTCTGGCTTTTAAATGGGAGTCTCAAAGAGATGCAAGATTTCTATGGGTGAAACTCTGTGGGTATGCGTTTTGGAAGCTGTGAATATAATTTGTGACTCTGCCTTTGCATTTAAAAAACACAGTGATGTGGCATGTGTTCCTTCCCTCCACAGGAAAATGTTTTCCTCCCGTTTCTCTCCCCTGGCTTGTCATCATTTGTTTTCAATCACTTCCAATTCCTCTTTTTTTTGTATTTAAAAACCTCCAGACAACCAACAAACCTTAAAGCCTTTCATTCCTATCTTTTGCTAACCGCCATAGTACTTAAGGAGGTCAAACAGATGATGTTCTTGATTTTGCATTTTCAAAGGATTTCGGCTAAGCCTTGCTGTTCTCTGGGTCCCACCAGCCAGGGGAACCTGGGATCACTTCTCACCTCCTGGGTCCATAGGAGCACACTGTCCGACCCTGAACAGTGGGGTCCTCACTCCTCACCCAACCCAGGGACCCAAAGTGCCTGAGGGAGCTGGGATGTGCTCCCACGGATCCCGGGCTGCAACATAGAGCGTGTCAAAGCTTCAAACCAGACACAGTCTCAGTATCCTGCACCACATCACATTTGCCATCTGCTACCTCTGCTGGAGATACAGAAGTCTCTTGTCCAGCTACACCACTTCTCCTCCCAAGCACAAGGACAACAGTTCCTTTGAAAATCCGCTTAATGCTCACCCTTCCCCAAACATGCAAACCCACGATGACAGTGCATTTACAAAAACCTTCAGACTGAGCCACCCAACACACATACCAAGCTGTACTACCACAATCCACCTCCTGAAGGACAGAAACGGAATGAAGTCCATGCGATGGGCACAGGGGCCCATTGCTTTGCACTGCTCAGGGGGGAGAAAGATGCTGGAAGCTGCAGACACCTGACGTGTGCGGAGCTGCACAGCTCAGCACCCAGGGGACCAGCCTGGCTCCATCCCTTAGTGCCTTGCCTTTAACCCTTTCAAGAAATAGACACATTCAAAATACTTTTAGCATTTAGGAAATTAACTGCTTTCCTCAATTTTTATTCATATTCACATGCTGGTTTTGAGCTCCATGAACCCAAAGGTGAAATGATGCCTGACTGAACTCAGGGGATTTTTGCCACTGACTTTCATAGGACCACTGTATCACTCTTTGTAGCCACAATTAACCTGGAATGCATTGACATCTGAACCCTAAAATCAAGTTGATGGGCACTGTTCTAAATAAATGAAAGGGAAGAAGGACAAAAGCTGCTTTTTAAGAGACAAACGGCTATAGGCATGCCCTAATAAAAGAAGCCTGTTCCCAGTCACTCCAGTGCAAACCCTGAGTCCTTGCTGAAGTATCTTGACATTGACAGTTACTTCAACAAGATATACAAACATTAATCTATTTTCTCTTTTACCAGCTGATACTTGCATTTTAATGAAAAGTCCAAATATCTAACCACCAGAGAGCTTTGATGTGATTTATAATATTGTGTAACTTATTTATTTAAATGTAGGTCAGGAATAATACTGACCTTGCAAAGGACGTATAGAAACAAGTGCACTTGCTCAACTGATGTGATTCATTAAAAGAAAATCATACCTGCACTTCAGGTAGCTTTTCTGATGACCACCTGCAGAGTAAACTAGAATGAGGTTCAACGCTTCTGAAAATCATAGTGACTTCATATTTCAGGGAACATCAAGATTTATTGTCCCTCAAGGTAAATATTGACTCTGGTTTTCCCTCAGTCGATATTTTAACTTTCAAGACAGTAAATCTTGGTGTTCACCTCAACTAAAGTCAATATCTGCTTATTATATTAGAACAACCAAACTGATCACTGTAGCAGTTGCCTGAGACCCTGAGGACAACCTCTGTGCTATTCATTTCTAATAAAAATGGGCTAAATTCTTTGCTAACATAAGTTCATTTCACATCACTGCCCTTATACCAAGGTTACATTGGACCTAATACATTGAAACAGCCAGAACCAAAGAAATAACAACCTACTTTTAAACTATGGAGACCACCACAAGTAACACTAATCTAGAAAAGATCGCATGTAGGAAAGAGAGCTGATTTGCTCTGGTTTGCAAAGACACTTGCTGGTAAGGAAATTCCAGGGCAGATATTAAAACCACTCCTACTGAGACAGGCCAGCAATTTGCTTGCTTTTAATACTTCTTGCATACCCACTTTTATGTTCCCTGTATATCCAGGCTGCAAGAGGAGGCAGCAGTGGGATGTCACCATGCAAAAGTGACCCTCTCCTCCTCTTCCAGCCTATGGCCACCACTTCATGAAATCTGGACCACAGCCAGCACTTCTCCTGCAACCAGCTTGACATGAATGGATCTGGAGCATGGTGGAAAATACAGCTCCAAAGATGTCCATCCATCGCATTTACCTGCAAATTTAACTTCTTATGTTGACTCCATCTAGTTCATCCAAATGTCTTTTTTTGGTTGTAAGTTGCCCATACGTTAACTGAATAATTTTTATAATGCTCTAATACTGCCTTTGCATTCTATTTAATCCAAACCAGATGATTTTTAATAACGAGCTTCTTTTATTTAATTCTTTAAAACTGAATTCAAAATGGAGCACTGACTTTGTTAATTACTTAAGTGCTTGTTTGATTTGGCAGATCTAAGCATGCATTTAAAAGCCTTACCGAATTAACTGTATATCTGAAGGACAAGTACTTGTACATTAACAAACACTACATTACAGAAATGACCTCATTAAAATTTCAACATTAAATAGTTCTCTTTAAAATAAAATTGATTTTATTTCATGCTAGTTTAT
>JANZLQ010000001.1:46734273-46781860 GCA_026212715.1 Elanus axillaris | reverse complement strand
CCAGAAATATGCTAACCGCTCACCAGTATTAAAACTGATTGAACAATTAATTTTTAAGCAATTTGGATTTTGCAAAGCAGCTGTTTCACTGAGGAATACTTGTCTTTAGGTATTTGGATGCTGCAAATAGCCACCAAAATTTAAAAAATATTGCTCAAGAATGACTTACAGCACAAAAGTTTGAACAGATCAGCATGTGGTAAAACTTCTGAAATTATTGGAATTCCTGCAATTTTATGCCTCTAGCAGATACCTGCACCAATATTCATGAAACGAATTCAGGACTTTTTGTTTTCATTTACACCCAAATCAAAGGAGTTAGTGGTTTTTACATCCTTTGTGGTATGGAATAAAAGAAAATTAATTAGAGCTTCGCTAACGCTATGAAAAGCCTTCACTAGTGTTGAACCAAGTTTATAGAAAACCTAGACCTGCCTAAAACTCTATAGCTGGCAAAAGGATGGGATCAATTTTGTTCTAAGTACAAAATATGAATTAAGAGTCAGGGCAATAATTACTATAGCATAGACAGAAAGACACATCAATTCCAAGTCTCTGCCCTGCAGGCAGTATGGAAGCCCCTACAGAAACAGCCCCTTCACCATTACTCTCGGGGACTAGCCATGGAGACAACCTTCAAAAACACCGCTGAAAAATGATTTTCACAGAGTAGGAAGGGTAAAAACAATTATCAATCCTCTGAAGTTTCCCCACCTCTTGATTATCTATTTATAGCCTGACCCTCAAAACTGCTCAACTTTAATCCTAATTTACACAGGAGGAAAAGGAGGATGAAGAACTGAGTGATTTATTAGAGGCTGGTGAGGGAGCCCTCAGGGAGCGGGGGACTGAATCTGGAAATGCCCTATTTCTTGCACTAACTGGATGACATCTTAGCTTAAAATCAGATACTGAAAAGTTCAGATAAAGACATTTCAGGATGAAGCTGTCAAAAAAAGCAGCACTGTAAAATTCTGGCTGTAAAATGAGGAAAAGGAAAAGAGGAAAAATTAGGAAAGCAGCAGAGTATGCTTGCTATAAAGACATCTGGATGCTCCACTTTCCCTCACCATGGCTTCTTGATGCTTTTACTGTATCCAGTCTTTCGCTGGACTTTACAAAATGTTCCGAGTAAACCCCTTATTTTCTTCTAATGGATGATTAAATATGCGAAGTCAGACACCGCTGTATTTCAAATTCTTAAGTGCGACAAGTGGAAAATGCCTTGTTTAAAAAGCTAATTGAAGTGAGCTCTGTCGAACCCCAGTCATTACAGCTCACGCTTACACAACTAACGTTTTGCTCAGCAAGGTTTATTAATTCGCATTTACTAGTGTTAAGTGGTTTTATTTTCTGTAAGAATGGTGCAGGCATTAAAAACACCAAGTTGTAATACGGTAAAGCATGAGCGCTCCTTTCTGGAGATTAAAGTAAGAAGTTGGCATCATTCAATGTGAGAAAATAAGGGATAATGGGCAACTCCCAGCTCTGAACCTGCCTCCTTGGTTTCACTCAAGGTTTTACTGTCACTACAGCCTTTGAGGAGCAGAGCACAGCACGGAGTATAACCCTGCAGATATCATGCAGATACTGGGTATTCATTTCTACCTGAAATACCCAGGCAAGACAATTTAGTCTCAGAGTTACACAAAAAAAATGGAGACGTTTGAGTGTGAATGGGAGATATGTGAATACAGTCACAAATGGCCAGTTCCTGGGGCTCTGCTTTTTATTTTATTTTTAAATTATGTTTCTTCACTATCAAGAAAATATTGAATCTAGATAAGATACTAACAAATGCCATTTTACTCTTTTGTCAAATACGGGGGACTAAAGCAAGGCAGAAACTCGTTAGTGAGAGTTTTGGTGCATTTTTGCTGATTCCAGAAGCTCTAGGTGCTGTAGTTTCTGCTGTTCCCCTGTCACAAAACCAGGCAAGCATAGCAAATTTAAGTAGATATAAATAAATCAATGTCCCGTGTTTTTGAAACAGCACATTTTGCTGCAGTTGAAGGATAGTTTCAGGGGTAACAAACAAATGTGGCACCTCTCTGGATGAATCTGTTATGCAGTTATAATGTTGGATCCAGTTTAAAGGAGAGGAAGGGGAAAAAAGCCTACTGGTGAAGAACAACTTTGAAGCCCCTTTTTACTAAATGAGAACAATAAGATAAGATGAAGACAGATTGCAACACCAACCTGAGCCTTTGTAGATGTCCAAGTTAGCAGGGCATGACAAGCAGAAAGGAAAGAAAATTATATATTCATTAGTTTAGCTGCTGTATGATAATATTGCGAAGAAAAAAAAAGCAGAAAATCTGCTTAAAATAAAATTGCCACAATGTAATGTTGCATTCAATTCTTCAATGTCCCCATCTTTCAAAAAAAAAAAAAAATCCCTTAAGCAGAAATCAGGCATTTATTTGTGAGTGAATGAAAAGCACGACTATGCTGAAGAATAAAGCAGAGCTCATTTGGCTTCATCCAGCAATCCTCTGGATTTTGTAAGTGTGTCTCACGATCAAAGCCTTAGCATAATAAAAAAAATCTAAAAAAATTTGTGAAGCTTAACCTGAAATCTGGTAAGAACCCCCACAATTACGCAATATCAATCACAGCAGATATGAAAAGCTTTCAGACATTTAAATCTTAATTGGGTGGCACTGTCTTTAGCAAAGCCTGCAGATGACAAGCAGAAGGCGTGCCAGGCAGCACGCAGCCAGCTGGCCTTTATCAGGTGGGACCTGATCTCCATGAACACCATCAGTAACTCAAAGTAGATTTCACTATGGAAAAAATAATTAAATGACAAAAATTCAGTAACGTGGGCGTACAGCGCATGCACATCCTACAGACAAGGAGGGCTGTGCGGGGGCGGCTGACACCGAGATCTCCAGGGGTCCACCGGCAGTGCAGGAGCTGCACTATTTAAGGCCGTATCAAATCGTCCTGCAGCCTGCAGGCAGCCTCTCTGAAACAGCACGGACAACACAAACACCAGCTTTCGCTAACAGAGCCCGGGCAGCCCGGCGCTCCCACTCCTCTCATCCCATTAAAACACCAAACGTGCGCCACGAGCCATCCGGGCTTGGGGGACACGGGGCTCCTGAGCGAGCCGGCGACCGCCGCCGTCCTCTGCCCAGCCAGCCTGCGCTCCCAAGCCAAATCACAGCGTTTCAGTAGGTCAAAAACCTGCCCAGTGCTATGTGAGCGCGTGATTACTAGATGCAGAAGCCAAGTCATCTGTCACATGAAATGAAATAAACGCTGGTACTAAACACAAACAGTCCCAAAGAAGCACTTCCTTTGTAGGATCAGGACAATAGGCAATTTAAAGAAAAGACCATCAGAGCTTACTGCTAAGTTAAAAATGATGCCTCAGAGACAAAGTTTCAGCCCTAGTCTTTCTTTTAAGAGATTTTAAAATCATTCCAAGGTCTAAAACCTTCAAATTGATATTCTATCAGTTTATTTTTATGTCTTAAGCAAGGATGAATTAGCGTGGCAGAGCAGTCACACATTTGTCCTTACACAGTATGATCTTGGACTGACAATTTTTCCACACGAGGTTTAAAACCAGTTAGCCAACAAGAACAATTTGATTGATAGCACTATAGACTGGAGATAGAAGAGACCGAGAAGTGTCAAGCAGTTCAAAGTTATGTTTTCTGAAACACACTTCCATGAGACTACACCAAAGGCTGGAAGCAGAGAGAACTACAAACTGCTCCTGGGGCTTCTGCAGTCACAGCAAGAAACAGTCCAGTTTGAGATTCCTGCAAAAGCAGGAACAGAAATGCAAACCAGCTCATAACCTGATTGTTTCATTAGGATGAGACTGTCACTCTCTCCCCAGTCCACTCAGCAGCAAGTCTGATTCCTCCTCAGCAGCATCCGGACAGAAACGGATGCTCGTACGGAGAGCAGACAGACACTCATAGATGAGTGATAGATCCCATAGCTTCAGAGCACGGAAAGATCACCCACAGCCTGATTTGTAACTGGAGCTGGAAAATTTTTCTTAGAAGAGCAAGTTACTGCAGAAGCCAGGATATTTGACAGCCTGTTGCATCGCATATTTGTGGTGGTTGTCTTACTGCCAAGACAGGCAGATGTTAGTACTGTGTTTAGATGCGGCATTAACTTAGGCAATTTTCTCTGTATAATTACAGGTAACGCAGACCTCCTAGCAGTGCTGCTGAGAGGCCAGCCTCGTGACAAGGCAGCTGAATTCACAGATTTGAAGGGAGCTACAATCACACCACCGCACACTTAGAAATCCTGCAACTGTTACAATCTGACAGTTCTTATTGATATTTCTTATAGGAGGATCCAGACAGAAAAGATTTAGGCACAGAAGAGCCGAGTTTTCTTTCCCAAATGCACACGTTCAGGAAAAGTGATGTGCTATGAGAGAAACCGTGCTTCTACCTGTGACCGCTCCTCAGCAAGAACATCCATATTTAATAAACTAAAGGCTCCCTTGAGCCAAAAGTTAAATTCTACCCAACCTACTTCAGACATCAGAGTGCATGTATACTATCCCCTGAGCCAAAAGATAAGAGGGAAGTACTTCCGAGCCACTACCTTGCGGGGCAGCTGGTGTCTCTGTAGTTCTGGGTATCTTCTGCATTTCCATTCTTTTCTTTCAGAGCAGGGAATATATATTTTCAGATTCCTACATTTCAGTCATTGGCCTGTACTTTGAGGTTAGATGCTTTACATGGACCTGTACGAATTACATGAATCAATGGAAAGTCTTCTACTGACTTCCACTGTTTGGGTCATGCTGTATCAGGCAAGAAACATCTGAACATTTATAGGTACATCACTAAAATTTAGGGGAAAAAAAAAAAGCATTGATCATGGTGAATTTTTGCTGCAGTACCTATTTATTTAAAATATACATCAATAGTGACCATTATATATTGCTGGTTAATGAGAAGCTATATAAAAAACAAATAGATAGTTTTGGAACAAATCTGACCAGGAATGACTGCAGAACTCCTCTACATATGCACATGCCCATGCTCCGCAAACACCAGCATCTAGTGCATAGTTATGTTTCATTGTACCTTGCTTTCAAGGAGTTCAGGAGTATCTAACTATTGGAACCCTACCAGAAAACAGAACTCCTTATTTTTTCATGTACCAGTGGGTAATGTACCCCGTAATAACCACCACCAGTGCACCAAGTCCTGCTCTGTACCACTGCAGCATTCAGGAAGGGTATGTCAGGGCATGAGTGATTCAGCGGTTCTCACACCTCTGCCATTCCCCAGAGCACCACCTTCACGCATCTATGATTCTGGAAATAATGGAGTGAAAAAGGCTGTTTCCCAAAACAGTAAGTAAAAGGAGAAAGTAGAAAGTAAATGCATATGGAGAATACGCAACACGGCTGTGCTTTGCAGTGTGTCGTACACACAAACCACTCTACCTGAAACCTCTCAGAGAATTAAATAATGCAACAGAGCAAAGAGCATGTGGTATAAATTAGAGGACACAGTAAAGATCATGCAAAGGGTCTAAAAGAAAGTATTCACTCAGCCCATAGCAGATGAGAAAGAGAGGAAAATTAAAAGGCAGAGGCAAGAAACCGAAGTTGAGTGGCAGATCTGAAAGGAACTGAAGAGTCAAAGAAATAAAGAAAAGGGAAACACCGTTACCCATCACAGGAACCACACAGAGAAAGCCCAACACTAAAAATAGTCAATTTACAATAGAAGGAACGGTAGGAAATGAAATATCACCAATGGGGTGAAGGGAAGAAAGGTGAGACAAACTTTTTGTGATGGGCACTGGCTCGGAAAGTTTGGCCAACAAGGAGGGCAAACTTGAAGAGACGCTTGAAATAACTTCTGGGTCAATGGGGTTCTTTAGGAATGATGGAAACAAGATTGCCCAGCATTCTTCAGAAGATGCAAGGCAAGAGAGCTGGAGGAGGAAAAGGGAAAAAAACCAGTGAACTGCCTAGCAGCCAGATAAACTTTTATTCCTGGAAAAATATTTTCCTACAGACATTATCTATAAGCAGCAGAAAATAATAAGGAGATGAGTAACAGGCAGCATCGGTTTGTCAAGGATAAACTGTGTGAAATCATTCTGATGTTCATTGGTAACAGGATAACAGATGCTGTGGATAGGGATGAAATGGCAGGTATTACGTTGACTTTAGTAAGCCTTTCACACTAGCTCTCAGGATAAGGAAATATGGTCTGGGTGAATCCAATACTCGGTGAGTACAAAGTACGTTGGAAAATCATACTCTGAATAGTTAATAGTGGAAAATGGGCAAGAAACCTCACACATGGCTCTACACAGCTTTACGTTCTGTATCCAGTCATATTCCTTGTTTTCACTAATTTGGGGCTGATGGATTGAAAATTATTCTTACTCACTCTGCAGATGCTTCGAAGGCAAGAAGGACAGTGAGGCAACAGGAGGACAGGAAGAGAATTCAAAATGAGCTTTATGAATTGGAGAAATGGACTGAAATAATGGGTTGAAGGAGAAATACAGAACTACAGTGGTAAGAGATCAACTAGTCAAAAGCATGACCACAGGATCTGAGACAACTAGCCCCTTAGTGGTACCACTGCCCTGTTCCAGAAGTTGTAGAGACCCTTAAAGAGAATGTGATTCAATAACATAGAAAGACAAGACAAATGGAGAGTTTGTAAAACACTGAAGTACCACTTCAGCTACGGCACAGATTCAGCTTGGGAAGCACGTCCAGATGCGTGCACTGAACTTTATGAGGACTTTGAAGGATTTGAACCAACTGAGAACCAACAGATGACAGTAAGATTAAGAAGACCAGAATCAAACTGCCAAGGTGAGCGGTAGCATTTCCACTGTTGCTTTACAGGTAAACATTTAAAACACCAGTATAATTAGTGACAATCTATACCATGGCGGGTCTGTCAATGGAGCATGGTATCATTGTCAGATAAAATAGCAATACTGAGTCATAAAAAGAAATAACTCTTCTGCATCATACCAGATGCAGAGTAGCAGAAAGATACCTGAGAGAGCTTTAAAGAGATATTCCAGCAGCTTGAAACCATCTATCTGCAGCATCACTGAGCTCTGTGCTGGCTAATTCAGTGCTGCCTTGAATAAATCACAGACTGCCAGCCTGTATCTTGGAAACCAGGGACTCTCTTATACCTCATACTAGAATAGGGCGGTGAAATTACCATTATATTATATATTAACAGCACTGTTACAACACTGACTACAGTCCTAGCTCCTCCTTGTAAAAGTAACATTGACAATGACAGCGGTTAAAGAAACCCAGAGAAATAATTCAAGGTCTGAAAAACTTGCCTAAAAGTAACAAAATAAAGAAACCTACCTCTTTGGTTCAGGTGAGACGTGGGGAAGAGGAGACTCGACCATTTGGGGGAATATACAGAGAGGATTTCTCTTAGAAGAGCTCTTTTTAAGCTAGCAGTTGAAGATACATGTTCCCAAGACTGAGAGCTGTAGTTAGACAAATTCACATTCAAGTTATGAAAAAGAGGGAACTTTTCAAGCATGAAGGAAATTAATTACTGGATCACCTTATCCAGGGTAAATCCTCCTTCAGATGAAGTGTGTGCCAAGGTAGGATGCCTTTCTACAAACCTGCTCCAACTCCACAGGTAGGCAGGGATTTGACTGCGGTCATGTAGCTTATGCTATTCAAGAGGTCAAAAGAGACCACCATCATCATCATGGTTTACGCCTAGTCTCCGGATCTCTGAATGAGGAACTCCACAGATTACTTCTAAATCACATATTAAGCACTAAGTGAGCACCACATTTCTTAACCCATACTACATACTTAAAATATAAATTCTATGTTAAAGTTGAAGAGATGCCTGTGTGGATTCTACATGCATTTTGAGAGGTTGTCAAAAAAAAAAATAGTTCTACATTATAGATCAAAAGTGCATTGGCATTCAGCCAGTCTGTGTGGCATCCAATAAATGTCGATCCCACAAAAATGACAATATTTTATTTATTGCATCAGCTCTAGCTACTAAATCGTAACCGAGAGAAGAGCTGGAATTGAGAAGAGAGAACACTTTTTAGCTAGGTCATGATGTTGCCAGTAGCATGCAGGATAGAGGAGGAAACAAAAAAAAAGCAATCATTTAAATAAAGCAAACACTCTCTTGGCTGCATCTGTTCATCAACGACTTCTGCCATTTCTCAACTCTAACTCTGGTGTGGGTGAAATAGATGGCATACTCAGAAAAGCAAGTTGGACTCTCCTCCCTCTGGATAGAGGCTTCCAGGTGTTTGGTTTGCTTCGCAGCCAGCAGCTCCTCCTGGTTTTTATTACTAACAACCCTCCCTAAGCAATGCATCCTGTCCCTCCTGACACAGGTCAGTGTGTGGTACCTGGCACATGGACAAGTATATGCATGTATGCATGGACACCACTAAGAATAAATATGAGTTGATTGACAGGGAAGTGAAAAGAAAGAAAACAGAGAACAACAGTAATTGCACGTGAGCAAAGAAAGGCAAATACTGTACAGAAAAGCATTTCAGTGAAAAGAAGAGAAAGAAGAGAAATGTGGTAACAAGGAATACTGGCAGCGATACAACAGGGGTAAAGGGAAGGAAAAGACAAAGGAAAATACTAGAGGAGGAGGCTCTCTGCTTTACAAATACTTGACAAAGTACAACACAAAGAAAAATACGTCTGAGGCAGGACAGAGGCACGTGGAGGGGCAACGCCAAAGTTAGTTTGCAATAGGAAATATATGGAGCCCTGCTGGGCTCTACTTCAGTTGTTTCTTTGTGGTTTGGCGAGCCCTGTAACAGCTTCTGATTACGTGAGACGTGCAATAGATCAGAATACTTGGAAAAGAAGCAATGTTTAAAAGGCTAATGCTTTTATACCTATCAACTGACAGTTTAATATTGACATTAGTGCCATCGTTTGCTCTACATATGAAAAACAGACAAGGCTCCCACGGTTATTTTCAGCTTATTTTACAAAGTCGCTTTTGGAAATCTTTCAGTGAGCAATGTAGGCATTAGAGTCAAGCTCCATCCGCTTTGTATCAAAGCCTCTCGAACAGTGCAGCTGCTCACCAGTATGTAGCATCCAGGCACATACATTTCTACGGTTGATTTTGGCCTGCTGAGCCAACAGACTACGTACACAAATCCTCCTTGCCCATATATGCTGAACTGGGAAACAATCCACATTACCTTTTCATTTAGACTGAGAACTAACTTAGAGATGAACACTAGACAGCAAGGAAAGTAACTGCTCACTCAAAGTTGCTTTTAAAAATACTTAACCACAGCATTAAATTCCTCTCAGTGTTTACCATATAGACATCAGACAGTGTGCAAGTAACATTTTTAATCACCAAATGTTGACAGGGCTAGACTGTGAAAGACCGACATACAGCACATTGTTTCAGATGGGTATAGAGAAACACGCCCTGGGTAGAGATCACTAAAATCCACTGCATTTGGTATAAATAATATTTTGGGTTGGTTTTGGTTTGATGGGGTTTTTTATTTCAGATGGTATAATGGACTAATCCAGCTACCTTCTGTTACCTTCTATTATATCAACAAAAATTATCAGAGAGGAAAAGTGCCAAACAAATTCCCTCTTGTGCACCATGGAGATGAAAAAAAAAACCCAATCAACTGAGTAACACTCAGTTATTTCTGCTTATGTATATTTAGACATGGAAATATTTTTCTTAATAAAACCAAAAGACATTACAATTTGGAGGAAAACAAGCCTGAGGTAACGTGTTTCCCTTTTAAATACCATGAACAGTGCTTCTCAAGGATAATGCCTGACCTTCTAATTTAGGCAAATGCTGGACATTAATGAAGCCAAACGAGGTTTATCGCCATGACGGTCAGCAAAAGTCAAGATATTCAAAATAAACAACCCGAACCATGAAATTTATGCCCCTCTGTTCCTGCCTGACTTCCTCATCTTGGACAGAGGGCTCTGGACCAGGACGTGCTCTTGTTGAACACAAGGAATGTGAGCGGGCGGCTGTGGTGTGCTGCCAGCCAGCCCTTCATGAACATCTCCGAGTTAAGGTTTCCCACACAAAAGAAAAGGGCATTTCTCTTCCTCACTCATCCAGAGAAAATTATTACGGCTGCACCTGAACACCACAGAATGAAAACAACGCAACTAAGGAAAAAGCCTTATCGCACACCAGGCAGGAGCTGCATGGTTTTACGCAACTTGTAAAAGACATCAGAGATGACCCCTCTGCTGGCACTTGAGATTTCCACCCAAAACCAGGAGCCTGTAGTCAGAAATGCCATCTCTCCGGTGCGGAAAGACATCAGAGCCACCTGGCACTGTCATTGCAGCCCCTTAGATCAGGCACAAATCAGCAGCAACTCGAAGCTGTTGGTACGTACAAAAGAGCATTGGGAACCATGGCGTTCGCATGGTCCACCTGGGAGAAAGGGGCCTCAATTCTCCTACGTGCCTACTGGAAAAGATGCTTTGATGCTTTCCAAAAATTACAGTTTTCAGTTTTTTTGCACTCCTGGTGTCAACAAGACACATCACCAGTGGGGAGGACTGGGGCAGAGAAAATGTCGATAACTGACACGAAGGCAGAGAACATGACAATAGCTGACACTATTTTAATAGCTGTGCTTTTAAGACCTCCTGAGGATGAGGCTAGATGCCACAGTGGGTAAAATATCCCTTTCCTTGGGGAAAAATTATGGGAGGCTTAAAGAAAATTAGGTTAGGTACTGAAGGAAGACCCCAGTGGTCTCCGACACAGGTGTGTGTAATGGTAGCTTTAAAATACAGAGAACAAACCAGGATACAATAAGATAAGACTATTTTTGCTGGGTGCAGTAATACATGCAGTCAGACTTCTTTATAGCATATCTACTTATGACAAATGAAATTTTTAACAATTCTAATGGTAAGAACACATGCCTTTGTTGGGAATTAGCTCCCTCGGTCTGAATGCTTACAGAAGTCTCTCTTTCTTGCTTTTCTCAAAGCAATGTGATACTAAGCATTCAGACTTTTCTCTGCTGTGTTGTCTCTCTTGGATTGTTTTCTTTGGGAAATTCTATTTAAATGTGCTCTGGGTGCAGCAGGAACAAACACGCCTAAGGATAAGTTATGGGCAGTTAGACTGTACTCAGCACAGCTCAGCAAGTGAACACAGCATAGTTTTAGCCATGCAGCATGGCATGGCACCTAACCACTGCTGCCGAGAAGCAGAGGACTTCACTGATGTGACCCCATTTCACCTCTACCGATGACATCACATTGCACCACAAACAGGCCAACATCTGCAGGCATCTCTGCAGGATGCCATGCTGCAAAGTACAGCCATAGCAATAGCAGTCAGGGGGAGTAAGCACGTCTCCAGTGAGGTTGTGTTCTCCATCAGGCTGGCATGGCAGCAGAGAGGCGAGCACTCATCCGACATGGCAGAAATAACGGGGCCATTCCCACACGTGCTGTAGAGAATGCACGGAGTTATTATTCTTCTCCACAGCTCCACTCCATCAGCAGAATTACACGCAGCAGTAATCCACACCCAGGCCTCTGGTAGCAACTAACGAACTTGAGAAACTCTTGAAGGAAGAATTAGTTTGCTCCTGTTTCAATAGCTCTTTCCATCTGAAAAGGGCATTGTTGTACAGGTTGATTAGCTAAGAAGATTTTTCCTTATAGTCAGCCTCTATCTCCACTCTTTTAATTCCACCCCATTACCCTTGCTACACCCCTGGGCCCCATGCTGTATAACCACCGTCTTTCTTTGATATTTACACCCTTTATGCATTCAGGAACTGTTACGAACCCTCACAGACACCGCTCAGCCCCAGATGCCTTTTCACGACAGTATTTGGCTCTTCCCACTCCCCTAGCAGCTGGATAATACAGCTGGTGTTAAATACAGCACAAACTCCCATTCAGAAAAGAGGGGCTGCATGCCCCGACCCCACGCAAGCCCTTGAAGTCTTTAACATAAGCACACACAGGTGTATCCAGACTTTGATGGAAAACAGGAACGTACCATTCAAACATCACATTGCTTGCTCTCCCCTGGCTTCTTCGCTCATTTACTGTGTTCTTCCCGTGCATAAAAGGAGAAGGCAAGCTCTCTATCTAAGTTTATTACACAATTCAGTTTTATATCAGCATATTTAACTTGTTTACGCGGAACTCTGCTGCCTTAGCAAAGAACCATTGAGCTGAGTCTTACAGGATTAAGTTCAGTATTTTCTCTTAGTTGGGCCACACCGGCTCCTAGGATGCTGTGCATTGCTTTTATCTGCATCCTCCCACAAACCGGAATTGTGTATCTCAATATTGCATAACTGTTTTTACTCTTCTTTGAGATAAACCTAAGAAGATTAGACTGGTCGGCTTCTCTTAGGTTCCTGCAGATTATCATGCACAACGTAACTGCCCCCATGTATGTGTCCCTTATCTCCCTCCAACACTCCCCAGTTTTGAATGTTTCTGATTATATGATAGAGCCTGAAAAATAGCCAGGGTCTCCCTCTGTGTTTTACTCTTTCTAAAAATGCACTCATTTTCTCATTCTTCCCTTCACCTGTTCCTTCTTCAATACACCATTGGGGACAATAATGTGAAAGCATTTATTGCAATCGTTGTTTGATATATATGGGCTGGTTTTCCAGAACCACTTGGTCTGCCAACCACTGAAATTCATCATAGCACTTGATTTCAGAAACCTGGAGGCAAGGAACATCCAAGGAAACATCCAAGATTTCCTGGAAGTCAGAAGAAATCAAAGGACTAGCCTCTACTGCCTAACCTAGTTCTCCTTAGGCTGCAGTATATTTCTCTGTAGGAATTATGATTATTTAATATGTACGTTAAGAACAATGTCAGGCCAAAATGCAAGTGCCCCAAGGCACCTCAGAAACTTTAATCATACTTCCAGATACAACCAAGCAGTGGGAATCTAAGCATCAATGGGACTTCACCCTGGGGACACATTTGTGCCGAAAACACCATCAGCCTGCCTGGGCTCCCACACTCCTGCCCACATCAGGAAGGTCAGCTGGCTGACGGATATTTTATTCGTGTTAAATCTTTATTCCAAACGTACAGCCTAGTACATGTAGGGCACAGAAGTTCCTGCAGGAGAAGTAGGTCAATGAGCTGGCCTTCAGTTCAGCGGGAGGTAACTCCTGAGAGCAGACCCCATAATGTGAGGCAGGGAAATTATGGCTGTTTCAGGACAATGATGGAGACTGCCAAGCTCAGCCGGGAGAGATCCCAGCCTCTGGCACAGCGGTAGTGGAGCTGTCAGGTATCAATTCACATCAGCAGGCAAGGACTGGGACAGCTGAGTCGCCAGTTCAGCCCAGGATCCCTGGGGATCAAGGGTCTTCCTGAATTATTTATTTGGTTCAACAGGTGATCTTTGGTCTTTAGATTATCTGATGCCACTCAGCCACCTCAGTAATACATATTTTTTTCCTTTTTCATTTTTTGCCCCACTTACCCAGAGAAACTTAATTTTCTCTCTTCTTTTTTTGTGCAGCCACGTGCTGAATCCCAGATAACTGTCCCTTCTTAGAGGAATATATAATAGGTATCCACTTTTCCCAGTAATCTACATCTAATAAATGCACAGCTTAGAATCACAAATACTAAAGATAAAACCTTCTTGAATAATGTCAGTATAACTTTCCAACTCGTTGAATACAGTATTAGTTTCAGTATGACAAAGTCTTGTTTTAAAACAGTTATTTACAGCGCTTTTATCAGGCTACCTGGGGTATTACTTCACTGTGCATAGCTCTTTTCTCCTTAATATTCAGCCTAAACCACCTCTGAAATCAGAGCTGAAAAACCTCTTGGTTAATTTGATGTCTTAAGTGTCAGTACAATTTCCAGAAAGTACAAGAATTACAGAAGTTCAAAGAATCACTCCAACTTACACCTCAGTGTTTGTTCATAATGAGTTTTAAGATATCCTTTGAGGACCAAATGGTTTAGCCCCAAGTTTCAATAAATGTAGCTTTGAATTTGGCTGGCTACTCATGATTACTTGCACTCCTGTTTGAACAGCTTAAGTGAGCAGCACCATGCTACTGGTTGCTGCTGTCTCAGGGGCAACAGTCTGCTCCCAGTCATGGTGCTGTAGGTGGTTTACAAACCCCCTTTCTTACTCCATGCTGTGAACAGCAGCGTGCACACTGTCAGCGACGCATCCCCCAGGAGAAGAGAGCTAACTGCTGAAGGATGGTGGGTCCATAAACCCTCTCTAGATCGTCACGTACAGCATGTCATTAATATGCGCCAAGTACTGTAACTTCAGAGGCAGAAGAAAAGGGAGTGATTCCAAAACTGGTGCGGGGGCTAAAGAGTACTTTCATTTCAATTTTCACTGCAGGAACACGGAGTTATGGAGGAGCCAGTAATTACCAACTTGCGTGAGACATCATTTGCTTTGTAACTGCTAACTTATCATCTTGAGTGGACTTCTGTCTGTGCAGCCCTCCAAGAGACACCTACCGTAAGCTCCACTAATTGGTCAAGCGCAGAACTGCTGTCAAAAATGTGCTCAGTAGGCATTTTCTTATAAAAATCTATCAGAATGTCAGCTAGAAGTTTAGCCCTCAGAGATAAAAAAAAAAAATGGGAAAGGCATTTACGAGTTTGACAGGATTTTACTGTAAAAGTTAAGGGAAGTGATGATGGTTTGGGAAAGGCACACAACAGGACAACTGATCGCTGCAAAGCCAGTACGATTATATTGGGGTCAGCCACTAGCGAGGCACCTGTCTGAGGTTTAGCGTTGCGCTAATGCAAGGCACTGATTTCCCAGACATCACTCTGACATATTTTAACACAGAAGAAAATGGTCAAACAATATTTGGATGCCTCTATGAGGATTTTTTCTATTTTCTACAGACTTTCTATGAAAAATGAATTCAGACATATTCAAACACTACATTTGCAAAGTTTTGTAAGTTGCCAATAACTGAGAGTAGTGTCTGCATGTGCAAATTTTTCTGCCATGCATATCTCCCTGTCAAAAATACAGGAAGTTCAGTAAAACAAAAATAGAAGAAAATGTAGCTGCTCTTATAGAATTTAAGACATTTGGCCAGTAAAGACAGCACTGTACTTGTTCAAAAAACCATAGTGAAATGGCTCCAAAAAACCAGTTTTGGCCACAAACATGGCCAAAACCTTTAATCTAGTCATCCACAGTTGAGGACACATCTTTACAGAAGAGGTCACTGCATTGCAAACAAGTAATAAACTTACATAAAAAGGTTCATGCATTAATGCAATTTCTTGCATTATACAGAGATCAAGCTACCTCTGCAAGGGAAGGAGCATGCAGTCAAATTTATTTCCAAAATCAGTTTAATGCTAAGCTGCAATCTCATTTACCTCAAAACAATGAAACAGGAAGGGGAAACCCACCCAAAATTATGATTAAAATGAACAGAAAAGAACATTTACCAGATGTTCAGGCTCTCCACCTACCCTTTATCTTTCTTGATGTCTGACACTTTCATTTTAAAAATGCATTAATAACATCATGGATCATAACAATAAAACTGGTGGTATTAAAACCCTCTAATTTAGGCTTCTAGTTAAGGCATGTTATAGGCAGTCACCTCCTTCCATTGGCTATAGAAGCATGTCAGCCTCCCAACTTTAAAGATTAATGAGAATACACGCACAGTGTCTTCTTCTCTTTTTTCTTTCAATTTTCCTTTAACCTCCAACTTATCCTACCCTAGAAGCTAAGCCATTCCTATTTCTTTTTCCCTTGTCATGTTCAGCACTCTAGTCCCATACTTTATCTAGTCCTACACATTACTGCTGTCAGCGATGAGTTCAGTGAGGTTACTTCTTCTATTGACACTGGAAGATGCACACAGAAAGTCACATGGGAAGCAAAACACTCAGCTATCTCCTTTTTCTCCATCTCATTCTTAGCTGAGCAACACATCAGGGAAAGTCAGAAGCTGCTAAACAGCCTTACTACAGGTAATTACCCACTCATATAAACAATATTCCTGCCTGCCCTTGCTATCCCCTCCTTGGTGTCTTCCTACAGGAATAAGCAGCCGGCCCTACACCAGTGGTAAATTAGGTGCTCGGGTTTTGTTTAACTCTTGTTTAACCAGGTGTGACATCCCTGGGTTCACCCTGAAAACGTAAGAAATGCCATGCCAGAAAGCTGATGAGGTTCATCAAGCATCCATATTTAGCTTTATAGTAAATGAAGGAGGAAGGGGAGCAGAAAGCAGAACTGGCAGCTGAAGAAGAACCTATATACTGGGGGAAAGAACCTGTACTCCTCGTGGTACATCAACACATGGACAAGATCAGCTAAACCATCAGTAAAAATGACACTGAAATAAATAATTACTAACACTTTTGCAGAACTGGAAGAATGGCAAGACCACAACAGCCTTTGCCAAGCAGGACACAGGCAGAGGCAAGGAGGGAACACATGGAAGAGAATGTAATGAAAAGAGCTTACCAAAACCAGGAGTCTCATGAATTGTCAGACTAACGTCAGCAGCGATATCACCTTAAAATGGTGTTTGAGAGGAGGTAAGGTGATGCTTTAAGGAACTACAGAGGGAAGTTTTGCCCATGCATGGAGGCAGTGTGGGACATGCCCCAAGGTGCATGGGGACGAGGGGGGCAAGCAGGTGGCTGAGGCCGACGTGGGAGGTAGCACAACCCCATAGCACAGCCAGAGCAACAACAGGATTCACGCTGGAAGGAGGCAGAGGCAAGGACAAGTTCAATGGGCTGATGCAGCCAAGGAGAAGCAGAGCTTGTGGGGCTGAGTGGGAGAGCTGTAATTCTTGCAAGAGGTGATTGTACGTAAAAAAATTTCTCTTAGACAAATTGCCAAACCCCTTGCAGCATGTTCTGCGACTCAGAACACAGAGACGCTTTTCTGCGCCTTACAGTGGTCCTGCACAGGCACTGGGGGGATTCTTCTTTTGGAGGGAAGGTCTGAGTTCACACTCCTTTGACTCGTAACATAGTTTACAAAACCACAATGGAATACTTTTTCCCTGATACAGAGAGCAGAAAGCAACAGAATTACAAGCTGGGTGAGATGAAAACTAACTACTGCATGCAAGATACTACCTCCGAGGCAGGAGAGGGGATATATATGCAAACATTTCTTGCTTCTGCCAAGGATCAGCCAAATTTGCAGAGCTGGAGCCTGCTCTCATTTTCATTGGATTTTTTTTTTTTTTTTAATCCTATTAGAAAATCACTCCTGACTTCCAATAGTGTGAGATATTGCAGAATCAGATCTAGAATATGTTAATGTCATGAGAATAACGATTACAAATCTTGGAGGTACTTTGTATGCTGCACAAGTACATCTTGGATTACAGGCTTCCTGAATCTGAATTTGTTGTCTGAATTTGATGCTTTTACTTGTGCTTTCTGCTACATATGCCACTACACTTTTTACCGCAATTATTGCAGTAACTACTTTAACAATTTTTAGTCTTTCAGATTTGATTTATTTATGGAAGACTTCTTTTTTAATTAAAGTTCTTAAAAGTTGCTGCCAAGGACTTTGAAATTTAAGGATTTGATTTAAGCTACCAGAAAAAGGCATTCACGATCATATTGAGATCCCGGTTTCTCCTTTTCAACACCAAAGCACAATTATATCTCTGTAATAGTTATGCTGAATATTAAAGGGAGCGATTATTACGGGGCATTTTAACTATCTGAACATTAAAAACCTAAAAGCACTAATCATAATTCCTTTGCCATATTAAAACATCACATGAGTAGAGCAGGAGCTGCACTAAAGCAATAGTCATTAATCAGTATTTAAAATAAGACTGTTGCCAAATTATCTCTTAGGCTTAATTTTCTTGAGCAGTATCGTCCCACAGAGAGAAGTGTGGAGTATAACCTGACATATTACTGTTCTTCAAGAGATTAGTCCACCATTGGCAATTGCTCACCTGCATTAGCTGGCCCCCACAACACTGGTAGAACCTCTCCTCCAGCTTACAGAGGCACAAATGTCAAATTAAATACCCATCTGCCTTCCGAGCCAGCCCAAGGCTGCTCAGTAATGTAGGCAAAATTGAATGAGTTATTTTGCCCTAACTCTACAGGCTGCAAAATTGAATTTGGTGGCAGCAGCAGAGCTCGATCCAAGAGAGGGCACAGAGGACTGACAGCAGCCAGCGAGAGTTTTGGGAGGCAAGGGTGGAAGGAGGGGAAGAACTGTGTTTTAGAGGCCACTGACTTGGGGCAGCTGGAGAAAGAGAGCATCCGTTCTTCTAAGCACCAGGGAATGCCAGTTCTGGCTCCTTGCAGAGCCTCTCCTGTCCGAGCCTCGTGCAGCACCACCTCAGTCCCCTGTGCCCAAGCAGCTGGTCCTCTCACCCACGTCTGCAGCCTGCCCATGCCTCATGTCTTCACTTCTCTCCACACCCCATACCAATGAAAAACCTGGCAAGAAAACTCTTAATAAGAAATAAGTAATCTAACCATTCGAGTAAGAAAACCTCTACTAAGGGACAGCATATGGTCACGCCACAGGTCTCTGCCAGGTTGGGTCAAACTTTCTGAAGTTATGAGCTAAGTGCCAGTAGCAAATTTTCCCACCTGCTGGTGATGATGAACTTCTTTTCTCCCTCCTTCTAGCTGGAAATGTTCCCTGAGAAGGTATTTTCATCTGCAAAGGCAGAAGCTATGTGTCCCTGCCCGCTAGAGCACACTGCAGCGTGGCAACACCAGCAGCAGACACAAACTGCTGTCCAAAATTGCCGTCCCAGGCTGGCCAGACGGGCAAGAGCATGTGTACTACTTACCACACCATCTACAGGTAGTGCGCCTGCCAGAGCACACCACTGGTGATTTGTGTTTGTACGGTGTTAAAAGCTTGAGGTTCAAACAAGAAACAAAAAAGCTGGTCTCTGATCCAAAGATGTTACATACTATTTAATATATACATTGCGCTGAGGAATAACTATATAGAGAGCAGGAGTTAGCTGTCTCTTTGCTATGCCTTTCATAAGTTTGCTCCCTCCACTTATCCTCCTTTTTATGGGGCACAGGAGAGCTATCCCTCAGCTCGCCTGCTTTTCTTTCTTCCTCTCTTGTCCACAGCTAATTTTATCTCCCCCATGGCTTCAACTTGTATTTTCAACTAGCACTTACACTTCCATACCTGAAGTGTTCCTCTCCAGCCAACACATTATTTTAGCCCATCTCACTCTCACTTCAGTTGTCCCCACTTTGCTCTGTCAATGACACCAGCGAGGAGCACTCATGTCTGAACTCCTGTTATACCTTTCTTTATGCCGCCCCCCTGGAATACTTAACTGAAATTAATATGAAATATCATTCCCTTTCACAGCTTTCAGTACTTTCTCAAGATCCACTCCTGCTGTAAGCCTCACCTCTCCCTCCTAAAACCAGCCAGACATGACATCTCGGTTGCATGACTCCTGGCAATACTGCCTATTTATTGTACTTGTTCTTTCAAAAAATAACATTGCAAAAATCGTATCACCAGCCCATTATGTCTACTGTTAACCTGCACAACCAAACAATCTCGGCACTACCACCCTTTTCATTGCTCTTTGATCCTTTCCCATTGTTTTGTGATTATTTTTTTTTTTTTAACATTTGGTTCAATACTGATAGGCAACCACTTTTGGGAAAAAAATCTGTCTTATGTGTATATACAGCAACTACATCAGTGAAGGCATTACCATAAAACTGATAAGAAAGAGCGCTAAGAGCTAGTTCTCCTACTTTAATCCATTTATCCTACTGTGCCTTCCAGTAGTCAAAATGAAGATATGTCCATGGGACCCAGCAAAGAATCAAATTTACATACCACAATAAGACATAGAATAGTTACAACTGCAATTGCTTAAGGATAATATAGCTTATTATCTCTCCTTCTGTCTTACGCTGAAGTGTCTGGGCTATTGGTAAGAGTTGATGCACTAAAAAAAGTATATTTTATGTGACAAACAGAAGAATGCTCCGCTAATTTAAAAAAGTCATGAAGAATAAAAGGAATTGCAAATTCAAAAGAGAATGCAGTTGTTCAGGGGATTTGGATACTTGTGGTATTTGTACTGGGACAAAAACAATGCTGCTTTTAATAAAGCTGTCATCGTCACATATCATATAAATGGCTACTTTTCAGCCCAAAGTACCGTACAAACAATGAACCCAATCTGGCAGTCATTACTTAGTCTTCATGCTCATTAGTTTTTTATCTAAACTAGTCTGATCTGATCAGATTTCCTCATCTGTTGTTTAGGCAAGGATCTGAATGCATTTTATCAGGGTATATATTTTAGCCTTGCAAAATAGTTTAATGTCTCTCTGATACTCAGTATAACCTGCATTACAATATATAGGTTCTCTCTTGTAAAAGATGCACTTATTCCTATGAAATTGGCTTTTACTTGCTGTTCAAAGGAGAAAAAAGTGCTGTGAAACACCTTTATGGCGAGGAATAAAAGAAGTGTAACTCTTAGGTAGCACATCTATAGTTTAGAAAGCACCTTCATAATCATGGTCTCTCCTATTTCAAACTTGTTATCTGCTCTGGAGCACTCACTTCAGAAATGTCACTGCTATTTAGCAGTGAAGCATTGTCTAGGTGTAGCTAAAACTTACTGTATGAGTGTCCTTACTGAAACCCATTACGTTACCAAATGCCTGGGCTGTCTAACGAGAATCTGAGGTAGACCAGAGGTGAAATGAATATGCAGACAGGACCACTGATCCAGCTGCAGATAATTTGCCATTTAAGTGTATTTCAGACAGACAGATAGGCAAGACAGAACAGAGACACTTCCACTGACATTGTCCATTTTGCACTACTCTGCGGCCACATATTCCCAAATGAGTCCATCAAGGCTGACCTTTCAACGTTCAGCAGCTTGGGGGCTAAGTGGGAAAAAAATGACAATGGTATTTTACAACAGGAAAAAAGATGGGATTCTTCCTAGATTTGCACTACTTATAAATGAAGACCTTTTTGAAAACTTTTTATGTGGGTCTTTTGTCTTTATTATCTTTGAACTCACAGCTAGCATCCTCAAAGGTGAACATTGTCAGAGAACAAACAGGACAAACTAATGGCTGAAAGTTCTTCTTAAACTTTTCTATGCTATCTGTTATAAATCTGTATGTGTTCATATTTGCTTGCTATAAACTGCATTCAGTAATAGCATCCAGGGCATTAACTTGATTATTTTTCCACAGGACCTCCAAGAAAATTTTTCTCTGAATTAGTTTTCTCAGTGACCTCCTGGACACCAAAATGCATTCTTATTTATTTTTCATGTGAAGAAACATTCATGGACTTTATTTAATTACCAGGTGAAAAACATCGCTCATTAAACACCAATCGCTAACATCTCTGGATTTCCCACGATGATACTCGCAGTTGAATTTGTAAACTTATGTTTAATTTAAGGCTAAAGAGTGGCAAAGTTGAACACTGAGCATAAGTGAATGCACGACCAAATCCTTGGCCAAAGGGCAATACCAAACAGCCAGAGGAGGAAGGCATCTTCAGCTTCTACAAAGCTGCCCATTCAGTGAAACCAAACTGAACTGCTCTATTGGTTTCTGCATATTTCAACAGGATTTAAGTCATCTCAGTATCTTGTATGTGTGTCTCGTTCCAACTGACCACTGGAAGTTCTTACTGAATTTATGAAATTTTTAAATTACTATATTTAGGACAATCAAAATAAGTACATGGTGTACTTTCAGCCTAGCTCATCCTTTCTTTTTTTTTTCCTCTGATCCCTTTTCTGTGTCTATCCATGTACCTCCTCATACACACACATCTTAATTCAAAACTTGTCATTAAAATACTTCTTTAGTTGTTTTACTGAAAAATCTAAACTCTTCCCAGTAAATTACAGTTCACACATCAGGAAATAAATACAAACATTTGCATTACCTGCTGGAAAGCAGCACAGCACAGCTCTGTAAGTCTTTAAATAGCCTAAGATGACACCTAGCTAGCTTAAGTTTCTTCTTACAGACATATAAATCAGGGGGGACTTACCTCAAGTCATGGAGATTCACTGGAGTGAGAGGTAAATGAGACTCGGTGAATTAATTATTGAAGAAGTTTATCAAAATCAGGCTGAAATTATCTGGGGACCAGACAGTAACACTATGATGGTTCCATTGTGACAAAGCTGGCGGGCAACATGCCACAGACCTCCAGAGTTGGATTTTAATATAAAAGCAGTGTTATTAGAGAGCTATTTTTTAACAAGACTTCTCAATTATTGGAGAATAAATGCTGCTAATATAATATTAGAACCAGATATTCCCCAGAACAGTCACTGAAAGGTTAATTCAGCCATTGAAACAAGAAGGTGATGCTATTCCAGATTTATTTTTTATAAGTAAGAGGGATAAAAGAGCTGGTTATAAAAATAAATTTGGAGTATGTGATTATACACTGATTCTAAATTAAAGTATTCACCAACATTCACAAAACCCTTAGAAAAGGCGGGCTGGCATTTTCGGTCACAGCTCTTGGCTTCAAAAGGGCAACTTCTGCACAGCGAGGGAACCAGCCGGGAAGTCACTAATCACAAGGTTGAAAGATCTGCCTGGGGAAGGAGACCGGAGTTTCTCAGTCAGAGATGCCAGTGCTTGCAGGGATCCATATCTCAAGTAAGAAGAAAAAACTAGAAGGCAGCGTGCCTGGTCCTCACTTGTCAGGGAGACCAACAGACAGAACAAACCCTGTAGGCATAACGGAGTTGACACGGAGATGAAGAAAGCACCAAAGAGAAGCCCCACCTGAGAGCTTGGGAACGGCCGGGGAGCAGAGCGGAGGAGGCAGCCGTGGGCAGCTCCCAAAGCCAAGGGAGCTGCTTCAGAGGATACTAAAATAAGCGAGGAAAGATTCATTGCCTACATGAAGAGATAACATGCAAAGAAGCGGAGCTACTACACAGTGAGGCTGGAGCACAGATTAAAGACAGTCGGTAACTCCAAATTACATGAATGCACGCTTCAATTCTCATTGAAGTCAATGATGGTAACAGCACAGAAACTATCACGGTTGAGATGAACACGTATCTCAAGAAACAAAATGTCTGAAAATGAGAAACTAAGTAATTTCCACCCAGACTAGTGAAAGAACTGGCATATGAAATTTCACTTAGGGTAGCAAGTTTAAATAAATCCAGCAAGACACGAACAATATCGCACCATCAGAAATAATAAATGTCATATCTATATTTAAAGAGAAAAAAAATTACCAGAGCAACTAAAAGCCCTTTCTTCTAAGCTCAGCAGCAGCAAAGCTTTAGAACAATTTTTAATGAAAGAATAATCAAAGCTAGTGAAGCTAAGAGAATTTGGGGGAAAATACCACATGGGTTTAATACAGGTAAGGCACACTAATCTGACATCTTTCTTAGAGAAGAAAACTCACTTTCCAGAGAAAGGAAATGAAATCGATCTCAGCTGTCTGGTTTTGGTAAAGCTTTAATACCGCATCATGTGGGAAGTTATTAGTTAAATTGAAGAAGATGGGGGATTAGTACAAAAATTTTAAACTGGCCTGAAACTGCTAGAGGTAGGACAGTAACAGCAACGTTAAATGGGGAACGTCAGGCTGGAGGGAAGTTATTAGCATTGCTGCTGAGGGACTGGTCTTAGAGCCAGTCTTGGTTAATATTTCACCAATTCTACTGGCACACAAACACCTATGGTCCTGTTAAAAATTTTACTGAATACAAGAAGCTAAATGACATCTTTATACAGAGAGAAGTGGGATGGTGTGGAGCAACAACCGCATGGCACCTGGACCAGACTACCAGAGAGAGGTTGCTGTTCAGTACTACAGAGTGTGGATCATGCATTTGGAGATAAAGGAAAAAAAAAAAAAAAATTCAGCCTTGGGAAACTACAGGGGGACATCACAAAATGAAACACTATGTGATGAGGCTGCGAAATAAAACAGAAGAAAATGCAGTCCAGGAAGGTACTGTGTCAGAATTTCCCTACAAGACAGGATGCAATTACCAGTATTTTACAAAGCCCTGCTAACACCCTCTCTGGTGTTGTGTGTACAAATGCGGACACTTAGCTTCCCATATTCAAACAGAAACAATTGCAGAAGAGAAACATCAGGGTGATTGTGAGAATGAAGCTCCCGTCTTGCAAGGAGAGGCTAAAAGGTTTTGATGTGTCTGGAAACAGAAAGCTGCGAGGGATAGCTCTCTTATCATTAGAGAATAGAGATGTTTTCTCCCTGTAAAGTCTGCAGGGCAACAAAATACCAGAGTGCAGAGCTTTTAGTCCTAATGGAAACTTCGGCAAAGATGAGACAGAAAAAAATACCCATCCACTCAGCCTGGGAGTGACAAGGTTTTTAAACAGGAGAGGATGGGCCAGCCTTTTCACTGGAGTAATGCAGATCATCTGCCTAACACCAAGGCAGAGTTTAATAGTGTTCTCAACTGGCCAACACAGTTGACTGAAATTTTTGTGACTGTAACAGAGAAGTCTTGTGTCCTGTGAAAATACCATGAGCATTTCATGTGTGAACCTGGAATAAGGCGGTCTAGTATCTGCTGCACCTCCCTTCTCCCACGGGTGATCACACATTAATTTTCTTGCAAACCTTCAATTAGAGGAGTGAACCAAACAGACAATTATCTTAATGAAACTGCAAATTAAATGCAAATTAAATTCAAGACCACTGAAAAAGTGGGTAATGAATTGGGTTTTGTCTTTAGCAGTTGTTAACTGGGTTTAGGTAGTGCTGGGATATCAAAGAAAAGATAAATTGACTTAAGCAATGACTAATGTAAAGCTATTAAGATAAACTCTTGATTTTTACAGCTTGTTACAAAATATAATTTAAAAAAAAAAAACAAACCCAATGAACTTGTTCTTAGTAACTGCCTCTAGATGAAAAATGCTTCTTTTTTTCGAGCCAATGCTGTTTGCAACACTGAGTACCAACAGCTTCAGTTTAGGAACCAAGCAAGGCTGGTGTGGGAAGCCAGGTGGAAGCATCACAAAAGTGGTCCATTTTGGTTTCCATACAAGCCATTAGGAATTTTCATCAGTTGAATTTAATGGAAATAGGAAAAAGCGTATTGTTTAACGGAAGGATTTACCTCCTACCAAATTAGGACAGATAGGTTACTTTTCATTATTTAGTTGCCCTTACACACATGAAATTTAACAATAGCCAGGAACAGTTTTACATGGTAAAACCGAAAAGTGGAAGTCTTCCCTAAGCAAAGTCTAACTATTTACACACTGCAAGTTATACAACATCATTAAAATGAACGAGAAATAAATGTTTTTTCCACAAAACTTCATGCAGAGACACTATTGTAACTGACGCTACAATTTAAACTGAGGAAACATAAAGCACAGACCACTGACAATACTTTTACTTTACTTTTAAATAGAATTACTTTATCTCAGGTTATTCTGCCCTCACCTGGTTCTGCTGTAATTAATTCCTGGGAAGTGTACTTCTTTCCCTTAGATGCTTGCAATACAATCCAGAGAGCATTTTACATTCTTGTGACTTTGAGACAGGCTCCAAACTTTTGTATTTTTCCCATTTGCAACACACAAAGCCTTTTTTAGGAAACAAGTGCTCCTTATTTCACCATTTAAAAGATGCTCCAATAGTGTTGCAAATGCTATTGGACACATTTCAAGGAAGCATGTGGAGACTGATTGTTCCTTTCATTATTAACTCCATTGATAAACATCGGTTGGCGCCAAAAAATTATCTTTCCGTTTTTAGAGTCAAACTTCATCTGTTACCCAGTCTGTAAATTAGATAACAATGCAGCAAAAATATGCAAACTTCTGGTATCTGAAATGATTGACTACTCTATAGGGAGGCCACTCTGTAGGGCTCTACACAGGACTTAGATCAAAGGTCTCACCTTCAACGAATAGACAGAAAAAAGGGAAATACTGTGTAAATTAATACCGCCTTCTAAAAAGCAGAGCCAATTCCAGGTGTCTTAAAAGTTAATTGGAATTTGCCTTTATTTAATTAAATGATGAGAGTTAGGCCAGAGACATTTGGTTAGAATAACACAGTAGTTAGAAAAACACTAGCTGGAAGACAGGACATAAAACTGGTGTTTGCATCTGCTATCACACAATATGCCACGGATTTATGGGCATGTTCCAGAAGTGAAGAGCTGCCATAAACCCCACCCGGCCGGGCAGCGCAGCCGCCAGGCAGCGCAGAGCAGCTGCAGCACACGTCCTAGCACTCACAAAGTACCAATCACCGGTTCAGGCACAGACGATTTACTGTGAATTACAGGGGCTGAAGAAGAAATAAGCCATGTAGAGCCTGGATCCGTACACAAACTTCTCACAATTGAGTTTCAAGTGCAGCCTTTTGATACGGGGTGCTGCGAGGAGAATTACTGATGCTGTTCTATCAGCCGGCCACGAAGATAAAGTAACTCCCTTAACATCATTAGGAGTGGAAAGAAGAGAGTCGTACCCTTGGTTTTAAACATAGCCCCATCATAAAAATCAACACCTGTCAGGCACTGTTTGTTCTTTTGATTTGATTACAAATGGAGTTTTCATACAGTGTATAGAAATCAGGTGTATATAATCAGCGTCGCAAGGACTCTACGCAGTCTAACAGGCAGTGGGACCTGACAGAAAGGATTATCAATACTTCTTTTTAAAAAAGCTATAGCATACAGAGTAAAAGAAACCTGTATAAAATGAACCTTTTACTCCAGAACAAGTAAACGTTTTAGTGGTATATGAAGGACTTAAGAAATGATCAGTGTTGCCTTCCCTTGCCAAGCTTTCAGGTACTGTGGTATGCCACATTATTATGACAGGGTGAAAGCAAGGAAATGAAGTTAAAAACAATATTTATTCTTCCTCTATCTGAGATTAATTTCTGAGATTAGCATGCAGATATGACCCAAAAGCAACTTGTACTTCCAATTTCCTATGTGGTAAGCAGCTATGCTGAAAATGCTGCTGTTTGCATACACCTCCTGAGAGGTTACTTATTATGCAGAAATGAAGACATGAGAATGCTGATGAAAATCTGCAAGTCATTTATCAAACACTGACCTGAAATGAATATCAAGAAAAAAACCCTTTTATATGCAAATGTTTAATCCGATCAAGTTTAATCATCACGTTTCTTTCTCAGGACCTATGAGTTGTGTATGTACTGTGCACGGTAAGATACAGTCTTCCATATCTCATTCTCAAAAAAACCCAGTTGCTTTGTCAATGGTTGCTCTGGGAACATGCGGAATAGAGAATTAATCTTTTCTTATTATTTTACTCACCTGTGAGACTATCCATAAAGCCTATTTTGTCTGCCCACCTGCTGATCACTCAAGTAATATCTGGTTTACACAGAATACTTCCATTCTCTCAACAAGACAAACTCAAAGTATAATTGATTTCTCCAATGGATTTTCTAATGAATATCCATTTCTACTCTAGTTGCTAAAGTACTCACCTATGCTTGTGTTCCAAAAAGTATAAACCTGTTTATTTACTATCCAACCTTACAGCCAGCTACTAGCTGGGGAAAAGCAACATGAAAAAAAACATCAATGCCCATGCATTTAGAAATGTTAGGCTGCAAACTGGCAGCCTGGTGGGAGCAGCATCTCACAGCCCTTCTCTGTGACTAGCCAGAGGAGTGAAATCCTCCGTCCTGTAGCAAGCATTAACAAGATCTGAGCCTTATCAAAAAGCAACACTGTTACATTCTGTAAATCAGACTCTAACTAAACTACATGCTGAACCAAAAGAATTTAAAGCGCTGGTTTGCTGTGCTGTAATTTTTTTCAAAAATACACATTATGTTGACAAAAATTAATATCCCTGGGCCTGACATAGGATATAGATTTACATCAAAACTTGGATTGAAATTTTTGATTTAAAGCTAGGGTTTAACTTCTCAGAAAGGACATTATGTACAAGATGGATAAAAATTTGGCATGCATCTTTTGATTCAGTTCCAGATCCCTCATTACAAAGGAATAATTCCTTAATAACAGCAAAGATAGTACCACTTAGCTGTCAGAAAAGTGATTTACATATACAAATATATGTTCCAGATGGCCACTTGAGAGTACACTGAATTTAAATTAAAGCACCAGATTGGATTTATTTTAAGAAATTTTGAAAATTTGCACACTCATAAAGGGCCATATGTTGGACTTGGTGACCACTGAGCATTTCCACCAAAACCAAAACCAACTGAGGTGTCTCAAAAAAGTCCAGCCACTGCAGTTGCGTTACCTGAAAGCGTGGACCACGGAGGGCAGGTCTTCTTATATGCTGAAGACTGAACGAAAAACCTAAACTCCATGTTTCCAACAGAACACTGCATAACAGCCTGAATAAATGTACAGTAATTATTTTCACCAGTTAAATAAATATGTAAGAGATTATAAAAGTAGCATATGACTAGGTCTTCATTACTTTTCAAAGTCCTGCTTAGAAGAGACTGCTAAACCTATTTTTCAACATTACTCTTTTTACTCAGACTCTTCAGAACAAGAATGAAAATATCTTTATGTCTGGTAGTTAATTAGAAAGTTCATGAATCTCATAATGTCACTCAAAAAAGGAAAAACTATCATCTTTATATAGTAAAGTCATAATTTAAAACTCAAAGACATCATTTAAAGCTAACTTATAAGAGCACAGAAGACACCTACACTTAACAGATGTTGGAATAAATTGTTGAATGTAGACTGACCAGCAGAGCTGACAGATATTATTTGGTTTAGCATTTCTAATTGCCAAAGTTCATACTAATTAATAATAATTGTCCAATTTTCAAACTCCTGCAGAATAGTCTGGGTAAAATCTTTCTGACTACTCAAAAGACATCTACAGTTTTTATCTGGTGTGGGGTAGGACATTTTCTACATGATTATATAGCAAACCATTTCCATCAAGTAAAAATGAATTTCATGATTTTTATTAATGATTCTAAAATATTATTTTGAAGAAAAGGGTTTAAAAAAAGTCCAGAATAAATTTTTGTTTCAGAAACATTTAAGACTTTTCAGCGATAACACTATCATTTAGGAAGTTATTTAGGAAATTCAAAACTTAAAAGTAAGGTTAAGAGAAGTTGGGCACTGCACAGTGGTTACACCTCGCGTGGAGCAGAGGTGGATTGCTGGAAGGACCCCACCAATTTCAAACACATGACCGGCCAGTGGGACTCAGGCAAGGCTCTCCCCATCCGTCCCAACCAGAACTCACAAGAAACACGAACGAAATCACAGCAAAGCTGAACTAACCAACAGAGGGCAGCTGACTCACAGGTATATTAAATTCTTATTCCTGCCAAAACCCATGGCAAAACCCCCTTGCCTTCAACGAAATCTAAACTGACATCAAATCTTTTTACCTGAAATCTATAATGCCAGGATTGGACAAAGCTTTGCTAGTGGAACTAGCG
Organism: Elanus axillaris; assembly: GCA_026212715.1. Lineage (NCBI taxonomy): Eukaryota > Metazoa > Chordata > Aves > Accipitriformes > Accipitridae > Elanus > Elanus axillaris. The sequence continues at coordinate 46,752,350 of JANZLQ010000001.1, read as the reverse complement.
CATACTTTCAAATAATAAAGATAATATTTGGGAAAGGAGATAAACCTATCGAAGTTCAAACCAGATGAGTGCTCTGAAACATGCAACTCAAAACTGTTCAGTTAAAATGTTTCAAATTTTGCAGAAATCCTCAAGCTAGCCATCTCTGCTATCACTACAATAATTGCAGTTTGCATACTATATTTATTCTTCAATAGTAACTCATATGGAGAAAAATCTGGTTTTATAATGCACACTGGTTATAACCTTAATTAAGGAAAAATCACAACAATAAACTACCAACTAAAAAAAAATAGTCATCCAACGACCAAACTAAACCAAAACATTAAAACTGGTTATTCTGTTGTTTTGGCAACAGCATGTGGTTCAATACTAGAGCCAAATTAATTCTCCATTAAAACATAAATAACCATTTTAAGCCTGCTTTTTAAATTATTAAATTGTAGCTAACATCTGTTCATTGTGAAACCACAAATAAGTCTCACCCCTTTTAAAATTAATCTGTAACTGTAACAAACACATAGACTATATTTGTCATCAAACTATAACCAATGCTGGATAAACTTTATTAGGTGCACTAATATTTAATTCTCTTCAGTTCTGAACTCTGAAGTTGATCTGGAACATCTGAGACATCATCGTGTGCCACATCTATCAGTGAATATGAGGGCTCACAAAATGGTCCCTTCATAAAATGAGGCAAGTTTATCAGAGAATCATAGAATGGTTAAGTTACAATATGGGAAACAGCTGACTCAAAAATAATGTAAATTATAGACAGATTAAAAGCCCTCATAACTTTTAATTAAGCAATAAATCACAACAGACTACACAGGACTGCTGATTTATGCCCTCCTCAAGTGAGAAGCAGTAAATAAAATTAGAACAGAATATATGACTTATTGGAGAAGAAGAATCTATCCTTTGTTGTTTCATTTATACATAAAAATCCACTTGTCTGTAGTTTTTTATTGGTGGTTATAGCCTGCCTTATTTATAACACAAAGACATGGCATGATCTATAGGTAATGAGGAAGGATTAGCTGAATTTGTGCAACTCTTTGCTCAGTGTCCCTGCTAAAACTGGGACTTCAGGAGGCACGGAGAGCCCCAGACAGCTGTATGGTGAAGACAGCTTTAATTTCTCCTTTCTTTCCCCAAACCCACCTGCATGTGACTAGAATTGATTTCAACTTTTGGAAAACAGCCCTTGCAAACAACAGACCTCCCTGACTCGGGGTTTGTATTTGACAACCGCTCAGAAAGCTGTAATTGGGCCTTGAAATCCAAAAATCTCAAAGTGGTTTATATTCCAGTACCAATCTGGTAATGCTGACGATCCTGATGCTGTCACTTAAAAAAATGCAAAATTCATGTATTCAACTTGCAGTTCAAATGCACACATTTAGCTGATGGCAAGCCCAGCACAATCCTCCCAGTCATGTGAGGAGAGATCAAGAGGAATACAGAAGGTCTGCTGTCTTGGAAGAGGAAACCAATTAAACAACATAAAAAGAAAATAAAATCCATTCCTGAATCTATCAATCAGCTATAGTGCATAAAACAAAGCAAACCGAACAAATGATATGGGTATAATTTCTGGGAAATGGCCACAAGAAACGTCTGCACCTGAAAAAATATTAACCCTTGTTAAGTATTAATCAATGATAACTGCCATAGATGGAACAACACAGCAATATTAAATACTTCAAAAAGGTAAGACCAGGGTTATTTTAAGGACCGTAATGCAAGAGGTGCCTGAGCATTCCTGGGCTTCTCAGTAGCTCTGACAGATGAATTCACATAGCATACATCTTCATGTCTATTCTCCCTGTTTGAGCAGCAACTTCATTTCCAATTATTCTCTCTTATTCATAAAGGAGAGTCAGAAAGTAGGAATTTTCTGCTCTGAATGCTCAAGGTATGTTCACAGCATGCAGGCGAGTCAGACCACCTTTAACAAACTATTCCCCTAAGAATAAAGCCAACCAACTGAATTTTGTCAACTTTAAACTGAGGACAGGCAGAACCTGCAATATATTTGTAAGAAAATCCAGTCCTTCTAAAAAATACTGCTGTCCACCGGAAAAATGAAAAAAGTGAACAAAATCTTAATTAACAACCAAGCGAGAGCTGCATACCTAGCAGAGCAAATGCAGAAGACCTCCATACAGAGGCCTGTATGAGACATACCTGGACTTAAATATTTGGCTGACCAAAGGGTGTATGAGATACTCTCTGCCCTACAGAGAGGAAACTCATTTCTTTACTGCAGTCTTCCCAACATCAGAGCTCAGGGCAGACTGCTGTGATGTCCTTACTTAAAGCTTCTTCCTAGAATAGCCTCACACTGGTTTCTGATGGTAGTAGATGCTAAATCAGGCCAATGCCAGTACCTAATTTACCAACTGAACCCAACCCACCCTTCGTTCAGGCTGGATGTTCTGCACCGTGATTCAGATTGCACACGCAAGCTCCCACGACTGGACAGGGCTGGGCTGCCTTCTGCTTAATGCACTCCCGTTTAACATCTTGCCAATAGCTTGTTGCTTTCACACTTCAAAAAGTTTTGAAATCACGGGGCACGTTCCATAGAACTATAAATTATTGTGATTAGTTACATTACTTGACTTAGAATCCATTTAAAAAGAAATTTCCATGTTCATGTCTTCTATTATAGCAAACATTGTTTTTTAATCAGCAAGGTAATATTTGGAAATGAATTTTGTACACAAAGAAATTTTAACAGACAGTAAAAAGAAGGAAAATGTGTCAAAAATCTTCATTTAACTTGCTAAAAGCAAGAAAAGGGGTATTTCTGTGTAATTCACTGTTTCTGAAGTCACATGTGATAAAATGCGTGATTGCAAATAGCTGGTTTTCACATCTTCTACCATATGAAAAGGTGAAGACATACCAACATTTTTTATTCTGAAAATTCTTGGGTTTGTTCCAATTAGAAGAGAAACTACATCCTTATTCTAACTGTTAATCAGTATTTGCCCTTCCTTAATGATTGTAAACCTAAAATTGCGAAAAAATTACACTGCAAAACTTTGCAGAAAAGAAATAGAAGACTTTCTAAAAGGAGGAAGGAGGGGAAAAAAATCCAAGATTAAATCTGCTGCCAAGGAATAACCAAGGCATCAATCCTTTGTGTTCTCCTGCTCCTAAGACAAAGACAAGCAAGAGTAAGTTCAGTCTCAGTGTTAGACGCTGTCACGCTGATTTATGACACGCAGCGTACACTGGTCCTCCAACATGACATATTGTCCACAAGAGATTCAGCACAAACAAAACTTTCCTTAAAAAATATTGCCCAAACCAATTTAACTTCCGTTCCTTAGGTGAAATGCTAATACTTTCTCCACTGGGCCACCCAACCTTCTATTTCCATTTAATTTCATCTCCTTCACAGAGAAATAAACAGGACAAAGCACTTTTGGTATAACTCCTGTCTTTCACTATGTTTTGCAGTATGCTGTCATATTAAACAATAAATATTTTTTTCAACAACAAATGTGGGAACTGTATTTGAATCAGAAATAATTATGGGTAAATTTTCAGTTCCAGAGATGCAAACATACCACTTTCTTTTACAGCAAAAGTCCTGCTTTGATACATATTTCATGAAGAACATGGTAGGGTCTGTGGTAGGCAGAAAAATGTGGTTTAATCAATTAGCACAAGGCTGCTAATTTTTGTGGATTCAGAGTAATTCTAGGAATGAGACTGGCATTGCAAGATATTTAATTTCACAAAGTGCAAATGTACTCTCATAATTATAGAAAATAGCATTATACCATATATCAAGATGCATTATTATTAATGAGAAATTTAAAGGAGCTATATAGAACAAAAAGCCAAGTGAAAAATACTTTTAAGGAAGTTGTTAAACTGCTCCGTTTTTGCAAGGCTAAAGCTTTTCATGAGTGGCAATTGTGAAAATATGTTTACACGACTCTCTATTCAACAGAAAACCTGTAGGAGAAATGAAAATCAAGTGTGGACAGCTACTGAAGCCGAATACAAAATTATTATATGCTGGGAATTAGACCAGACGCTACAGGGTTATTATCCTGAAGGACAACAGAGGAAATGGCTGTATTTTCCTTAGGCAGTGAAGCACAGCCCACCCACATGGTGGACCCTCCAGACACTCGCTTCGGGAAGATGAGGTAGCGCTCAGGCTACACAGATTCTGCTTGCTACTTTTGCTCATTTAAGGAAATAAATTACTGTTTAGTATCTAAACTTCCAGTCACGGCAAAAAAAGTGTAAGGAAACCAGGAGGTTCTCACTATTTTTTGACACTGAAAATTCTCCCACATTAGTGTAGCAGGCAAAAAAACTTGTCATTTTTATGATACTGTAAAACCGCACTAGAATCAGAGGACAAATGTTTTCCATGCTGTAATTCCTTCCTTTAAGGCTGAGTGGGAGGAAATCAGACCTTTTCAAGGTAAAACCAAGATTAAGGATAGGATTTTTGTTTTCAGAAGTTAAGTTGCACACAAAGCAAATGAGTGTCGATAGACAGAGCCAGAGGAAAATATAGGTCAGCCGTGTCCTTGCATGCCACAGAAAGGGGTCTTTCACAGCCAATGCTACCGATACAGCAGCACCGGACTGGGCTCAGAAATAAACTCCTGGCAGCTGAAATCCATGGGAGGAAGAGATTTTATGAGTGCCTTGAAAAAGTTCAGTGACTTTTCTGACAATTAGAAAACTGTATTACAAAAAAATGATTTAAGCGGGAGCTATTTATAGCTAAAACATTATCAATGATATTCTTGAAGATCAATCTCTGATGCTGAATGGTAAGGGTTATCCATGCAACTCGCCGTCCAGGGATTGTATGTTAATTCAGTGGTAGCAATGAAAGATGCTGGTTTCAAACTTAACTTCTAATGAAGGAGCCCAACAGTTTTGAAAATGTTTCATGCAATGCACATATACATGCATATGCATGTATAAAAGATACATTTACGCAAAGGAAGAGTATAACTAAGTACTACACCAAAACAAAGCATGAAAATAAACTCTCTTACACTCAGACACAGTCAAAATTAAGAGAATAAATACCATTTTAATAATTCACAGTCAGATGGTGGACAAAGATAAATGAAAGAGGTTGCAAATACTTTGTGTCAGCCAGTAAGGACAAGAATGTAACTTGAAGGAAGGGAAACAGGTGAAATACGGCAGCGTTACATGTTGCCTATTCAGAAACTTCATTGTATACGAAATTAATGCTCTGAGAACAGTTACCTACGTAAAAAAAGTGGACCTTGTTTCATTACAGTGCCCTGTGATAATCCATGCTAGATTGCTCTTCCTTAGGCAGAGTTCCTCTGACAGTCTAAAGGCATTTTTGGATCACAGAAACTTAGCTTGCCAAATGTGAGCCAAAAATTGCCAAGAGAAACAGCTACTGAACACGAACGAGTCCAACTTTAGTCTGCATACTACTGCGTTGGTTTTCTTTGCGGGTTTCTTTTAGGAATATAAGGGTGAAAAGCCCTGGAAACATCTTAACAAAAGGCCTTTTCCGAAGAGACCTTTCCTAACATTACAGATTAGAAAAGGGGAAAGATCACACACAACACCCCCCTCTCCATCTCTAGCCCAAGCTCAGCTTTGCCTCCTAAGAGATCGTGACTTCTACAGTTGACAGCAGTCTCCAAGCCCGTCCAATCTTGTACATTCTAATGGTGAGTTTTTAAAGCCTACAATTTTGTAAGATTTTCACTTTTCAAAAGAAATTTGACACATTTTCTGCTGATCAAAAAAATTTGTTCTCTCTGAAGTGCAAGTAGGACTAAACCAGTCATTTTCTATGAAAAGGTTACCAGAAATTCGTACATCTTCACACCTGCTTCTGAGAGATCTGATCTGTAAATGCACCACTGCCCTCCTTTTCCCTTTCGTTAAACTTCTGTATGCAATTTCAGGAACAGTACTTGCAGTTGTAATGTGTAAGGTGTCTGTATTTCTCATATTCTAGAGTGAACACTGGAAAATGTCATTAAGAAAAAAATGCTCATTTTAAAGAAAGCAGTAAGTTTAAATTTCAAATACATTACATTTTTTTTCCTGCTATGCCTGCCTTTACAAATGCTCCTAATCCTTTAAAAATGTTTGCTTAAATATACCCTGTACATATAAAGGGAATAAACTACTTGCTATGATATTTGTCCTTAGCAGGACTCGGTAAGAGAGGAAGGGGGAGGAAAGAGAAGGAGGGAAAATCTTGACAAGAATATATATTAGAGCAATCAATGAAAAGATAATCCTTGGAATTCATGAGTCTTTAAAATAAGATGCATTTTCTTGTAGTAATCCTAAAAACCTATAAAAGAATATTCAAGCAATAAACCCCCCATAACTCATATTTAACCTTTCAGCATGTAGAACTACATATTAAATAGCTTAGCAACTGCATGCTGTGTAAGTGCATTCAAATAAGAGCAGAAATAGAAAAATGTAAATGCTACACCTCTTTTAACATGCATTGCACAGCCAAGAACATCTGCCAGCTGACCCCATAATCCAATCGGCTGTTCAGAAGCAATCATATCCTTAGATAAGAGCTGCACAGCTTCTACATGCAATGCCCATTTTCTTTAAGAGATGGAGCAAAATGTAGTTAGCCAGCTCTTCAGCAATTTTTAAACACTTAAGAGGTACAAGACGAAAGTAATTCAACATATTACATGGATCTGCATTAAAATACTGTCATCTCTTCCCCCAAATATTGTAATTCATCTTTTAATTTCACAGGGCAACAACACAGGGGAAGTTTAAGGCTGAAGTGACTATATCAAATCGAGTGATTATATCAGAATACCAAATGCACACAGCCCACACAAACTGTCACTTCTATTGGAAAATAACAAAACCTGGAATGTAAATCTGGAAGGGCTGAACCTAGTCCATTGACTATAATGAGAAGAAGTAATAAAAGCGGAATGAATTCCCCTAACTCTTTGAGTTTACTTCTCACATTTTCTGCAAAAGGAGTGGACTGCTTGACAGGCTCTGCAGGCAGGGGGGGATGAAGACATCTGAAGGAGTGGCTTCGAGATACTCCAGAAGAGCCAAAAACTCTGTGGAGTTAAAAGCATATACCCCACAGAATATCATGCAGTGAAAGAATGCGTCATTATCTCTGAATAAAATTAAACCTCTGCTAAAAAGTTCTGTCCTAAATACACAAGCAAACTGCACTACACTGACTGAACTTGTTTTAGGACAGCCTTCTATGAAACAGATTATGTGATTCAAAAAATTATTTATATTCATCACATAAATTGTTTTGATCATGCAAATTGCCCCTCTTTCCAAATCTTTGCTAAAGTATGTGTACTGGCAGGACACTGGACATGGTGGGAAATGGTAAGAGGGAATTGCTGGAATAGTGTTTTAAATAACACACTCTGTAGTTAAATTTATGTCAAATATCTGGAAGGCACTGAAAAAAAAGACATACAGGGCTCTGCCAAGAAGCCTAGAAAACACCCTTCACAAGAAGAGGGTGAAAAGATTATTTAGCTTAATGAGAAAAAGACACAAACTGACTGAGGGCTTTAATTATAAGACACTGGAAAATGGAGGATTCTCCAGTGATAAGCAATACCAAGACCCAAGCTCAGAAGCAATAATTAAAAAAAAAAAAATAGAAAATAATAAGGGAAATCTACGGGCAGCTAGAGGAGTTTATTCTTGTTTCTAAGTTATCTAACATCTTTATCAACTGCATAAAACACAATATAACACAGTAGCCAGTGAAAGATACAGCAACTCTCAGCACCAAGGTGATTTAGCTTTCTCATATCTGATATCAGACAAAAGTAAGTATTTTACTGCAGGTATTTAACCCAAACTATATAAAAATAATTAGGATGTCACATATTTATATATAAAGAATCTATAGAGCTTTGCTAAAGGATTTAAACACCACCCAGAGCAGAGGAAGCAGAAGACAATCTGCCTTGCAGTGGATTAATGATATGTGTCCAGCTTAGCTAAACAGCAGCGCTATCAGCTAATTTAGTTTACCATCTGGGTAGGCAACTTGTGCATGCTGCAATGTGCCTAAGGACCTCGGTGTTTCTAAATCAGTGCTGGAAGTCAAAGTCCAGTGGGTGCAGAGCAAAACTCCTTCCAAACCACACAAAGAACTGAGAAGTGTTTGAGGAGTTAATGAATAGAATCACGCACACATGTGTAAATGTGTGCATATCTGAATGTACACATACATACGTGTATATATATACACACACACAATTTCCTTATTAGCACAATTTCTCCCTATCCTAAAAGCTCCAAGATATATAGGATCTGATCCAATCCTATAAATCTAAGTTGGAAAAAGGTAATCCATTGGTGTGCTAAAACAGCTAGAAATAGCTTCTGCCTCAATCAAAAAAACCACCCAACGCTAACACAAACCCAAACCCAAAACAAAACCCAAAAGAAATAAACAAACAGAAAGCCCACCATACCTAAAAAACCCAGACCTTAATGCAATTCTAAGGTGTCACTGCTAGAGCCCGCGGTAGAAAGCCCTCTAATGAATTCAGTGAGGTTTAGATCAAGATGTGCGTTCCCAGTAAAGAGGCAAAAAGCACCAAGCACGTTTATATTAATACCAGCCGTGGCACTTTGCAAGCACTGTGCACTGATAAACTGTACAAAGACATAATTTCCAAGTTTAAACAATTTCTTCCCTTTAATATCTTCTGAAAGGCTTTTGAAATTAGCAAATCTAATGTGTGTGGGAATAGGCAACACTTTATAGCAATAAGTTTACTTTTAATGGAAGTAGTCTGCTGTGTCTATGGGTAACAAACCCCAGTATCTTTTCATTACAAAGGAGCTTATTGTTACCCTACAACTTACTGTGGGATTTCATTTTGCCTCTTTGGTGATCTGTCTGATCTATTAAGAAAAGCACTGAGGTATGGACAACATACACTTTACTGCAGTTTTAAATTTTCATAGACCCTGCTGCTTCTGTTAGGCTGCTGCCTATGAATTTCAAATAGTAATAAGGAAAAAGAAAAGGAAAAAAAAAAAAAAAGTATTTACCAAGTTTCTCACCAGAAAAAAAATAATCTGTAAAGAAAATGAGGCAAGTTCAGAATCAAGTGTTAGAAGTGGTGCTGCATCCCGGGACACAAATGCTGCAGCAACGATTGCACAGAAAAACAACTGCATCCACCAGCTATAGCACCTACAAGCCACTACACAAATGAATCTACCTATGAATACTATTAAAGTACTACTACGCATACTGTGCAACATATTTTTATATATATATTCATAACATATATCCAAATTCCCTTCAGTGTGACTGTTTCTGTCCTATTAATTAATTTTCATGGTTGAATCTGAAATAAAGGAGACGCAAAACTAAATAGTACTTCATCAGTGTTAATTAGTGTTGAGAATTAATCAGCAAATGTAGGAAATCACTATTAGCTTTGCAGAAATGCATACAGCATTAAGTAGCATTTAAATAGATGCTGATCTTTTTTTAAGAGTAGCAATTTAAAGATTATTTTCCTCTGATGGGATACTTCAATATTGAATATACAGAGATTAATATTCAAGGGAATTTGTGTTGTGTTGAAGGGAAACGTTGCTAAAAATAGCAATATATATTTAACAAATGTTTCTGCTGCAACCATAGTCTCAGAGAGAATTAAGAAGTTTGAAAATATCCATGATGTCTGAGCTCTCTGATATCTCCACACTGTCCAGGTGGGATTATTCGGCCATGGCTTCCTGTGCTCTGGGAGATAAAAATTTCTTCATGTAAGAAATACAGTGTTTCAGGTCAAATTCTGCTGTTACATGAGCATCTCCCCCTCAGTCCTCAAGAAGTTCCAAGGATTGCCTACAAAATCTGACACCCAGTTTGAATCCAGAGATAACTCCTATTTTTAATTTCTTCATCAGCACAGTACCCTTTGATCACAATTAAAAATACAGTAAGCATAGAGGATGTCTCTTGTTTATTTAACACTGCTCACCTGGTTCTTGAGATCCAGCTTTGGGCAGGGACGACCTCCATTGTAAGGCTTCTCCTTAAGCCACCTGGATCGGACTTTCACCCCCGGTCCACAAGAAGAGCTGCAAGGGGACCAGCTGGACCAATCGCTTAATTTGCAATCAAACGGGCAAGGGACCGTGCAAGATTCTTCAACGTAACCTAAAGCAAAAATGTAAGAAAGGTTTTAATCACCTCACCTAATGAACTCTGATCCTCTGATGTCTCACTGCTATCTGAGTAATCAACACAAAATGAGAGCTTCTGAAAGAGAAGACATTTGGCAAACCGTCAACACCCTCCCAACGCAAGATTGTGGTATTATTTGTAAAGAACAGCAGTGACTAAAACTAATTTTGACTTGGTTTAGTCCAATGAAGGCCATGATAAAACTGACTCACGTAAAGGACACACACTGGCAAAGGTATCTGTCGTGAAGCTGGTGGTCACCAACATCTTCCCCATGAGACTGTGGCCATAATAAATTCTGGAGAACTAAGTAGACAGCCCAATTTTGTACTCCTTTAGTATTACGCTAGCCATCTCCAGAGAGGCACAGGCAGGGATTCAGAGGCTCTCCTCCCAGCATAAATAGCATTTTAAGGCTTTGTTTCACCTTAACCTGTCTTGACATAAAAGTGTCGTCGTTTAACCCCAGCCAGCAGCTAAGCACCACGCAGCCGCTCACTCAATTGCCCCCCCAGCCGCTGGGGTGGAGGAGAGAATTGGGAAAAAAAGTAAAACTCATGGGTTGAAATAAGAACAATTTAATAGAACAGAAAGGAAGAAACTAATAATGATAGTAATAACAACAATAAAGTGACAATAATAGTAATAAAAGGATTGGAATATACAAACAATGCGCAGTGCAATTGCTCACCACCCGCTGATCAACGTCCAGTTAGTCTCCAAGCGGCGATCCTCTGCCCCCACTCCCCCCAGTTTACATACTGGGCATGACGTCCCATGGTCTGGAATACCCCTTTGGCCAGTTTGGGTCAGCTGCCCTGGCTGTGTCCCCTCCCAACTTCTTGTGCGACTCTAGCCTTCTCGCTGGCTGGGCATGAGAAGCTTAAAGATCCTTGACTTTAGACTAAACATTACTTAGCAACAACTGAAAACATCCTTGTTATCAACAGTCTTCTCAGGCCTAACTCAAAAACACAGCACCGTACCAGCTACTAGGAAGACAATTAACTCTATCCCAGCTGAAACCAGGACAAAGTCCTCCCAAGATCATCACCTCTTAAAATGAGAATACCAGACATCTGCAGGACCAACACCTTGCTGAATTAAAACTCAACAGGGTTTCTCAGGGAAAAAACAAGGTTCCTCCATACAGGCACAAGCCCACAGCTGGGAAGAGAGATGCTGCAGAGCCCAGCACTGGATGTGGAGATCCTGGTATACAGAAACATGGTGGGGGGTGGCCAAACCCTCTGGGTCTCCAGGGAATTACTGGCACCAGTCTCGGGTCAGCAGTGTGAAATAGCTTCTGCACCTTCCCACTTACCATGCTGCATTCATTCTCAAGTTTCTATTATCTGCTTGTCATGTCTGTATGTACTATTTTAATTTAAACAAAAAAGAGATTTCATGTTAGACCATGAAAGTCAGTGGCCGCTAAGATCAGCTTTTATTACAGGCAGATTTGACCCGCTGACAGCTCTGGCAGTGATGGTCACGGAAATAACTGAATTTCATCCCTACCGTATTTCTGATGTTTCTCATTTTTCTGCCCTTTCTTTCTGTTTGGTTTTCATTGCACTAACACTTCCTCTATATTCCTTACCTTCAGAATACCAAATTAGTTAATTCAACTACTCTTTTATGAAGGGTTTCCTCACTCTATCAAGGTGACAGTCTCTGCAGCAGGGAGGAGGAAAAAAAAAAACCCCAAACCAAACCACAAAACCCAGAAAACTCCAACTCAGAAGCAGCTGCCCTCCAAAACCCCCAGACAACAGCCCCGAACAACAGGGAAACATCGAGGCTGAGGCACAGACATTATTCTGGCCCGGAGCTGGATCTACCAGCTCTGCCATGCCCAAACTTGCTGCTACCGTCTCAAACCAGGACCCCGTTATATCCTGAGCATTGACCCACAGCAGCGATACGCCGCCTCCCTCCTTGTCTTCATGCTGAAGTCAGTATCAAGAAAGGTTTCAGATTTATTTAGGCATCCCCCACCAGAAAGTATCTTCCTTCTAGAAGTACAAAAACCCCTGATGTTGTTTTTGTAAACAGCACCTTAAAAAATGGTAGAAACAACAGTAGCTCCCTCCTTCAGTGCAATGATGCTCTATTTCTTCTCTCTTTCTCCTTTGTGATGGTATTGTTCCCTCTTCCTTTACGGCGGCCACCCCGTAGCCTGACAGCTGCAATCATTTCCCCAGTAACTCACGCTGTAACTCTTCCCTAAAGCTGCAGACCTGTCCCCGTACGGTGTGCTCTGTTTTTCTTTGCTACTTCTTATCTCTGTGTTGCGTTGCCTTTTCATTTGCAGCTCCAAAGCCACTGGAATGGGGTATCTTACTTATTTCCGACCCAATCCATTACAGTGGTGTTCGCATGTTTGAAATATTTCAACTTTGCATCCTTTGTATTCTCATCTAGGTGAGATTACACCCATGCATGCACATATACAAATATTTCCAAAACAGACTCGCTTTTTTCCCCCAAATGAAACTCCCAAATATCTCACTAATACTCTATTCCACCTGCTTAGGTTGCCAGTCAAAGCAATTCATAATACATTATGATAAGTAAAAGAAATTTTCTCATGATAGATTTATGAGAAGCATTTCTTAGGCAGTTCTCCAAAGAGTTCTGTTCCACCACCGTATGAAATATCATTTTTCCTTGGGCTGTGTGACAGCCTAGGTAATTAACTCTCAACAGAAACAAAGAAAGTGCCTCGTTTCAAAGTAGGATTAGACAGAGGGGTTATCAACTTATCAGTGAAGGCAAAATGGGCTAAGCCTTTTGGCAGTTCAAGACCTACCTCTATAAGAAAAAGAAATATAAGACAAAAAAAGGAAATATAACACAAAAAAAGAAATATAAGGAAGAGGAAAGAAAAGTTTTAATAAACAAAACTAAAGAAACTTATTGTATTCCATCTCCAGGAAGTGCTGTGGGAATCCCTCAGCAAACCACAGAATTTCTAACCATGTCCTGTTGCTAAGAGGCCAGCTCATTACTTTTTGAGTTTCCTCACCCATATTTCTAAATTACATTAAGTATAAACAAATAATGGCCAGCTAATAGAGCATTAAATTACCATACTGCCCAGAGGAAGCTAATTTTCCATATTGAACAGTGCTACAGAATCAAAACAGGAACATTCTTTCCAGCTCTTCTCACATGCTGCCATTATTTCTTCTATCAATCACTTGAGGTTAATCCTATGATGAGATACCCATGGATTCAAGATTTCATTCAACAAAAATTTTCCTCCAAAAATCTTTATGTGATGTATCCTTTCTACTCAGACAGAGAATGCCTTTATGGCTATAATTTTATGAGAAAACTAGTAAATATCATTGTACTCAGCTCATCCATTGCCTATAAGAATGGGGTATTTGTCTTCCTCTGTAGGAGCCAAGCAATGGCTTGCCATTGTCAGGGGGCTGAAAAGGCTTCAGGTTAGACACAAACAATAATCCTAGCATAGGCATTCCTAGAAAACTTGTAGCATTGCCATGGTGCATAATACAAAACACCATAAAAACCCCAAACCCAAACCAAGGGAGATATGCTATTGAAACAACCTATTAATACAGAAAACTACATTCTGGCTATTATCCAGAGAAATACATCTTACCATAACAGCATATGAATAAAGGAAACAGCATAAATGCATTTCTGAGTTATTGTCCCTCAGCTTGGGAAGACTAACTCAAGGTTGAGTTTACACAGCTGGTTTTGTCAGTGTCATCCTTAAACAGCTCACTCATCCATCACATTCCCCATTCTTCTGTCCTCTGCAGAACCTGGTACCAAAAATTCGTTGTTTCCAAGACTTTCTATGGAAAAAGATGTCCTCCTCTCCCCAGTCCTGCTCAGCCTGCTTTCCACGTGTTCTTACATTATTTCTTGAAGCTTCCTTTAACCCCCCCCTTTTTTTTAATTCTACAAAATCTCAAATACTGTTAAAATAAAGCTCATTTAATTTAGAAACAACAGATGAGAGCCTCTGCCCTTTCTGAACCAACAGCAGGTTCCTGACCACCACCGAGCTGGAGCTGCACACACAGATGTCACAAGCGTTAGCGACAAAAACACCAGCGCACGGGATATTTAAGTAGGCACTTTGAAACGTACAACTGGGAATAGTCCTGAATTGGCAGGAAAAATTGAGCTGGATGATCAAATAAGCCTTTTCTATGTTTAAGTGCTATTGGTTTACTACTGAGATGCTGCCAACGTGATGGGATGAACAAATGCATTTACCTAGGCTGCACAGCTCTTCTTACTATTATTTATTCATTAAGAACAATGTGCTTGTTGCTCTACAAGCCACAAATGGAGTCTCTTCCCTAAAGTGTCTCTAATAAACAAAGCACCCACAGATTACACAGGATGTACTGGGAAGGCTCAAACACACAATGTAGCAACCATTACTCATCTCATTTCTTCTGTGCAGCCCAAGAGACAAAGCAATAGCAGGTAGATTAATAAAGTGAGGATGATGGTCTGGTGGGTGTCAGAGGTTAAGGCTCAAATACATGGTGTAAAAACTGTTATTGTCTCATTTTTGCTGCGGAACCCAAAAGAGCTAAAGCAATAGGAGGCAGCTAGATGATGGGCTGGTGGGTGTCAGCAGCACAGACGCATGAAGAGGCTGTGGATTGCACTGCAGTGCTGGGGGACGAAGTTTTGCAGTAGCACAATTTCTTTTCCACCTACACAAGATGCCGTACGTATCACCCCAGGCACAGCCAGCGAGGGGCTGCGATGTCCTTCTGTGTCCCCCTCTATATTCACAAACTGATCATGGCGGGAGAAGCAGGAGATTAGTAGGTTTGCAAGCTAATATAAGACACTGGCATCCACCTGATTGTTGCACTTCCAAATGATAAATTTGCTGCGGGTGTAAGGTCTGCACACAGCGTTAAACAACAGTGCCAACAGGATTCCAAGAGGCTGACTTAAAAGTGATTCGAAAATAAACAACGTTTCTCCAGCAGCTTCGGAAACAGATGCTTCTAATTGAATTGGCTTTAAACTCATTTGTAACCTCTCTAACATTTTTCATCGTTTCAATTAACAACTTCTAGTGGTTCTACCCTTGTTAGTAAACCTTGAGGTGCTTCATAAAACTCAAGGTCATTACTATGAGAGGGACAATTCTGTGCATCACTGCAACTGCCACTAGTAATAACACCACTAATTTCCCTTGGAGTCTACAGGATAAAAGAGATCACCCTTTAACAAACAAGACAGCAGCAGAGTGGACAGTGACACAGAAGAAATGTTTCTAATTACACAGACCAAAGGTAGAGAAAAAAAAAAAAGATTCATTTTGCAATTAATATTTACATTCATTTGGTTACTGACTGTGGAATATGTAGAATAACACCCATAAATCCATGAAGTGCTAAAAGTCTAATAGCTAAAGACTTTGTAAGGGAGACCTGGTGGACCATGGCACTTGGTGGGCCAGATTCTGCTCAGCTGAAGTTTTGGGGTCTCCTGCAAAGCAAACCTCATGTTTTAACTCAGGTTAAAACTCAACACTGAGCACAGATTGCAGTTAAGAAACTGACTCCAGCAGCTGATCACAGCTCTATGGTTGGGGCTTTCCCAAAGTGCCACCGATAAGGCAGACACTGGCCATGGGCCACATGGCATGACCGAAGGCTCCAGAAGCTTGTGAGCTACAAGAGGAACGCCTCATCCTAAGCAATCCAGGTCCAAACACTAAATCCTGCTTCACAGGAGAACATTATTAACTTAAGAAAACTAAGCAGAATAAGTCTGGGAGTCTTAAAGCTGCTAACAACTTCAGTTGCATCTGAAAAGGACGTGATATTGCCATGGAACAAATGTTAATCTTTTTTTTTTTTTTTTTTTTATAATACACAAGGATTTGAGAGATTTTATGCATTATTAGTTTGCTAGCTGGGAAATTTAAGAGATAATCTAATGAATACATTCAGCAAATGCACTACAAAAAAAACCAGCAAAAATAACTTTCACATCAAATATTTTGCAAAGCTCAAATAATGGACGCTTAGCTAATTTATTCCCACTTGCTCTTCTCAAGAGAGGCACATGCTCTCGTTACCTCATAGCAGACTGATTATAGATTCTAAGTAGACCAGAGAGGACTTGTAAAGAAAGCTGGTAAGTTTAACTCAACATCATTGTTATTGAAATTCATCCAAAGGTCGGTTTTATTGCTCAATTTCACAGTCTCTATAAATCCTGACGAGGCAGTTGGGTTGATGCTGACTTTGCATTATAATTCCTAATTTCTTCTGATTTTGCATTACAGTTTTCTTCCTTAAAGACCTTACAAGCTTACACTTTGAGTTACATACAAACCATATTAGTTGATATATTTAATCTTTTAACTAAATAAGGAAATCTCCATTAATTACCACACTTCTTGTAACAGATTGCAGAACAAGCCGAGAACTCTTCCAGAGAAGAGAGACTCATCTGGTGCCTTCTGAGTGCAAATAAATAGTGCAAATAAATAGGACTTCACAGTGTACATTCATCTCAAAGGGAACTTCCGACGCAGACAGGCAGAAATCCACTGCACAAATCTGTCTGGGCTCCAAAACCAGCTGTGGAAATAATTCCCCTCCTCCTGGGGCTGCTCCCCTGCAGTGAAGGGCTGGGCCGGCTGCTTGGGAGACCTGACATCTTAAGAAAGTCCTTACTCAAATAAAAAAATCATCCACTGGGATCAATCGCAGTTAGGGTAGTACCTCAGCTGTGTTTTTCTATATACTTTGCTCATCACCCTGCCACTGGGAAAATCATCTGCTTTGTCCAAACACAACTGGGTAGCTTGTTTTTTCTTTATCAGTGTCCTCATCCTCTGTATATCAGGAAAGAAACTCACTGTACTTTATTACAAATTGTTTAGCATATACATTCTTCAGGCTACTCAATTCATAGTGAAAGCAGATTTTTAAAACAAACCTGAGACTGTTTATTTTATATAATAAAATAAGGCTTTTTTTAAAGTCTGAAGACACTTCCACAACACATCACAAAGACAAAATTAAATTGTATGTAGATCATCAAATTCTCCTCCTTCTCCTACATCTGACTTCTCTCAGAGGCCCAACTGCACAATAGCTCCGAAAATAGATGTATATTGCGGAGTGCTCTGAAGATCAATATAGACTTGGGCAATTTGGACCAGGCTGGAAGCATCTTCCAGAGCCAAGAGTCCATCACTGGGAGAAAGCTGCCGCCAAATGTCACCAAAAATATCTGCCCCCATCAGTAAATCATATATTGCCTGAAGGTCAATGGTTTCAGGCTCTGCTGGAGCACACTAAGAAACTCAATTTCAGAGTTTGGGGCCCTCAGCGGAGACCATCTTTCTGCCAGATTCTAAAGACACAGCGTTAGGCACTGTCAACACAATATGCCACTTCATTTCAGCTGCCAAGCTATGACCCCAAGACACAGACAAGCCTCATTTAGACAGCTTCCCTCAGACAACAACATGACGCTTTCCATTTTACAGAATGGGAAACATTGATGCATTTCCTTGTATCCCGATAATTAGCAAGTATTGTGCTTTATAATACTGCTCGTATTTCAGACAAAATAAAGCACCAGATGACTCTGCAGAAGGAAGGAACACAAAGCTATTAGATCCATGTGCAATTAATATTATCAAGAAAGCTCACAAGAACATGAAAAAAACCTTTTTTTTCTTTTTTTTTTTTTTTTTTTTGATAAGCAGATATGGTTTTCACAATTTAAGAAAAATAAAAGAAGAGTCATTCTAAATAGCAGCAGTTCAACCTGCACATCAGGCACATGG
>JANZLQ010000001.1:46706799-46734173 GCA_026212715.1 Elanus axillaris | reverse complement strand
AAAATAACCTGAAAAAAAACTTTTTTTTCTTTTTTTTTTTTTTTTTTTGAGACGTACGTTCCTAGTACTTTAATTTACAAACTCGAGAGGCATTACCAAGTGTAAGGGCCTCTGTTCAAGAGCAGGTCACACAGGCACTGAAAAGGCAGGGGAAGCTTCGGAGCCCGCAGCAATCTCTGCAGCCTCCATCCCCGCTGTCACGGGAGGCGAGCGACACAGTGACCTCTCAGATCAATACATTTAAATCAATACACTGCCTCAATTCCTTCTCGTCTCATCGACGCTAAATGAGAAACCTAACTACACACTTTAATTATACTGGCGCTGTTTTAAAGATGCCACTAACCATTATCAGCATTAGGAAGATCTGTGAGCACTTTTCCGAAGGCCAGGTAGCTGCCGCGAGGTCCAGCCTGCTCGGATAAGGAGTTTCACTCCTGCTGCCAGAGGTCACCTTGCTGCAGAGGCAGGGATACCTTCTTAAAGCTGTACTATAAAAAACATCTGATGGAAACAGGTTTTTAGGAAAGGGAACGGTTCTGGTTTTCCACAGCTTAGGCAAAGGGAGAGCAGCACAGCTCATTTAGATGATGGAAAACCTTGAGATGGAAACAGGACATTTTTGTGACGTTAGCAGGCCCCAGCACAGAGTACTGATGTACTGAATTCCTGATAGACTTTTGTTTCAATTCTGCAGCGTGACTTTGAGCACTCTGGTTGTGTAGTTCAATCTCCTCTGCTGGAGGACTTCAATGAATTCAGACAGAAGCAGAAAGCGATGCAATCTTGTTATATAATACGATTTTTAATGGTCACTCCTCCATGTTACCAAATACAAATGAGATCCAAGATTTCATAGAGAGAATCTCTGTCTGTAGTGAGGGATATCAGAAGTTTTGCAAACCAGGCTCTCAGCAATTTAATTTACACCACCCTCATTTGCAACCCTTGGAGGACAGAGAGATTTCAAAGTATATCTCAGACCCAGGAAATAGACTAAGGTAGCATAAATTCTCAGTTACTCATCAGTATCATTATGATAATCCTTAGAGCAGACTGAACTGAAGTTTAATTTTATCCATGTTTCCTAATTCAGGCTCATTTCCTCCAATCTTCCAAATTCAGCTGTTGCTATGTTTCTGAGTTGGTCTCCCAAACTCTTTGATCAAGCAGACTACATCAGGCACCTTAAAAGACATCCACTGCGTGCCCATCTCCCCCTGTCATGCTGACTTTATCACTGCATGCAGGGCTCCAGCAAACTCATTGCTGCTCAGGCAGTCAGCTCATTTTATTCAGACACTGGCCTACGTGTAAAAACTGGAATTATTTTTGTAGGACTCTCGTTCCATATATGCAGAAACACATGATGTTGCGGAATGTGTCAGATGTGAAACCCTTTAACTCTCGCTGAAATTCACTAAAACACCTACTACGTCCACCTGCCACAGGGCTCCCCACTAGCGGTAAAGATATGAAACTGTGATTTTCCACTTAAAAGTCCTCCATTTATTTGCCTGAAAGTCCTACTCATCAGAGCTGTATAAAAGGCATCAGGTTAAAAAAAATTGAAAAAACCCCACATGAGACACAGGAGGAGTCCTGTGAACTACCACCAGTACATGTCACTTCCCAGTACAGCTACACATGTCTCAAAGGGATCATGCAAGTTCTCCATGGGCAGAAAAAGTATAGAGGTCTTAACACTGGAGTACATAATTAATGAAAAGTCTTAGGCTAAAATGCTATTTCTTCATACTTCCAATAGAACATATTAAATGGAATGACACATAGGGAGAGAAATATGTTAATTCTAAATCTATATAAATCTATATTTGTATAATCACATTTTATTAGAGCCTTGCTTCATAACAGGCTGCATTTGTGACAAGTATGTTATTAAGGCCAAAGAGATGGGCCACGTTTCAAAGAGATACTCTTACTGTAGCCTACTACAGAAATCAGGGCAGTAGATCACCCAGTGCATTAACTTGCTATCAAAGCTCTCCTAAACCTCCAATAGACTATCTCTACACCAAGTTACTATTCTCCACTAAAAACATTCCCAACTCCCATGGAAGAGCTTTAATCAACCTGTCAAAACCAGAGAAAAACTGTCTGAGCCTAATAATGGAGGCAAAAGGCACGGACATGAGCAAGGGTGGGCAGAGGTGGTCTGGCAAGTGGAGGCTGCTGGTGATCATCAAACACAAGATAGACTGTCTGAGGTTAGTAAAAAAATCATTCCTTCACATACTCTGGTACTGCAGCCTCTTCAAAGGGGTCATTTTATGAAATGCAGCAAAAAGTATAAAAGAAATTTGGGCAAAGACACACTATAAAGATTTGTATTTAGAGCCAAGGCACAACAACAGATACCACTATGACTAAATGCAGCACCTACAGAGGATGCTGCTCAAATTGCTAATCCTCTAAATATTTCCTCATAAGATGCATGCTTGCTTTCTGTAAGAAGATAAAGATCTAGAAGAAAGTGTATTTCTACAGACTAATGCCTCGGGATGCCTCAGGGGAAGTCTTACCTTGCTTTAAATAAGCTTCTTTTGATAGCCAGTTTGACCCATTCAAAAAATAACTTTTTTGATGGCTGTTTACCTTTGATTCTGTTGCCAGAAAAACAAAGAGAACAGCAACGTCTGAACAGTTGTCTTGTGATCCAATTTCATTTGATAAGTCTTTTAACATCCAGAAGGAAGAACTGTGGCCAAATTTTCTTACGGCAAATAGATTTTGGAAAAAAAGGAAAGGAAAAGATGGGGAATAAAACAGTGTTCTTTGAGCACTGTTATGAGAGCAGTATGTAAAAATCCTGGCGTCAAACAAGAAATGGAAGGCAGGTCCTTTACGGGCTGTTTCTGTGCTTACAGCTCCCCTGGCAGCCACAGCTGTAATTAAGAGTGTCACTGCACGCCCAAGGAGATATGTAGAAATGTCAGAGAGAGGTCCAGAGGAGAACCGAGCCAGGATTTGGGGGCTAAATTTAGAAGCTATTTAGCTCTGAGACAGCAGAAAAACAGTCAAAGGTGACAGTGGCTTTGAAGAGTCCTGAAATGGGGACACGAAGGTAGGACAGGCCTGTCTACAGCTGGCAACACTTTTGGCCACCGGTGATCCAAACACAGCCGTCATTCCCATACCAGGGGATGGGATGGGATGGGATATAAGGTGAATTTTTAGCTGAAACTTTTTCTCCGAGCAGTCTTTGAAAAGCTTTGTCCTGGTAAGTAATAGTCATTTTTCTGTAATAAAAAGGCCAGGGAGAGATATACCGTGGGGATACACAGAAGAAACCACAGAAATAAGAGTATTGTAATGTTTAATGAAACCCAAATGCCAAAAGAAGGGTAATCTGAACACTGGGTCTATATGTTACCATTAACCGACGGTTATGAGGCTGTCAAGAATGAGGCCTCCAGAAATGAGGCCTCATCCATAAGATGTTTGTAGGATGCTGTTTATGGAAGTATAGAAACTATTTAAACCGAAACCTAGTTGGATTCTGGAATTAATGGTTTGTGCTAATTTCATTTAGACTAAGACTGAAATTAAATACTTAGGAATATTTTCAAAAAACCCAGGTGAAACTTCTGTTCAGAAAAGTTTCTATTTCTGAAGATTTTCAAAACAAAATCAGGGATTTCTGCAACAATTTCATTCTTCAAAATAAAAGTTACCGGGTATGGAAAAATGTATACCACAGTAATTGCCAGAATAGATACAAATTCAAAACCAGACATTTATTCAATGTCGGTTTTCCAACTTTTTTTTCCCAAAATTGTTACCTTGTAGGAAAGGTAAGTTTGCTATAGGTCCAGGACAGACTTGGCTCACATTTCCTTAACTTATTAAGCTCTGCTTATAGTTTTTTGACCTACACAAATATCACTTTGCAGAACAATTATTAAAATCTAGTGATTAAAAGCTACCTGAAAATAGTTCATTTCCTCCTACAGCCACAGTGCAAGGATGCACACGCCGCAGCGTTTCAGAGCAGGTCCTTGTGTTGACTCACATGTAGGTCATGCAACGTCTACCAAGCTGGTGGCCAGGATTTTCACGTAAGGGAGCATAAACCCCAGAGGAATGCCCCCGGTAGAAATACAGCACTGCTCTGGGCTGACCTTTCAGAAAATCAAACTTCATGAGACTTCTACTACCTGGATTTCAGCAGTAGGAGTTGAACTTCCTGATCCAGAACCTTTGCTTACTGTCCTAAATCTCTCAAGGCTGGGGACACGGCTGATCAGGACAGAAGCTGCGCTGTCACTGATGGCACACGCTGCCCTGATGTGCCTCGGAGCAGGGAACATCCCCCTCCAGCAAACACAAACCCTATGAGTTTTCACATCACCAAAATTTTTCACTCCTCCTGGTGCATCTGTTTGCTAATCCCACCCGTTTGGGATTCAAGCTGACATTTTCAAGGAGGGACCTTGCCAGCGGCATTCCCAGTAGCAGCTTACATCGACCCAACAGGGAAGAGCTGAGTGACACCCCTGCATCAGCAGGTGCCAGGGAACCCTCTGAGCAACCTAAGTCCTCTAGTCCTCTTTGATTTGTCCATCCGCAACTAAACCACATACAACAAAACGCTGCTCTGTTGAGAATAAGGAGGTATATGAGCATCCCTGCTGTGCCCTTCACAAATTTAGAGATAATTAAAGCTTTTTAAGGTGACTGTAGGTTGAAGCTAACCGCTCTGTGATTTAAAGCCAGGATCTGTTTGTCTGTTGTGTCTTTCTTCCAGGTTCCTGTTGTTGCGAGGACAGCATAATTTGAATAGTATAAGCGCTCTTCATAAATTCCTGTTTTCCATAAATCGCCCGTCGGATCAAAAGCAGAACCTCTGTGCAAGAGCACAGAAATCTCCAGCCTTTGATTTGGAACAGATGAGGCACCCTATGTTCCTCTAAGATTAAAAAAAAAACCCTGTTGGCACAGCACACAAAAAAAGAGAGGCAAAGGAACTACATGAAATAATTCAAAACAAAGGAGGTGGAAATTCAAAAATAGTACGAGGAACTCAGATGACAGACTGAGAAGCGGATGAACTGCAACTAAGAGGACAATTTCAAGTCCAAAGAGGATGCTCCAAACACCAGCCAGAGAACAGAGGCCCTCTGGATTAGCGGTGAGCTGCTGAACGCAACATAAACCATTCTTCTGATGGGTAGACAAATTGAGGCAAATTCTCAATTACGTTTTTGTAATGTAGTTAGAGATAGTTACCTCTATCCATCATTTCATAAGTGCATTTCCAAATTAAAGGAAGGAAAAGAAGAGTGAACCAAATCCAGGAAAAAAAGAATTAGCTCAATTTGGAAACTGCAAGTCATTCATTTCTTAAGCTTATTGAATGAGTGATCAAGGAAAATGATGACACCACTAAAATAAAGCAGTACACTAATCACAGAAGCCAGTCATGAAAAAAAGGGTACAGTGCATTTTTTCTGGACATCAGAGAAAAAGTATGGTGCAGAAAGGAATAAAATTCAGAAAAGCCTGGGATTTGTATTTTTAAGCTTGTCATACGTAATTATCACTAGCTAACCCAAGTTTAATTGCAGTAAGGATAGCTAAATTAGTCAAGGTGTGACCTGTGTACCCACTAAAGTTTACCCAAAGTATTCACATACAAGCTGTGCTCAGCTGTGCTGGGTCAGAGCAGAGGTCCCTCCACCCCAGCTCTTGGGTTCTGGCAGATGGAACCACAGATACCAGGCAAGTAGTGCATTTCCATTAAGGCACAGCTGGAGTGCTTTTGTCTTCACTGGTTTTGGACCTGGGAATACTCTGTAAGCAGTAACTACAGCAGTGGGGAGAAAATCCATTTTCTGTTGAGAAGGTATGCTTAAAGGGTTAATATATTTGCAGAGAATAGGCTTAAGAGAGTTGGAAGCTAGACTGACTGCTGACAAACACAGATGAACAGATTAATGTTGTTTTGGTTTGGGTTCGCCCGCCCCAAGTTGCAAATGCAGAATTGCTCACAAAACTCAGCGCAAGATCAGGGCCTCAGACCCTGAACCCCTCTGAGCAGTGATTAATTTCTACATTAGACTCAAACTCACAGAATACTCACTTGATAGCTATGATACGTTCACACAGCAAATCACACTGACATGAGTGAACTAAACCCTACTGAACCGGTAAGTTCAACAGCCAGGTTTCAGCCAGGGAAAGAGAAAATCCTTGCTGCGACAAGGCAAGAGCCCACAGTTTGCTTTCTAGAAAAGCTACAACTGACCTATTCTACTCTTATCCATTTTTATTGTCCTATACCTTTTACTCATGGTATTATCAAGTCTGGGACAAACTTAAATCTACTTCTAAAGCAAAATTTGCATCCTTACATCTGTCCTTCTACGTTTTGTAAAAGTTCCTCAAAAGGACCCAGCAAAGAACTGAGGTCTAAGTCTTAAAAGTCACTTCTGACCTGGTTCAAGGGAAGGAAGGAAAAGCACTGTCCTGCAAAAGGAAAAGAGCAGGAAACAAAGAGAAGTCAGAAGACTTGAAAGAAATAAAAGAGGAACACACACCCGTATCTCATAAAGCAAGAACAATGGCCAGATATCACAGTGACTGGCATTCAATATATAAGGCAATGGCTTAATTAGCCATAAATATGGTCAGCTAGCAAATGTTAAAAGGTCACCTGATACTAACTGTGAACAAGACAAACTGAGCTGCTTAAAAAAAAACCTGTCATGAATAATTTCTCAGGGCTTAGCAATTCTGCATGCTTCTGTAATTTGCTCTTCTCTATTATGGTTGAATAACATTCCGCTAATTATTAATTGGATAATGATTTGTTTCTATCACTAATTCAATAATGTGTTCAGAAGTGCATTTTGAAAGCTCCCAGCTCTAGAGACCATAAATATCAGACTTATTGTGGTGGGTTGACCCTGGCTGGATGCCAGGTGCCCACCAAAGCCACTCTATCACTCCCTTCCTCAGCTGGACAGGGGAGAGAAAATATAACAAAAGGCTCATGGGTCAAGATAAGGACACAAAGAGATCACTCACCAATTACTGTCATGGGCAGAACAGACTCGACTTGGGGAAATTAGTTTAATTTATTACCAATCAAATCAGAGTTGGATAAAGAGAAATAAAACCAAACCTTAAAACACCTTCCCCTCACCTCTCCCTTCTTCCCGGGCACAACTTCACCCCCGAACTTCTCTTCCTCCTCCCTGCCAGCAGCACAGGGGGACAGGGAATGGGGATTGGGGTCAGTTCATCACACGTTGTCTCTGCCGCTCCTTCCTCCTCAGGGGGAGGACTCCTCACTCTTCCCCTGCTCCAGCGCGGGGTCCTTCCCACGGGAGACAGTCCTCCATTAACTTCTCCAATGTGAGTCCTTCCCACAGGCTGCAGTTCTTCACAAACTGCTCTAGTGTGGGGTCGGTCCCTTCCCTGGGCTACAGTCCTTCAGGCACAGACTGCTCCAGCGTGGGTACCCCGTGGGGTCACAAGTCCTGCCAGAAAACCTGCTCCAGCATGGGCTCCTCTCTCCACGGGGCCACAGGTCCTGCCAGGACCCTGCTCCAGCAAGCGCTTCCCATGGGGTCCCAGCCTCCTTTGGGCATCCCCTTGCTCCGGCGTGGGGCCCTCCCCAGGCTGCAGGTGGAGACCTGCTCCCCCGTGGACCTCCCTGGGCTGCAGGGGGACAGCCTGCCTCACCAGGGTCTTCCCCATGGGCTGCAGGGGAATCTCTGCTCCGGCGCCTGGAGCACCTCCTCCCCCTCCTTCTTCACTGACCTGGGGGTCTGCAGGGCTGGTTCTCTCACATGTTGTCACTCCTCTCTCCTGGCTGCTGTTGTGCAGTTTTTCCCCCCCACTTCTTAAATCTGTTCTCCCAGAGGCACTACCACCGTTGCTGACGGGCTCAGCCTTGGCCAGCAGCGGGTCCACCTTGGAGCCGGCTGGCTTTGGCTCTGTTGGAGCGGTGGGGGAAGCTTCTAGTGACTTCTCACAGAAGCCACCCCTATACCTCCCACCCTGCCCCCCGCCAAAACCTTGCACGCAAACCCAATACACTTATCTTCACTTAACTGCTCTGGTTGGAAGGCGGGTTCCAAGCGATGTAAGGGGAGCCTACAGAGCTTTCTGCCCACTTTTGGACACTCTGCACCCAAAGCCACCAAAATATCCATGTTATCTGGAGACCAAGACAACGCTACTTTCCTGCTCACCTTGCAGGGAACAGGAGGTGCTCAACACTGGGTAGCAATTAGAGCTTATACATCCTGGGTATTAAACAGGGGTCTGGCTGGAGATTAATAATTCACCCTTCTGAGAACTTCTATGGGGCATCCAGAAGGTGGAAACGTCTCACCCCTCCTTTACGTCCCACTTCCAAACCTAAAGGTCTTCAGAGCACTCTGTAAACAGAGTGCAGGAGGAAGGGCATACGACAGGGCTCTGCTGTACAGTACTGACCATCCCTCTGGCCTCTGATATGGGTCCTGTGCCAGGGCCACGTTGCAATCATATCTGCTCAGATAAAAAGCTGAAGACAAGAAAGACAACAATAATACCCTTGAGCTACCACTCCCTACTGCCTCCCTAAGAGAAGTCAGACCATTAAAAATGCCACATAAATATCACTGACAGAAAACAGGCTTCAAGGTTATTCAGAAAAGCCCCACGCATAGACAACCTCCTCTTTTTAATAGTGATAAAAACCTTGAGTTTTTAAAAGAGCAGGTCACAGCACAGACAAACCCACCTTTCAAAACCCAACAGCTCCCTTTTTACAGAAGAAAAGGTAATGTTGTGGGGGAAATGTATAGCATTCCTCCTTCATGGGCCACAGAGGCATAATCAATTGGTACAACAGCACATTGTTGAAACACAAACCACGGAAAGCTGCTTTATGAATCCGTGCAGCCAGCTGGAACAGCCATCAACAGCTGTGAGAGGAATTCACTCCAGGACTGAATCACTTCATTAGGGTGGGGTTTTTTTCCTTTTATTACACGCAGCTCAGGCTGCTGATCCTCATCCTGAAGACCCTCCGTAAAGCAGCCCCACTTCTTTCTCTTCTCCCTTATATACTCAGGAACACTAATGGTTCCCAGTGTATTACTTAATCTCCTCCTGAGACATCATTTCTCCCTCTCCCATCATATAGCTCACCAGCAGTCTTCCAACCTGCTACATCACATTGTGTGGTGTCCTAAGCTTTTTGACTGTAAGTCAGAGAGCATTAGTGGTTTGGGGGCAGCATGGGTAAGGAATTTGCCCCTAAGATAAGGGCTTTTATCTGCAAATAGACTTAGCGTAATGGTTGCGATGAACTGCAAATCATGGAAACTGGGAGAAAATATCTAGATCGAATGACTTTTCCTGCTTGCTCTGCTTCTAATTCTGCCCTACTCCTGTGTGATACAGGCTTCTTGATTATATGCGAAATATAAGTGGATAGAACCACAGCCCAGAGCCCCAGCAAGCAGTGACACTGGTGTTATCAATTTCAGCTTGAGACTGGCACAAAATTGCAAGGATGAGACCACTGGCTGCTGAAGTCACGTGTACTTGGCATGAGCAACAGCAGGTGACATCACAAGGGTTTTGTAATGAAATATGATTATCTCAAGAAAATTCCCGAGTCCTTCATTGAAAACAACCATACAAACCTCCAAATATAGTGAAGAGGAATAATCATTTCTAAACAAGTAAAAGCTGAAGTAGGATATAACTTCAAAAAAACCACTGATTGAAATATACCTTCTCCTAAGCTTATACTTCTAAGGGATGTTCAGACAAATAAAAGAAATGTCTGGTATTCTGACAGCGTAGCCAACTTCAGCCCTCTTCTATTTCATTTCCATTGTAGAAAAGCCAGCAGACCCTTGTACTGTGGAAAACCTCAGTGTTAAGAGCAATAAGAAGATATTCGAAGAACAGTGTTCAACACTCACTGCAACCTTGTGAAAGCTCTTCCAGCAAGTAAGCAGGTAGACACCTATGACAGGCTCCAAAATGAACCATCGAGTGGATAACTGTGCTCAGCATCAGGGCTATTTACACGTGTGTGCGCTTTTTTTAAATCTTACCCGAACTGCTACAGCGAGACGGCTCCACGAGTCTGCCGGTCTTATCGTAACAGGCAATAGCTCGCAGTCGTACACCCTCGCCACACTCCTTGGTGTCTCTGTGGGATCGCATTCCCAACTGCAGCTCAGATGTACCTCCTTCAATAATGCAGTCGGACCAATTTCCGTGGGGCTGGGAGGTAAACACCTCACAGGGGCACAGCTCTGTTTCAACTTGAGGATAAACTTCTGTATTCTGGCATTTGTCTCGCTTTCTGCTTCGTCCTGTTCCAACCACAGAAATCTGTTTGTTAGCTTAACATCTGCTACCTTTGATAACAACACATCATATTATTTATACTTGCATGAATTCAACACATTAGAACCTAGACAATCTGAATGTTAATATCCAGAAACATTTCCGAAGCATCTATTAGCTGCTGCCAGTGCTCTGGAGTGCAAGGACAATGTATTTATCTCCAGGGGCAACCAGAGAACTTGGAAATACTGTTTTGATGGGTAGGGTAAGGAGCAAAATGCAAAGTCTTATTCTACTAGCGGTCTGCCCAGAAAATGCTTTGTAATTTTATATAATATCATTTTCTCTAATTATCTGATGAAAATAAATTGATTGTTTTGCCTCTATTTGCTCGCAATCAATGGTTGCTAGGACAACTTCCAGAGGACTCTACATTAGCCACAACTTCTTCTTTGAGGCTACTTTACAAATTAGTTAAAGATGCACTCTGCACACAAACCATACTGAAGAAAACAGAAAAGATAATCCTCAGTAAATTATTAGGGCTGGAAAGCATTTCAGTGATTGGATTTGGTTTAATGTTTTCTTTTGCTCTCTTCTTTCAACAGGTTTTAAAAGAAGGCTCTTTACAGACCTTCTGCAGCTTCATGAAGCAGAAGCATTCAAATAAACCTGTGGCACAGCTCTCTGCAGCTACACTCTCCACAACCTGTTCCTGCAGGACTTCTAGGCATAAGAAGAGGTCCCCAGTACAATGAGAGATAATGTAAAGAACAGAATTCACGCTCTCTGCATCCCTGCAGCTGCCCCAGGGGACAAAGGTCTGTATACAGCCTCTAAAGATAAAATCAATGTTTTTCTTGGCATGGGTTAGCCAACGTGACATGGAGCAATCTTTATGCTGGCTGAGCTCAGGAGCATCTGCATTTGGCATCTGCACAGAAGAGGAGAATTCCTCTTCACTAACAAACCGCATCTGTATCCTATCTTCAAAATGTGCCTTGGGGATCTTGGACGCGCTAAAAATACTTCTGCAAGAAGTTTTAAAAGCTTTGATCCCAAAAGAAATGTTTTCTCTTTGGTATTGCACACAAATAAGATACTAAAACCAAAAAATAAGTTATATAACCTAACAACCCTCTTTCTAGTTTGGAACCAATAGTCATTTCACCACACGACACCAGGAGCACAAGCTGGCTGCCATCAATACCTGTTTGCATACACGCATGTACCTCCAAAGAGAAGGGCACCAATTGCAGACCCTTAGTATCACTATCCTTCAAGCCCCAGCTCTTTCAAAACTGTATTTCCAGTGTTCTGGGGAATGTAAAGTTTGCCAGCACAAAGGGATAATAAAAACAAAGAAATCAAATAGTACCAACATCTTTATATTTTTAGATATATATTTATGAGCATATTCAGGTAAGGTATAAGAGGTCCAACTCCATATACTTAAAGGAAAATCTTTTAAAAGGCTTTGAATAGATTGGGAGCTCTCTAGTGGCATTTCCAGCATTTTATGTTTGATGAGCTGACAGAAGCCACAAACTCAGTGTATACATACAGCTGTATGTTCTGCGTTGTATTAGTAAATGTGGGAATTTGGGACTTGCCTATGTTTTGCCATTATTACATGAAGTGCATCAGACACTGGTAAGATGCTAATAATTTCACACTTATACAACACTTTTTTTCCAACTTGCCCTGCCATCTGTTTTGTAGGAATCTTCTCTCTAATGAAGTTGCTATGAAAGCCCTGTTTTGAGGGCAAAAGTGGCATTCATCCCATACTCTTCACAAAGAAGTAGTTTTAGAATTAGTGATGGTAATAATTCTATCATCTTCACGGACTGCTTTAAAAATTACCGTTAAAAATACCATCTCCGTAATTTTCAAGGACATAAGTTCTTCAGTTAAATAGTGTTTTCTTTTTTAAATTACATTTCTGAACACTAACAAATACAATACATATTAAATATTATCAGGTAGTACATACAGTACATAAAAATTATAGGGAACATTAAAAATACACCTTCCTACAGAAAATGCATTGTATCCCTAGCACAGTGAATTAACTGACTGTATTAATTAACTGAAGACTTACTAAAAACTGTGTTTTCATTATAATGACTTTGAATTTTGATATGTTCTGTAATAAGTCTTTTGCTTCTTAAGTAATGACTAATTTTATATGTAGAGTCTATGATTACTTACTAAGTAAAATGAATAATACTATCAAAAACTGAGTGGGAGGCAAGCAAATACTTAGCAAACAATTAGCAGATTCCCACTAAATGACATTGTTAATGATCTCTTATAATGAAGCCGAAGCATTCACTTGAGCATAGACACACACACTGATGAACAAGGAGGTACAATTCATGCACGCTTACCGTAAGGTGAAATACAAATGGATAAAGGACTCTTTAACATCATAAAGTACCTCCCAAAATAGCACTTTCCTTGAAGCTTTGGACTGAGTTCACATGGATGAGATTTCTTCAAGACTTCTGGCCAATTTTCATGAAGTTTTATGCAAATACAGGTCAGCACTAACCTTATCAACTTCCTCATTTGAAATGTGGTCAAAGCAAGACCAGTGTCTGCTTAGGTCCTCCCTCGCTGCTCTCTGCGGTGTTGTGCCGTCCCCACCCCAGCACCACCTGGGACACCCGCTGCACCTTCACCACTTGCTTTTCAGAACACCTTTGCTGGGAGTGGGCTGAGATCACGAGCTCCTTCCCGGCGGGAGGAAGGGAACCCAGCAAGGTTGTATGGGAGAGACTGGTGGTGTTTGGTCACCAATGCAGTGCGGGTGAGGAGACAAGCCATCCAAACCTGAATATCAGAAACCACTTTTCGTCTACTTACTTGAACAGATCTATGCCTGATGTAGAACAGAGTAAGAAAGGGGATAGGTAAGACCATACTGTTTTGTAACTTGCACAGAGGTTCATAAAGAAAATCCAGATTTAAAACTACCTGGAAGTAAGTATTCACTTATTTCTTACAGTATTGTATTTTCTAAAAGATCAGGCACCTATTGTTCTGATAGGGACTGAGGAGTTCTACTATTATAAACATACAGGCATTGATGCACAGAACATTTTAGACTATGCTCTTTGAGAGAAACAATAGAGCATTTTATAATAATGATTTTTATGTAAAGGAGAAATCTGTATCCTTTAATGAGCTATACTCATGAACAGCAGCTTGAAGCGACTATGTCTGTAAACTGTAATTGTTAGTTACTAAAAACTTGGATCATTCCAACAGTAACAAACTGAATAACAAGATAGCCGTGCAGCCAGGTACAAGTGAGTCCAGAAGAAAGGAGCAGTGGCAGCCACCGTACTTTGCTGCCATTCAGTTCCCAGGCATTATCACAGTGGATATTTGTACAGCAATGTTAGTATTTTACTCCATAGTAGAAGTCTCTGAAGCTTCACCTCTATTAACAGAGCAAACTCAAGCCAGCTGCACCACAGCTCTCAAACCCAACACAGAAATACAGAAAGAGGCAAGTGTTCAGGATAACAATAACAGTAAATTTCTTGTAAACCTTCTGAAAACAGTAGAATTCAATTTTATTTGATTTGGCTATGTGTGTGGCAGGGGGGAGTAAGACAACTCCTAACAAAACAAGCAGCTCCAAACTATTAATGTTACAGAATTTTAAAGCTTTTAAGTTTGATCAGCATTCAAATAATATAACAAACCACAACAGCAAGTATGGGAGACTACTCCATGAAATGGTTTGAACTAGAGTGTTTAATGAATGCATATAAAAGATCAAACAAAACTGGTTTAACGATACTGTTTTTTCCTTTATTCATGATATTAATTTGCCCTGGTGAACTACTGGATACTGCTGAGCACAAAATTCCCAGCTTTAAACTTCATCCAGATTTCAACAGTCTTAAGCAGAAAACCACAGTGATTTTTATTCTTGTATACGCATTTGCTGCATGCTTCCCAGATTAATGGGTCAGATAAACTTCACAATGCATAGTCACTGTTTTATTTGGTTTCTAAATTTGCACAATGCGTAGTCACTGTTTTATTTGGTTTCTGCATAAAAAATGGCTTGCCCCCACTGAGTTTTTCTGCACTATTGTCATACCAAAATGCTTGTGTGTAAAGCAGGCAATGATGAGTATCAGATCAAAAATCAATTAAGGATGATAACTATTCTGTCTGGATTTTCCCAAAACCCCAAGGCCAGCCCACCAACATCTGAGAAACATTATTCATGAGTATCACCATCAGATGAATACTATAAAAGATTATACCTGTGAGTGACCGTCTCCTACTTCTAGTTGATTCACAGTCAAACGAGCATGCTGTAAATTTAGACCAGGGGGTAAATGTGCAGTCATCTTTGCAGGGAACGAGACACTCCTGAACAAGAGATGGCATAGCTCCTGCCCACCGCATGCAGTCACTGACATCGGCAGAGTCGTTGTGCTCTGACTGGCACGTAACAACTGAAAAGTAAAGGTACAGAAATCTTTATATTCTTATATATATTGTATTATACTCTATGCAGGCAGTACTTGTGTTCTATGCAAGATTCACTTCTCTGGGTTAATAGGATAAAGCTGATTTATTTTTAGGTCATTATTCATGCATCACTCAAAGATGTGCTAGAAGCTTCACAAAACCATAAAGACACATTCTTATTGGAGCAGTTTGTTATCTAAATGATGATATAAATTCAATATTCTCAAGGAGGCCGTCATTTTAAGGGTTGGGACAACAGTTTAACCAATGATACATTCTACGACCAAACAAGAAAAGATGTAATACCGTAGCTATGTGCCATAAAGCATATTTGGTCGAGGCCAGGATCCCCAAGCTGTGATGCACAGACTATACCCACATTGAAACTGCTTCAAAGTGGGGGGAAAAAAATTTAGAAATACAAAAAGAAGCTTCTTTGTCCAAAACTGCCATCTTTTCCAGATTTCAGGTGAAGGGAACAACTGTCTGAGCAGCTTTCCCACACAGAGTGGTGACCTCTGCTCTGTCTGAGCCGCAGATGCTACAGCTAAATGCTTCCTGCAATAAGGTGTAAACACCAGGTCTGCCCCCTCTCAACTGAGTTCCCTAAATATTGTGCTACCCCTTGTGCTCACCTGCTCTCTGGCCATCCGAACCTTTGAATCTCTTGCATAAACGGAGATGTTTAGGAGGAAGGGCACAAGAGTTCAGCCTGTGGCCATGATAGGGGCTGCAGCTACTGCACTTTACTAGATAGCCTGCTTTTATGGTGCACGATACCTCACTGTAGCAGCACTACTGGGTGGATCCATTAACAGAAAAAACACAAAAACCAACTGCTCCACAGGTCTTAGCTGAGGACAGCGTCACTCTGCCGAGCTCCATCTGACCTGAAGTGCCTTCGCACGTGGGCAGAGGCAGAGCGCCTGCGCACGTACCGAGCTTTACCTTCACGCACAGCACTGTCAAGGCTGCAGCTCACATCCAGATGTGATGCGTTTCTCTGGTTCCCTGCCCAAAGCTTTACCAGGTCTTTAAGACTGGGCCATGGCAATAGGAAATAATAGGCACAGGGCCGGGCTGGGGCTGAAGTCTCTGAATTTGGACATAGATGCCTTTGGGGCCAGGCAAGAGTCAAAAGGCATTTGCAAGAGCAAAACCCAGGACTTAGATGCTCTGATTTCCCCCCAGTTTTATTACAGGTCAGTGCCCTTTTCTTCAACACCCTTGTCCTTTTTTGGACTATAAGGATTAATTTTTCAGGGTGGATAATGGCACTGTGTAGCCATGATGGAGGATAAAATTATTACTGTATAAATCTGAGTACAAGAAGCCTATAATAAAACTTGCTAAAGTTTCAATGAATTAATAATAAGTAATTATAATAAATAAAAATAGCCTGCACATCATGGAGTCTTTCATTTCATTAATAATAATTAATTCTCACAAAACCTCCAAGATTATAGGCTTTTTATATCCTACCTTATATGTTAACCAAAGCAAAGCTAGGTCATGACTTGATTAAATTAAGAAAGTCAGGGACAGAGTAAGGAATTGAATTTGGCCCCAAGAGTTTAGTCATGTCAGGCTCTCTGATTTCAGGCAAGTCCACACATTGTATCATAAAGCTACAGAAGATGAAATAATTTAATCTAGGTTTTATTATTTAACTTTAACAACCTGTGATATTATTTTATGAAGATTCCTAAATAATTCAGGTTTTTGAGGCTGCATATATTTTTCCTTGTTGCCAGCACTTAACTAGGATTGCATGAAGAAAAACAGAAAAATAACTCTCTGTTTTCTTAGAGTTAAAGGATTTACCGGGCTGTAACTTTGCAATGAATACACATGATTTTTGGTTTTTAACTACAGTACTGTATGGGAGCAAGGCATGGGTTGGCAACCACCTGGAAATAAAAAAAAAAAAAAAAACCTTATTAAAATGTAATTAGATTTCTAAGGCAAAAATCAGCATTTTGAAGAGCGTGCAAAAGGCAAGCAATTGTTAAAAGTCTCTTTAGACTCAAGTGACAGTAAATCAGCATATTAATAACTACCTCTAAATCGCTGATCCTTGCCTTTCACTTTCAATCCTTGTGACCCTTCCTATCTCTCAACTCTGGCAGTCAGAAACTCGGAGACATTCCCCTTCTCAATTACAAGAGCGCGAGGACAGAGGTCACCACTCTGAACGGGAAAGCGGGGTAATTGCCCTCTTCAGGAAGGTTAAACAAGTAATAGACCCTGATGCCCAAGGTCTGTGTAGCCTCATTACCTTTAGCAAGGACACCAAAGACTTGGCAACGCAAATGTGTCCACGTGAAGTGTGGCCAAGTGCGTGCAAACCATCTTCTCAGCATCGCTACAACTGCTAGCATCTGCAGGGAAGTGAACAATATCCTGCGCTGCCAGCCCCGTGAAGCAATATTTGCAATTGCATAATAAACCATCACATTGCAATATTTACTACTGTCTGACAGAAGACCACGATTCATTCCTGATGTTTGATAATGGCAGCACAAGTGACAGAACTTCGAAATGTCGATGTTAAACCAGACGCTCCAGGCTGCAACGAGTTATTATCTAATGGCCCGATCTTCTGCACAAATATCCTTAATTTTAAACATACAAATAATTCACTTGTTCACTGAGCCTATTTAGATGCTAAAAGTGATGGACATATAAGGACATATGAGATCAGGGCAAATATTTGACAGAGATCATGGATCTTAAAGAAATTAGTGGCAATAGTAAACACGGGTAGAGGAAAGTTAAATTAAAACAACAAATAATATAGTGGATTATACATGTATAAGCACAGAGATGGGAAGGAACTGAAAAGAAGAAAATATAATGGACAGACTAGTAAGAGACGTAAGATCTAAAGGAGGAGAGAAGGAAGATCTCCTGTGAGGTGATTAGGGACAGGCAGGTGGTTGAAAATACAGAATTGCTTCTCTTCTCTACTTCAGAAATTTTTGTAAGTGCAGATCCTGGTAACTCAATTCAATCATTCATGAAAGAGCAATGAAGCCTCAGTGTCAGCAAGGAGAGAAGGCAGCAGCCAAAGAGCAAGGAATCCAAAAAGCTTTTTTGATGCCTAACATACTTCCTAAAGAGCAAACATCCCGCTTGCTTCCCACTCTCCTGAACTTGTGCACTTATCAATGCCAACGGTGTTATTACTAAAGTGGTGGGTCCAGATGAGCACCTCTTTGGTGACCCAACTGGCAGCTGCACCATTTTGCTGGGAGAGCAGGCACTTCTTGTTTTGCATGCACAAAATAAAATGCCAGCCATGAACACCGGGCACCCTTGCACACCAAAGCCCCTTACCTCCTCGGACTGGCCTAAGCAGTACAGTGCATTTCAGTCATATCAGGAAGCAATTCATTTCCACTCAAGAGTCTGCACACATCTTCAAAGATGATGCCAATGCATGACTTCTTCAGTTTGAACTGAATTATCTCCAAAAGCCTGAGCTTAATGGGCCTGATCTTTACAGCATGTCAGTCATAAGAAATGGCAGGATTTCTGCTACATGCTTAGAACTATGCTTGAGGTGAGCAGCATGAACTGCTAAAATAAATTAAATAATAAAACAAAAGCCGATCAGGATATTTTAATGGATTGAGAAGGGCCAGACAGGAAGCAGCAGAGCTGACGGATCCACTCCAGTGGTTTGTTCAGGAACTAGTCACCTCATTTCTGCCTGCTGCAAACTTATTTTCCAGTTAAGTTAGCTTTAACTTTTAAGAGAAAAGTATTTTCAAATACAGGCACTTCTGGAAACAGAATGAGGCAAATTTATTCTCAGTGGACATTCAGGAAAGTTAGTAAAATTATTTATCCTTGGTGGTTTCAAACTACTGATTGGTTTGGCTCATGTGTGGTTTATGTTGCATAAAAAATATTTCCCTGTAATCCTCAGTTCTGTCACAATGGTTTTAAATAAACTCATACCGCAAAGCCATTTCTGCTATGTCAACATCTCATTGTTTTTTTTTTTTAAGTGGGATACCACCAGAGGGCAAATGCAGTCCATTTGCAGCCCTATGCACTGAGAAAAAAAAAAAATCACATAGTAACAATAAATCCCTCCTAGACATAATGTCTGATTTCTACTGTCTCTGCAGCATTTAAAATGGACACAAACATATGAATAGAAACAGCTAATAACAGGACACTGCCAGATAAAGGGTTTCAAATTATAATATTGATTCCCACAAAGAGAGGAAATGCAGAATTTCCTTTTGAAGTCCCGCTCTTCTTTCTCATTACCACCAGTCAGCGCCACCAAACTGGAATTAAACACTTGGGGCCAAGCTGTGGGATGAGAATTTAATACAGTTCTGTTGATATAAAACAATGTCTGACTCAAAAAAAAAAAAGTACACCTTCTCTCATAACAATAAAAACAAGATCATGAATTAAACTGAAAGGCAACCAGGTTTAAAATGCTAAACAAAGAGATCTTTTTTTCAGGACAGGGCTGGAATTGTTTAACAGACAGAGTGGATACACCTGTTAAGGTGCCAACAAAAGTTAGTGCTTAAAATGAGAAATACAAATGGCTGCAGATGCCACCATTTTACTTCAAGGCATAAGTCAAGTATCAAATGTACAGCGTGGGGAGGAAATTTCCCTTTCTGCTGGTACGGGTTCCTGTCAGGATTCTGAACAAGGACTGCTAATGGGATATTCAGTACGACAGTCTCTGTCTTCTGGTTTTATACTCAGAGCCACGGGAGTATGCTTGTATGCCATCATCTTAGCATATGGCACATGGAAACATATGGAAGCTATATCATCTAACTACATTTCTCTTAAATTAAAAGTAAATAGCAGACACTTCTATAAACTTTTACATGGTGAAATCAAATGTTTGTATGCTGTCAAATTGCAGAGGCACTGAATGCATCCTTAAATGATGTTACATCACCACCAAAGCAGCATGTCAGCATCAAACTGGGGTAACTCAAGTGCTCACAGTAGGCACACGGCTGACTTGAAAAGCACTTCAGACAGTCCTAACAAAAGGAGAGTATTGAGAAAGAAATATTACAGGCATAGCATTGCATCCAGTAAGGAAAGATAACATAAATATAGTTCCTCTTAAGTACAAATCCAATTACAGACAGTCTTGGTAATCACATTCATTTACAAAAGTTATAATCAATTCTCCTTTAAAAATGCATTTCAACAGTTTCCAAAGGGTAAAAAGCTGAAGACTGAGAATATCAACTACCAACAATAAAATTATATTGTACCATGGCACTTCAATTTGGGAAACCAAAATTAGTGGTTTCAAAACTCTGGAATTAAATGTCATTAGAACATCTGAAAACAATGACTGATAATTCTAGGAAGGTACACTCAGGCCAAGCACTAAAACTAAAGCTATGTGGTAGTGTAAATCAAATGACTGGACTTAGTACAGGAACAACAGGATGACCTGTGAGGCTAGACAAGAAGTCTAACACCCAAGATGTGTAGACATGATGAGATAATAAACTTCTCTGGCTTCAAATTCTAAGAATGTGCGAAAAATCAATGCCAGCATGTAAGGTCAAGGGCAGTATTTTAATGTACCTGTTTACCTTCCCCATGTTCAGAAAAATTATCATTTTGTGTTGCATAATTATTCTCATTACCCTTCAATGTAACACGATAACATACAATTTCTTACACGTGTCGCTAATGATAACTGAAAAAGGAGTTCAGGGATAACACATTAGAAAAAAAGAAGAAAATAACTTTAAGGATCCAGACTTGCTGACTAGAAGCACAGTCTCATAACTTATGATGACCTCATTTGTTTTCTGTATTGATGGTCCTTCACACTTACAAGTTCCTCCAAAACCCCAATTTATGTTATTCTTGGTGTATTAACACAACCCCTAATTATAGAAGGAGACCGGAAGCAGATGTAATAGAAGACATAAGAAAAGGCTTTGCTGAGACTCAGGTTGAAGTCTAAGGCCCGGATTCTCTAAGGACAGAAGTACACGCTTAAGTTCACCACTGCGACCCCCTCCTCGGATGCAGCAGCACTCCCTGCAATGAAGTGAAATGCATCCAAAGTTTGGACTTACAGAAGCAAACCGTGAGATAACCATTAAAAATAAGTCAAAGGAAAAGAACAAATGATGCCAGGAAGGACATCACAGACACAAATCTAGTAAAAATAACTAAGGAAGAGCTGGAACAACTAGTTATGCAGCAGGGAAACTGGCTCTGAGATCACTCGTTTCCCATTTTGCAATTATTAATGATATTGACAGTAGTGCTAAAGGGCTAACAAATGCCATGGAGCAGAGTGCTGAATAAACACAGCCCCCAACCAACATGCACCATAAACAAACAAGAGGAGCCTGAGATGAGGTTGGGAAGCAATAAAGATGGTAAATATCAACAGAAAAGATAAAGGAAAGCAACTGAAATGATTTGCATGAAAAGGGGTCAGGGAAGAACTGGGTGGAAAAGTCAGGTACGGAGCATTAGCATGGAGAAGAGACTGTAACAGGGGAAAGGGGAGAAGTTTGGGATAGAATTAGAAGGGAAAAAAAAATGCAGGCAAAACCATAAAGATCCTTCTCCAGCGTAAAGGTCCATGGTTTATCTGCAGTTTGGGTCGGTTTCTCTCTGCAGCCTTCCCACAATAAGACACGTACGTGGGGAAGAAGACAGGTTCGTCTGGGTACAGGAGCCTCAGAAGGAGGAGAGCCCCAGCTGCAGCTTCCTGGGGGTCAGCCTGGGGGGAGGTCTCCTCCAGCACAGCCCCAGCCGGGGCAGCCATCCCCATGTGCACGTGTGTGACCCGGCCGCAGAGCTTCCCTGCGGCTGCCAGTCATCGGCATTCCCCAGACGGAAGGGGATAAAGAGGGCTGTAGACAAGGTCTGCATACCAGAGGCACACGTCCCTCCCAGACCGTTCAGTCTTCGTGGCTCAGAGCCTCTCAGCCAACACCACAGCATGAGCATGAGAACGGAGCAGTTTGTCTGAAAGGGATTAAATATGTCCAGGGCTGCACAGTAAACGCAGTAAAATCAGTGCAGGCTGACTTCTGCCATTTAATGCCTTAAACTGGACTCACCTCTGTTCCATTTTAAAATAACGTCTTCGAGTACAATTTTTCTTTGATACGTATGGATGAGGTTATCGATTATTTGGTTGGGAATATGATTGAAATCACTGAAAGAATTGAGCTGTATGTGTCAATTTTGCCAAGCTGTGTGACTTGACGTTTTAATGCTTCCTCAGCCGTGAACCGAGACTGCCCACTGTTTAAGGAGAAGTAGGAGAGAAATACACTGCTATAAAGCCCATTCCTCCTCCCACCCACACAGTGAATGCAGAACACGGGATTGATACATTAATGTCTAGCACCATTTTCATTTAATATAAGTGTTTTCTTATTGCAAGTGGTTCACACTCTGCCTGGCTAGAAAGACAAAATAATATGATTTTTTAATGTTTCAAATTTACTTTAGCCAGAGAATAACTGCAATCTGAGTGCTTCTACATTATGCAATCAGTCTAAGGAATCTTTCACAATTTTCCCTTTTTTTCCTAACATTATTATAGGTTTTGGATTGCTTTTACTTTCATTTTCTATTAAAAAGAAAATCAATGGAAGTGCATTAGATGATTAATGATAGAAATTATGCTTCTGCTCCTTTCAGAGAACATAAAAAAAATACAAAAATGTTTCCTCTTTCTGTGGCCCACAATTACTAAAATTACTCGAGTTCAATTTATCAGTAGTACCTATCATCAAGTTATATTTAAGATGAATTATTTATTGCACAACTTGAAAATAAAACTAAGATATCCTGCTATATATACACACATTGAGACCACAGTAAATAAAGAGAATCAAACATGCCAAATAACACAAGAGAGAAAATGGAAAACAAACACAACTTTACAGTCTTTCTAGTAACTCAAGTTGGAATATCACTTAGCTGATTAAGAAAGCACTGACTTTTTTTTGAAAGCTCCGCCTCAAGTTATACATTCACTGGCCAGTGTTTTTACTGGTCGCTGGATGACCTTAAAATCTCACGCACCCTGTTTTATTCCAGCTAGGTCCAGTTTTTGGTGGCACCCCATGGTCATCTATCACAACAGCAGCAGAGAGCTCAACACTACAGCCAACTCATGTGGCAAACCCAACCTTAGGAAGGTCTCAGAAGACAGCCCTGTAAACTTGTCCAGCCAAAAGCCCACTTCAGTCTGAATTTTCTTGGTATTAGGTCTGATAAAATTATCCACTTGTATCATCTTTCAGATAACCGGGCATTCGAAAACATTGCATTATGTTGGTGTAGAAAAATGCATTTGAAAATCTTGCTCTGGAAGGCAGGCACTCTGCCATTTCACTGCATCTGTCTCTTTACAGTGAAGTGCAGATACTAAATCAAGAACATAATACTAACAAGCTGACATATTTACAACTCCCCCATTATATTTAAAACATTATGGTCCAAGGCAACACCTGAAGATTTTAATCTACCCTTCCTCCTCAGCTCCCCACTCCCCAGCTCTGGCTCTTCTCATTTTGCCATTCAAAACTCCTCGCTGCTCTTGGCCTGTCAGGAACCAGCAACTAAACCACTGTGGACATAGACGGGCCCTTCAATAACATTTCAACTCACCTTGATGCCTCCTGCTCTCACCTGCCCATTCTCCTCCTCCCCTAGTTAATTCTGCTGCTAATGCCCAAACCCTGCCCGACAAGGCATGCCCCAAAGCCCCAAGTAAGACAGCACAAATTAACCTGCCTTTGCATAGATCTCCTCGTTACAAAAAGGGGTTGTGTGGCAGCCTGATGTCCATTGGCGTGAATCCATTGCATTTTCTTCAAAATTTGTGTTTGCTCACTGCCTGGCCACACAACTAACATTTAAGGGAGAATAAACAATTTTGACTGAAATTATCAATTCCTCCCTGACAGTACTGCCCGCATGATGCTGTTTATACCATTGCACCCAAGTAAAGCCATGCAGATTTGGAGTGGTGTAAAATAAGACCAGAATGTGGCCTCCTCTAATTTATTTGTATTTTTAATTAACCATGCTTTTCCAGAATTCAGACCACCATGGCATCTTACAGCATACAGACTTCTCATCTTTATCAAAATCCAAAACTACAATTCAGAAAGTAGTAACACGGAAATTTGGGAAACCCCCTGATCACTTTCTATATTCTGCTCATAGAAAGGGCTGTTAAATGTTTCTAAAGTACCAATGGATTTGGTAAACATGGTCCTGCATAAAACTTTCCACTTCGACTATCACTTTTCTACAGTAAAGATCAGATAAAACTAAATGCCTTGAGGTCTGAAGTCTGGCTACTCATCTCCAGCCTAAAACTGATAAACCAACTAAATCTACTTTGACTGAAGCTAATAAAAATGCATACTCATATAATTCATGTTATCTAAATTAAGTATCTTTCAGCCATTGTACAATATTGTCTACCTTGTGAGACAAAATAAAGATACTGTACTTGAGATTGAAGCCTAAATACAGTAAAGACACTGTCCTTAGATTAAAGGCGAAAGAGGCAGAAAGAGATTGTGAAAAATTTCCCATGCACGACCTTGAGAAACCAAAGGTTGGGGCCTTTCAGGAGATTTGCCCGCTGGGAAATCTAAGTACGTAGATTTGTATCCCAGTAAAAGCAAAGTCACACTCTGATGTGTGGGAGTTCCATACATGTATACATAATGTATAAATTATACATACAGAAAGGCTTTTTATACTTCTTCCTAAACATTCCTAGACGGGAAAAAGTGTTTTACAGAAAACCTACCTCAGGGCATACTTTCTTTAGCAGGGGAAAAAAAAAGGCAAACAAAACAAAAAAAACCCCACCCCCAAGTTCCCCAGAATAGACTAACAGTCCAAGATACTGAAGGATATATTTCTATTTAGCGAGTATAAAAGACCCTGATTCCCATAAGAATTGGTATTTCCCCTGGGTCATGCTAAATGAACTTTTTTGTGTGAGCACAGGAGTTCCAATATGTTTGCCTCTTAAGATTAATAAAAATAATTACACTCATTTTTCCTTATGTTTGTTGTTCAGGCTACTCTCACTGCAAGCACATTCCTTTTCACTCTTCTTTTGAAACTAACAGATCTAAAGGGAATATTTGCTTTCCTCTTCTAGTCTCTTGAAAACAAGGTACAAGATCAGAGAAGATGCAAAGGGAGATACCTTACAGTATGTTATATTTTTCTTACGATGATCTTCTCTTCCTTTCTTATAGGCAGAAAAAAAAGAAACATTTATTATTTAGTTGCAGCTATTCTCCTTAAATTTGCACTAAACTGTTACAACCGAGTGGGGATTATAAAACAGATTGTATTCCTGCTGGAAAATGGGAAAACTCACATTTATTTCAATAGGAAAAGAAGAGATCCTATTACACTTTCTTTTTAATATCTATGAATGAAGCATTTGTTTGCAAGCATTTGTTTCTAAAGCAATTACACAATCCAAACACTGATTGATCACTGGATCATTCATGTATAACAGATACAATATTTGGACACAAAAAGTTCTCTATTGTGATTTCTTTACCATTGGTTCAGATCATATAATTTATGGTTTGTTTAACCGAAAAAACAATCAAATGCAATAAAACCAAATTAATACAAGAGAAAGTAAATTGCATCAGACTTCAAAATACTTTCCACCCTGCTGGAGGATTATTAGTATTTTTAGCTATTCTTTATATGCTTCATTCTAGCTAACCCCAGGGTAGAGCTGACTGGGACACTACGCTACATTTTCTTGTATTACAGTCTTTCCAGTACAAACCATTTTAATCTTGGCTATAACAAATCACCAATTTGATTCTCATCTTATACCTTCTTTTCACCTCTGAAGTTTTGTTCATCTTTGCTGGAGCTTAGAGCAGTTTCTCCCACAGAATTGCTCTGCTGTGAATCTTTCTTGATGCAGAAGGTTTCTGCCAACTGTCATTACAAGATAGGACAAGATCACGCTTAAAGTGGGGAGCACTTAAAAGGAGGAGAAGGTCATCTTTGGAAAGCAACTTGGAATAAAATTTTACAGAAGTGGTTTATGTTTATTTTTTCTGACTTAGTAAAAAATATTCTTAAAAAAAAATAATCACGAAAACAAGAGCCCATGGAAACATTGAGAAGAGACGGTGACCTGATGGCACTTCTGGGGGAAGTGGCTGTTCATATTCTGCCAGGCCACGACAGTGGACCCACCACTTACTGCTATATATCCTTAGCATGCCTCTCGGTTCATTTGAAAGTGGTTTAGCCACAAGTACATATTGTCAGCTTCCTCCTCCCGTAAGAGCAGAAATATCCTCCACAGCTCTGAGACATCCTCAGTGTCCACCCACAGCATCAGGACCTATGCTCACCTCTGGAGAGGCAGGTCCATGCCAGCCATGGAGGGCATCATTAAGGAGCACGTCAGTTACTCCGACCTGAGGCTGCCTCAGTGACACGAAGCCCAGAAGAACATCTGACCCCTTCTTCCCTGGAGAGGGAACACAGACTTTGGCCAATTACGCCCAGCACTACCACTTCCCTTAAAACCAAGTAAACGTAATCACAGGGACTTCCAAAATTTCCCAAAGTGGTAATTACTTCTTCTATTTTAGAATACGTTATTTAGGAAGTAAAATTAAATGCAAAATGAACTCAATACTTTGAAAATCCATCAAGATTCACATCACATTTCCTTTTCAGAAAAGAGAACTGGTATTTGGAATTTTAAGTGTGTATTTCAAAGAACCAGTAAATAGCAGCTTTTTAATTCATCAGAAGCCCAAAGGAAAGGGAACTTTCCATACCAATGTGCTGTACTTGTGAAACTA
Organism: Elanus axillaris; assembly: GCA_026212715.1. Lineage (NCBI taxonomy): Eukaryota > Metazoa > Chordata > Aves > Accipitriformes > Accipitridae > Elanus > Elanus axillaris. Next base: position 46,707,465 of record JANZLQ010000001.1, on the reverse strand, counting down.
GCTCTTGCTGTTGCTATAATGAAAGCATAAATACAGCACACCACAAATTCATAGTAATTTGTTTCTATGAGCAAGTTTGACATGGCATGGACAAGTAAATTAAGATTGTGTGGCTAGGCAGAGCTGAGAGATTCTCTAAGATATTGCACTGATATTTTGCCTTTTCTAGATCATTCATCGCGTCAGACCTTTGTCTCAATTTCTCTATAAACCTTTGTCTTGTCCTATTTGAAGGCCCGTGCTCCAGGGTTATATCTTATCAGTTAATTAACTTTAGAATGGAAACACAGCAAAAATGACTATATAAACTTTTCCTCATATATATCAAAGCCAATGTCAACCAATGTGGTTCCTGTGTACCTAATCCAGGAGACTTATAATAAAATCTCATCTTCCCTTTACAGCCTGAGGCAAAAGTAGGTCTTAGAGAGAGATGTGTGAAGTGACGAGGTTTAGTAGAGCAATAACGTTGCTCAACAGTTTAAATACTGGTCTAGCTGCTAAATTTTATACCATAAGGTTCTGGCATTACGTTATTAAATACCAAGATTTCATCCATGGTTACTCAGAATAATATAAAATTCATTTCAGAAAAAAAAAAAGGCAATTTATTTTTTTCCCCCAAAAAACCACTTGAGGGTAAAGCTAATCTTCAGTAGATCAAGG
>JANZLQ010000001.1:46691076-46706761 GCA_026212715.1 Elanus axillaris | reverse complement strand
GGGGGGGAGTGTGCAATATATCAGTCCTTCACTGTAAATTAATGAACAATTTAGCAACAAAATACCAGAAGCAATGAAAACCATCGCTTTCGTTCAGGCTCTATAAGGTCACTGCTAACGATGAATAAAGGAGAAACCAATTAAGCTGGAAAGTTTGAATCAACAAATAAGGAAGAGGAGGATCCTTGGAGGCAACTTCAATTTTTATTTTACTGGCTTTTCACCCAACATAAGCAGATCTCAAAAATAAAAAAAATCAGGTAAGAGGGAACTGAACAAGAGCCAGTGTTTGAAAATAATTTTGCCCACGGTTCAAAATGCCAATGAAAGACCCAGCAGTGAAAAAGACAAAACACAGGAAAAGAATAAAGAATTTGAATGGGAATCTGAGCCTGAGAGGGTGCCTCAAGGGCTGGGAGAGCCCAGCAGCCCCTCACTCAACTCCAAGCGTGCCTCTTCCCCCAGGTCAAGTATACTTGACGAAGGTCGAGGTTATTTTGTATTTTATCTCTGAAAAATAGGACAGCAGTGGTTTTTAATAATAGAGGGAGAAAAATCTATACGTAGCAGCCAAGTGCAACACCGGTCATCGCTATTCAAGAGTTCAATAAGAAGTAGTGTCCTGTAGTTGAAATACTCCACAAAGGATTTCAGTTGCTGAAGGTACCAACTTTATCAGATAACAAGACAGCAGAGGTTTAAGCCATGTCAGGAATTAAGGCAGAAAACTTGGATCCTGACCACAGTTCCTGCAGCTCACTGTTCCCACAACCCCACGAAGGCAGCGAGAGGTCCCTCTGGCAGCGGCAGGCCAGCAGCCTGCTCCCGTCCCTCTCACCCCAAGATCTGTGCACAACACCGAAGGATGGAAATGAGGATGTAAACTTAAGAAATTTCCCCTGAAGGTGATGCCAGCCGTGTATGGGACCTTCCCTCCAGCTCTACTATACAGCCCACAGCCTTATGCATTTCTATTGAAGCCAAGTCACCTGCAATTCATGGAAAAGGGCTTCCCCAGTGCTGGCTCTTCTTCAAATAATGGTCTAAATACCGTGATAATCCTGCTACTCATCCTTTTTTATACCCACTGAGGAAAAGGGCAGAATGTTTATTCATTGCTAGGCATGAGAAGCATGTGTTTGTTAGGCTTTGGGGTTTTTTGGGGGGAGTGAGGGGTGAAGTTGACTCGGTTCGAGGCAATCAGGTGCATTGCCTCGCCAAAGTTATTCTCTGCACACTGCATGTCACACAACTGTTCATCAAAGTGTTAAAAAGCAACGCTCATTTTCACAGGTAGATGTTCTATAAAAACCAAAACACACACACACACAACGCCTTAATCATCCATGTGCAAATTTTCCTAAAACTGAATCTCCTCCAGGAGCAAATGGTCTGCGATTCCCTTGGCAACACAGAAGTACTAAGAAAGCCTTAATAATCTGCATTAGAAATTCATTTCAAAGTTTGGAATATCAACATTAGGAAGCACTGTATGATTTCTTGCAGCAGGTCAAAAGTCAAATAAAGACTTTTCTTCCAAAGTAGGAAAAAATTAACTATATTCTTCAACTGCATAATGTCAAATTACAAGCAGAACCTGAAGTTATGGGAAATATTAAGAGGTTACAAAGACTGTAACTTTTGGCAAGTTAATAAAACAATTAAAAACTCATATATCCTAAAGATTTTTTTTGATATATTAGTAACATGATGTACAAGAATATCAAAGCAAAATTGGTTCACAAATTGAAATGGATTTCTGGGAGATTTCTCTCATTACATTATACATTAGCTACAGATTGTATAATCAAAAGCAAAGATGTTTTCCAGCTCCCTTTAACTGAATGAAACCAAATGGCATCAGTCTTCCACACTAAGATAGTCCCTTTCCTGACATTTGTTCTATGGGAAAATTATAAACCTGGGAGGAAAAAAGGTGGATTTCTGACTTAAATACTCCCTTCTTCCCCAGCCCTTTCCAAGGAACACACCCCACAGAAAACATAAGCTATTCATGCTGTCTTTCAGAAAACTTAAAGATAATTTACTTGGCTATTTTAAGTAGACATCACACTTCTACCTAAATACATACCCCAAATCCATTCCTTGTAGGTATATATATCTTTATAATTTACTGCCATTTCTAATTAATTTTTTTTAAGTGCAGGGTTAAATCTATATAGGTTTGCTAAGAAACTTTCTCAAGGAAGTTTCACTAAGAACAGTTTTATAAAGTCAACAAAACTTCTTATCCTTTAGTTTTAATAAAATGCAAGAGAACATACTGTAGATTTAGATTACCGTATCGGTACTTTTGATTTACTCACATTTTCAAAGCGAAGACAGGCAATTCCCATATATAACTTTATTCCAAAGCTGTGACCTTGACTTTTACCAAAAGTTCAATTGCAGGGATATTGTTTTTGAGGCAAGATGAAGGAAGAAAGGAGTTCTCACAGATAAGATAATGAACTGTCAAATGCAGCTTATGAAATACTATGGTTTCAAACAGATGCTCCGATTTAATATGTGTTGACAATCGATTCAAAAATTATGACTAGGTCATTATATAGCACACGGACTACAAAGCTTGAATTACTTATTTGTTTATCTCATAAAGCATTAGGTGTGTGAATCAGACATGGCCACAGCCTTCCATGTAAGGATCAAAAGTAACAGTTAGAATAATACTAAATTAAATACCACATATTGAAGGTATATGATTAACAAGGTAAAAGAGATTAGAACTTGTCAGAAGGTAAAGAAAAAAAGCATTGAAAAATACTATTGGTAAAGTTACTGATTATTCCAAGATAAAAAAAATGAATTGTTCTCTAGTTGTTGAAAACAATAAAGGAATGCACAAAATGGCTATTGTAACTATTAATCCACTGTCCTAAGTGCTTATACAACTGTAAAAATACAGTGAAGCTTAAAAAATGACCCCAAACCACAGGATGATCTCCTGGGTGTGATGAGAATTGTGTACCTATATAAACACAGAAAATAATCTTTTTTTTCCTCTACTCAACTTAATAGATTCAGCAAGTTTTTTTTCTAATAAAAAGGAAAAAAGATGAGCTGCCAATACTGATGTGTCTGCTATCAATAAATAAGAAGTCTTTATGAGACTACAACGTTTTCCAGTACAGTAAACATGCAAAAAAAAGATGACATTCGTATGATGCTTTGCACAGATTCTTGTATTCTGCATTGTCCAATATAACAGAAGCCCACTTCACACTACCATATAAAATTATTCCAGAAAAAATAAGTGTACACTGGAGGTGGGGACAGAGGTTACATTTAAATTAAAAGACACAAGATTGACAGTCCTCTCCCAGCAAAAGAATGAGCAAAGATTGTAAAGAAGCTAGGAAATGCTTAACTCTATTGTTTCAAATGCTTATCTACCTTTCTATCATATAAGTTTAAAATTAAGTTTAATATACTTTCCATTACAATTACAGTGGGAGGCCTCAGCAACAACCCCCAACAAACATGTTACATGTAATCACCTTCTAAAATCAAATTATCCTTTATCAACAGGAAATCTGCTACACCTACAAAAAGATTCAATAAATAGCAAACAACAGTCACCTGCTACCAATACTGAACTGTTCTTTTCAGAGTAACTTGCATGTGGAAATAAAGAAATGGGACCTGATTTTTCTCCCACACAAGAAGGCTGCCTAATGTACCCTGTCCCAGCACTGCCAGAGGCGGTGCCCGATGATGCACCCACATCCCTCTCCCGAGCCGTGACAGCTGCTCCATCATCTTTACTGAGGTTTCACAATAAGGCTGTATTTATTCAACAAAGCCTTAAAAAAACAGACTGAAAATGTTTACACAGTTATCACATTAACATGCTTTTTTGAGTGAAAGCCTGTTGTAGCCAATTTTTTAGCAGGTAAATTCACATGACTGGAATAGTAACATAAAGGGGTACAGCTATTCTGGAAGGACGTGCAATGATGGGGACATGTTTTATTTTATGTACAAATTATACACCTTTTCAGTCTCTGGGCTAGTCTATAGAGAACAACTGACCTACTGAATGCCTGGCTGTTGAGGAAAAGGGAAAGGAAGACATGTGCTATGCTGGGAAAAGGACCTCAAATGAGGGGAGGTCATGAGCAAGTAGGAGGACACCATCCACACCACTCCATCTAGTGGGACAGGAACGCAGAACGGCTCAGAAAGTATAGCCAATTCATAGACTGCTTTGGTGAATTTGGTAAAATTTGGTCTGGTGGGGTAGGGACAGAGTAAACTCTACTCAGCTAGACCGTAAGCTGTGAGGAGGAACCAATGGAGAACATTAGGGTGGAGAGCAGGCTGAAAGAGATTGGCCATTACATTACACAGGTAAGAGCAGCTGGGATGGGCTAGGTAGATAATACATTAATATAAATATATTTGCATTAAAGCTAAGTAAGGTGTCCTGGAAGACTGGGCTGGTAGGGAAAAGAAAACTGAAGAAAGGTGCAGTTCAGAAAAAAGACAAATGCCAGAGTGAAAGCTCTCCTGTTAGGGAACGGGCACAACCGTGGTAGGGATGAGCCAGAGTTTGAGGTCAGCTAAGCTCATTCAAAAGCTATTCACTGCCCTCAAACAAAAAAAAACAAAACAAAAAAAAAAAAAAAAAAAAAAAAGGGTGGAAACTAGGTCAAGTTCCTGAGGATTAGCAGAAGGCTGCAGCACAACCATGCAAAAAATCAGAATTAGCAACGGGCATTATAGGTAACAAAGGATCCTTCTGCAAATGTGGATAAAACAGACACTCTCCACTCTCCCACCCCACGTCTCCAAAAACTGGTCCAAGTTTGCACCACCCTTCCCTGAGTAGATCAGCTGCAATCCTGGGAGTGTTACAATTAACAGTTAAAAAGAAGGCAGGACCTCAGGCCTCTCGGTCCTCTTTCAGGAAAGAGCTGTCAAGGATTGACAGCTGTTTTTAAATTGTCTGTCCTAACAAATCCTGGCTCTAGCAAACTTACAGAAACCGATCTTGATGTGTCAGAAATGAGCATTTTTGAGACCTCATGGAGGAAGTGCAACTTATCAGTAAACACTCTGCCTATCCTTAAAACCACTGTATTTATTTTTATTTTTTTATTTAAGATGAGGGGTATGGAAATACAGGCCCATCATCTTATTTATTTGCACAAAAAATTGGAACAAATAATTATCCAGCAGATGATAACTACCACAGATAACAAAACAAAACAAAAAAAGAAAATAGTTAAATGCATCAACTTTATCTCTGTAATAGATTGATGGACTCTGGGAAAGAAAATGGAGAACAGTAGCCTCATTTTAAAATAGCTTGTTTCCTTGAGGACAAAAACCCTAAAAATGCTCAGCACTGTGAATCCTAAATGACATCCAAATGACTATCTTAATAATTAAATTATATTGCATCAAAAAGCACATGCCCTTAGCAGTTTGATTCGTATGTGCACACTCTAACCATGAGTAACTGAATAAGCAAAGATTGGCTGGAGTTGCCATAAAAACATATAGTATGCTTAGCACTAAAGAAAACCTCTGAAATGGAATAGAGCCTTTTGCTTTATGATTATCTCTGGACCTGATTCACAACTGTTTTATTACTGACTTTTGTTATTGTATCTGAATACGATTTGATTTTATGAGATCTTAAATATTACCTTTATAAACATTTCATGGAATGTTGACTCTCTATCTGCAAATTGCTTATTTGCTTATTGTATCTGTTCATTGAAGCCATTGCAATAGCTTATTTTTGCATTAACTTCTTTGTTCAGTCTACTTTATCTTCTGAGAAAATCCTGGGATGGAATTTTTAATAAGACACCCTTAAAAAAAAAGACTTAACTGTAACTGGTAAAGACATTTTCCCTTAAAGTGTTCTGTTTGCAGTATAATTCAATCAGGGAGTTTATGCCAGTCACCGTGAGATTTCAAGAAAGTACTTTGTTTATCATTTAATCAATACGATTTGAGCAACTCAGATTTTTAAATAGTAGGCTAAATTCTGTACACACCTCCTGCAACCTTACCCGAGTTTCAGACTTCTGCTCAGTAAATGCTCTCCACACATCATTTCTTTTGCTTCCACCATTCACATTCCACCATTTGCACAGTAACGTGCAAACTCAACACCAGAAAAAAACTGTGGCTGACCTGTTTCTATACAAGACACATTAACTTGTTTTCAAGTAATGGAAGAGGAAGATGACTGCACTGGGAGAAAATACAACAGGATCATTGGGCTCCCCTGATCAACCTACTTGACAGGTTAATGCTAACTGATAGCTCTACTCATACACCCATCACTTCTACTGCAAACCTGAAAGTTTACATTCCACAAAGCACATACTCGAATATGACTGAACTAAAGCCCAAGAATTAAGTGCATTTAACTTCTGGAAACACATCAGATTATTATTTCAGTCATAGTCAATATTTAATACTTGCAAAACCACAGGATGAACTGCAAATTGCTAATATGTTTCATTATTATTAAGTTTGCCCCTTGGGAACACCAGCTCTCAGGGTCAAATGAAATTCCATAATCCTTCTGAATTTCTTTCATAGTTAGTTTCAATATTTACATTTACCTGTGAAATTCATCTCACTAGGAAAGACAGGCATCTTTCAAAGTCTTCAGATAAGACAATTTAAGCTGACATATTTTGCCCTGTTTCTCATCAAAGCACTTAAAATTGGAAAGTTTATGCTTTCATACTGGATTTGCAAAGTATTTACATTTAAATAAGCTTTAAAAAAAGGCAAGATACATGATCTAAAGACAAAAATGAATAAAAAGCAGCCATCTTCCTATAAACGCTACAATTAATCATTATGATGAACAGATAGAAAGCAATCCATCTCGTCATACCATAGAGCTGATGTAGCTCTTCCTTTCATACACCGCAGAAGTTAATTATTATGAGCAGATGTGCTTAGATTACATGAAAATTTATACTCCATGAAACGAGGCACTGAAGATATCTACTTATTCTAAAGCACAAACATATTCCCTGTTTGTTTGGAGGTTTGCTCACATGCAACTCCACCAGCATCGTAGCCTGCACAAAACGCATCCATCTTGCAGGCAGTGATTTTTTATGTGCTCCACGAACCAATCATTTTAACTTAGTACTGAAAAAGCACCCGCTTCTCACTTCTCACAAACACAGTGTGTCTGATTTGCCCCACAAATTCCCCGACGTGCCCCAAACAATGTCTGCCATGACCACATCCCATGCTCTGGGGGTTAAAAAGCAACAGAAGAGCTAAATCCCTCAAACTTTCTCAAGAGTTCATGTCTGCACATAGCTGCTCAGTTCTGCAGACCAATTTCTACTTGATTTTCTCAAATATCATTAATAAGTACCTATTATTAAGATGCCCCCCCCCCAAAGTGTAAGGAATAAAGTAAGCCAGCAGTGAAGGCTCGTGGTCAGCAAGGGCAGAGGCTGTGGAAGCCCATATATTCCTATCACACAGCAGCAGTTGGGAGTGGTGCCCTCTCACATCATATATCCCCTGAGGATGTGCTGATCTACTTCACCCTGAATTAAACAAATGCTGAAGTAGATGGCCTTTGACAAGCCTATTACATTTTAATAGGTCAGTTAGATTCCCTTGTACCGTGTACCTCTAGTTCAGGTGTTTCCTTTGCCTACACAAAGACCAGGATAAAAACAAAGATACAGAAAGTTAATATCCAAAAGACAGCAGAAAAGAGATAACTCAAAGAAATTTCAATCACCTTGGGGCACATATCAGAGAAAACAAATATATGATTGCAGGACTGAAACTTCAAGTAAACTGTCAAGAAGGAACAATAGTACCGACCAGAATTGACCAGAAAAGTGGTAAAAAGTAACATTTGCTACAAGGCTTCACATCCAAGATCCAAATGTGACATTTCAAAATACCCTACTTCGGGAAAACTCTGTCTAATATCAGAATATATTATTCCAAACTTTTCTTATTTCACAAAGCCAATATCAGCAATCCTTTAATAAATGATGCATGCACCAGGCAAAACCAGCTGCTGCCAGGAAAAAAATTGACTTTAGAAAAATCTTTGTTAGAAGGTGACATTTTTTTCATTACTATCTATTGCCATCAAAGTATAGAGATGGCTTTTTCTTGTGTAGTAATTTTATTCCAGTGGAATTCCAATTCTTTGGATGAAGCTTCTCTTGATTTATTATAATATAAAGAAGATGGAATTTTCTCCTGAGTCTTTTGAGAAGCAAATTAATGACAATACTGTTAATGGAAGAGGAGAAGGGGTGTTTCCAAGAGGAAAAATGCTTAGAAGTATTACTGCTGCAATCAAACTGATTTAGAAAGTGCTAAACAAGCTGCTCAGTATTTTTAATATTTCTGAACATATTTAGAAACGGTGCCAACAGAAAAAAGCACCACTGGATGCGTAAAGCAAATGTAATTTTGACGATTTCACAGTTACCTGATGTATCCTCGCAAGTGCAGCACTTCGTAAGTATCTCCGTCACTTCCAGTTACTCTACTGTCACTTTAGTGCACCCATTTGAAAGATGCTGGGAATTTTCAAAGATAGTTTGAGCCAAGGTTATTCATTTAAACTGAAATTGAAAACTCATGTCTAAAACCTCTATTGCAGACATAAAGCTACTGGAGCAACATAAATACACAAATTCAGATTCAGTGAACATGACATCAGGTTCCTTTTGCACCTTTGTGGCATGTCTCATTTAACAAATCTTGTGCCTGAAGATTTGTAGTAAGCCACACTGATGAGCTCTGCCATTTAGGATGCCAATATTGATGTTGAGTATTAGTGCTTAATTTTTCAAAGAAATCTAACTCAATAATTTCCCATAAGAAGTGCTTTCCAACTAATGCGGAATAAGGGAAAATGCAAACTGAAACTTTTGCCAAGCTCCTCTGAAGGAAATTCCCCAAGCAGTCCATACCTTAGCAGTCTGACAATGAACAATATCTGCTACAAATCAAAGTCTGCATTCCTCTCAGCATCTCCCTTTTTCCTTTCACCAATAGTTGGGTTTGTTTGTTTGTTGGGTTTTTTGGTTGCTTTGTTGGGGTTGTGGGTTTTTTGGGGTGGGGTGGGTGTCCAAACAACTGATGGAGTCCTTCACTATTTCATTGATTTAAGCAGGATCAGCAATTCAACCCAGAACCTTCCATTTCTTCAGCTAGGTAAATAAACGTCAAACTAAGCCCCTTTGGTACTACTATACTGTAAGAAAGAATGACCAGTCTTAATCCTTCCAGCAAATGATTGCAGAATTTCTCACAATTTGGCATTCTGCTTGACTGATCATTAAGGACAAGGATGAGGTTATTCCGGTAAAGACTGGGAGAATAACATCTCTAGTGTTTTCCTGATAACTAATAGGATAAAAGCTTTTTTAATAAACTTGCTTATTTTTGGTCATGCTTTAAGGTTTCCCATTTAAAGCATCTATTTGAAGAAAATTTCTCCTTAAGGCCATTTTCCAGAGAACCTGGATCTTATCCTGCTCAGCTCAGATGAATTTTTAACAATTTCCCTATGAACAACAGCAGCTTTGGCATGAATTATCTTTGGATTTGTAAACAGCACAGCCATGACAAAGAGGAAATTAAAATTTTATAAAAACAAAAGTAGATCTAAATTGGTACTGAATAGGACTGCTTGCAACATGGAGAGGTGACGAAGAGGGACATGAAAGTGTTATATAAAATAGCAAACAAAAAAGGAGACCAAATGGGAACAAATGTCTTAAGAACAAAGGACAATTCAGTGAAATTGAAATCATCGAAAAACTAAAATAGTTTACTCACTGCGAGGTTAACCCATCGAACTGAAGTATACCAGACACAGAGAGAGGCCAAAAGATTAGGAAGAACATGAAAAAATCAGGTATTTTTATAGCTAGTTACAGTGACGGTTACATGAGCTCATATAAAATATTAAGGATTATAAACCCTCATGTTTCAGGTTCTAAGTCAATGAAACACAGAGTTTTAGGATGCAATGGCTCCTGCATTTCTGAGGAGGAGCACACGAGGCTGTATGATCAGGTCTACTTACAACTCACCCGTGGCCACATAGAAGATTTTTGTTATAGTTTATAACATCCTCTGCACAAACCATGAAGCAGAACCACCCAGGTCTACTGTTCATGTGATAAAAATTTCTCAGGATTTGTATGAAAAGTAGGAATTAACTATTCATAGCTAGGATTTTAAAGCACTGGAAGCTGGTGCTAAAAACAAGTCATAATTGGAAGGGCCTGTCTCCAGTTTGGGGGAGAGATTGCTCTTCATTATGTCTCTCATTATGTCTTTCATCCTCCTGAGTAAGTCTCAGCACAGTTTGGTTCTCCTTGGACCTCTTTCATCTACTATACTCTGTTTAATGACAATCCATCATTTAAAAAAGGACCCCAAAAATGACTTTCACCAACGATAGTTGCTTAGATCATACAGACTACACACTAGATGAAAGAAATCTTAGGAGGACCAAAGAGAGCTGAACTTAATCAGAGGGATGAAAGACAAAATGAAAATCTATCTACCCTTACATTTAAAAAGGAGTTTCCTTCAGATAAGATGATCTCAACTCTCTCTCTGTACCTGTTAAATATGGTGTGAGTACTGTCAGATCATTTGGGACTTTTATGATTGAGATGCTCTAGCAATTCCTGTAAATTGTACACATTTGGATGGTGCTGTCTTTGACTTTGAGGTGATCTGGCCATTTCCTATTGATCTAAACCTTCTTTCCCCCCTTCTTCCCTCCTTCCTCCTAATCAAGGCAGAAATACATAGCCTGGAAAGCTTTGATGTTCCACTGCTTTACTTCTCATTATTTTGATCTTTTAACAATCCCTCTATTGGTACATGCTTGTAGTATACATTTTTAGTGTTCATGCCTTCTGGCTTCAAAAGACTTTTCTACTCGATCAAGACTTTTTTCTTCCCCAGAAAACAAATGCTGTGTGTGGTACTAAGATGCTGATATTTGTTTTGTTTATCAGATAGGAACAGTATGTAGTTAAGCTAGAAAGCCTGCTTATTTCCTTCTTCAGAGTGGCATATGCTGACCTGTTTTTGAAGGAAATCAAATATATGTAATTTATCTGATGCAGTCTTCATCATCTTTATTTTACAGAAAGGCTACAGATTACTGAGTTGCCTTCAGATAAAATGTTGCACTGTAGATTGCTGTCAGGACATATTCTCTAGGAGTCTCCTCAATTTTTATGTTGCTGGCATGAGGCTACAGTGACAGAAATGAGTTGGAGTCTTTCTTGCTATTAGTTACTGTCTATAAACTAATGTCATGCCAATTCTCCTACTGCCTATGAAATACTCTTACAGCAGCTATACCTGAGGTGGAAGCCAGGCGAGACCCAGATTGAAATATATTAGCACTGTTTTAAGCGTCTTGTGATATCTGCTGACATCTCCCATGAAAAAAGGAGGGTAGTCCACCATCACTCTTCTGTGAACAACCTGTCACTGGAAAAATCAGTATCAATCTTTCTTCCCTTGTCCTATCAACTAAGACCCAAGGAAAGAAAAATTGGTCTACAGGAACACATTACCTGGAGATCAGTGGGATGTAATACAATACGAGGACAAATTTCCATTCCCCAAACCAGTACCCAGCTGCAGACTCCAGTACACCCATACACATATTTACATAGACAACCCTGATATGCCACCAGGTTTTAAGAAATTGGCCCAGGATGATTTCTATACAAGCAGGTGATTGTATTTCTCATAAATTAAACTGCAGGAATCTAAAAGGCAGCCATGAAATGCTCAGAGAGATTGATCCATCACATCTCATATAGCCTCATCTGTCCCTTCCCCTCTCCTCCTACTCCCGGTCAATTCTGATGTTCCACAACTGAAATAAATCCCATTGAAAATCTGTCTGGGATATGGCATCTTCCTCATTTCACTGGTGCAGGAAAGGCTAAAAATGCATACATGCATACATGACATTAGTAGTGAATTTTTGTCTCCTCCTTAATTTTTCCTTGCTTTCCCCTTTGTGAAACTGTCACACATTTTTGCATGAAGCTAATCTACTATCAAATCCACAATTAAACTAAGACTTTGGGAAATAATTTAAAGATCAAAGCCTATCGGTAAACTGATAGAAATTACATACAAACAATCCAGGCTCATGTAATAAAACATCCATACTGCAGTGACAAATCTCTCCAACTCCCATGTGCAGAAATACATAGTTCACCACGAATGAAGGTAAGTTTTAAATGTAAATTCAATGGTAAAATTTCATTAAGTTCAAGAGATTTTAATTCATACACTGATATTCACCAGAGCTTAGACTCCTAAATACTTAATTTCCTTCTGTTAGTAAAATTTGGGTATTTTTTTTTTAAAAAAAGGTTCTATTCTGAATCTATTGTCAAACCAGGAGTTGGAATTACTCAAGAGAAAGTTTTGATGGTTTTATTTGACCTTAATTGTTTGTCATTATTTACAGTGGCAGAAAGCGTTACAGAACAAAAATAAAAGGGAGTATTACCTGTTTAAAATATTCTGGTTTATTAATCAGAAGAATAAATTTCACGAGCTTGGAGATCAGAAGGAAAATCTAAGAAATACATGATTTTAGGATAGGCAGTTTTTTACAACAGTATAATGCTACTCACGCATAGTGCATAACTTAATTCCAGCCTTACCTCTATAGTACCATTGCCCATCTTTCCACATAGCGAGTGCTGCACATTTTTTTCTTTAAAAAAAATTTCACTTTTCTGATTTCAGAGAATGCTTTAATTTATCCAACGTATTTTTGGCCTGCCCTTAGAAGTACTCACAATTTGCAATTACCCAGATGAGTTATAGATATACTTTCTATTTCATTATACACACTGTTAGTGAAAATACCAGACAGCCAAGAGAACGTGTGCCCTGCGGGAAGCCATCTGAAATGGCCTTCTTGGTTCACAGCAAATACCTGGTAACAGACCTTTGAATGTGTTTTTCAACAAGCTGCACAACCACCTCACCCTGCATTCCTCTAGGTCATACCTTCTTATTGTGCATGGGAGACCATCACGTGGGACTGACTCAATGTCCTCCTAAAGTCAAGAGGGCTGCTTTCCACTTACCTTATTGCCTAACCTCCAGCCCACTGCGTCGTCAAGGAAAGAAATCAGATTATCAAGAACAAATAATAGGAAACCAATTCTGGTTTGGCTGTTTCTTATTACCTTATTACTCTCCATGTGCTTATAAGCTAAAAATTGCATTATCAGTGACAAGAAACTAACAATACAGGTAACACGTACTTTATAAATTTGCAATATGATGTAGAGTGGCTACATTGTTAAAGTGTTGGTGACAGCCCGGGCAGATATGGCTAATAGCAGACTGAGGCTCTCCATCCTGGAAAGGCAAACCCTCGAACCTCAATCCCCATCCTAGACAGACTTTGCTTCACAAACTTTCCTTTCAAACATATTGCAAACAAGACTCAGCTCCCGTCATTACCCTGGTAATTATTTCTCCCTCAACTATTTGCTACCAATGCCACCAGCTGCCAGGCAGGTGTCTTCCAGACTGTGATGCTGGCTGGGACCACTCAAGTTCAGCTCACTCTGCTCCCATTTGCATCCCTGCAGCCACCTGTTACCCTAGACTAGTATCATCAGAAGAAACACTGACAAACCTAAGGAATCCCCAGCGTCACTCAGAATAAGGCTCAAGGTGCCATTGTCCTACCAGGCAAAGTTAATATTGGAGGGTATACTGATGACACGTAAGCGGCTGTCAGCTGGACAGATTTATAAACAGGACGGTACTGCAAAGCATTGCTCATAAATTATCACCATCTAACTGAAGCAGTCCATGTCTTCGCCACGTTTACTATCATAAATGTATTCATTGTAAACTTTAGGTCATCATATTGCCTCTAGCCTGTAGATTATAACAGGATTCTAATATGTACCTCCTGAAACTGGTAATTCTGTGCAAAAGCATTCTGCAACTCAATTACAATGAATTCATCTGTTAATTTAGCTAATCAGCAGTTATATTAACTACCTACAAAACAGGGAATAAGAACTGTTGGGTGACTATCTTATCAGCAAAAAAAAAATTGTAACACTGATGCTTTTTTGATGGCATGTCTCATTATAAATAGGTTACCAAAAAATAATTTCAACAAACAGTAATTTATGTGGCCATTACTGTGCTAAAGATTGATAATACACGAGATAATACAGCTAAAGGATGCCTGTTTGAAATATTTTTGTAGATGCAATGTAAACAGGCAATACCAAATTAATCCTTTCATCTTTTTTAGTATGGAACACATTAACTTAGTCACTAATTTATTAAAAATTATGATTGTAATCACAGTTCTGCCTATATTTTATATAAGATTTTACTAGAACTATCACTGCATTTAGACACACTCAGAAAACTTAAGATAGCAGATTGCTACCATTTTTGTTCTCATAATGATAGGTTTTTGATCTGCATCTCAGTCTAATACCAGTCTTGTCTGCAATATCCCTATAGGTATCAGGAAGCTTCAGAGCAAGAGCCAGAAACCTGCAATGAAGGAGACGGGAATCTTAAATTGCTTGAGTCCAGTGCTGCCTGCATTCTACTTTTTCACTGTCAATTCATACATCAACTTTTCAACTGAAAAGGATTATATTTAACACCAACCATGTTAGCAAAGTCCACGTGGAGTGAATTTACAACCCGGTTAAAGAAGGAAAGAAATACTTCATACGTGGTCTGATAGTAGTCCGAACCAAAAGAAATATTCCACTGAGATGCCCAATGGCCTATCCAGTATTGACCCACCCCATGACCACAGGTGAGCCAGGGAAAGTGCACTTGTCGAAAGCAGAGGAGTAGTTTCTCATTACTGTATTAGTGGGTGTGTTGTTGTTTTCCTGTACATAAATAAATAAATTATTCTCTAAGAATATTTGCTGCTCTGTGTCACAGCATTTCTGCATTCTTGCAATGGGGAGCTACAGCTCTGAGATGGACTTATTCTCTCATTAATGGAGGAAGATATGGTCAAGTTCCCCAAATCAATCACAGTTAAGAAGTGGCAGGAGCAGAAGAAGTAAGACACAACGTGTTCCATTGCTGCAGCTTCTCCTTGCTTCTGGGAAGTAACTACTTTTTTCATAACGATGTTGTCAGTGTATTTCCAAGACTAGTTTTTAAAGCAGAGTCTCATTACACCAGTCCGGTCTTTAATACGTGTCTATTTACTTTTATCAATGGCTTTTGAAGCAGCCTTCAAAGACACTTGCTTAAAACAGGCTTTCCATCCACTAATTAAACCTTAACAATCCCTTGCAACGAGCAACACATATTTTTCCCCCAAAATGTACTTGTCTAAGGTGGCTGCTCATGTCAGCACTGAAGGGAGAGCTCATTTCTGAAGGATCCTCCATCACAAACATCAGAGAACAATAAATTCACTGAAGGGCATCCAAAGCAGAAGCAATTTTCATAGAATCATTAGAATGGTTTGGGTTGGCGGGGACCTTAAAGATCATCTAGTTCCAACCCCCCTGCCCTGGGCAGGGACACCTTCTGCTAGACCAGGTCGCTCCAAGCCCCATCCAGCCTGGCCTGGAGCACTGCCAGGGACGGGGCATCCACAGCCTCTCTG
>JANZLQ010000001.1:46665800-46690609 GCA_026212715.1 Elanus axillaris | reverse complement strand
TGAGCTTCTCATCAACCAACACCCCCAAGTCCTTCTCCACAGGGCTGCTCTCAATCCACTCATCACCCAGCCTGTATTTGTGCTTGGGATTGCCCCGACCCACATGCCGGACCTTTTCTCACAGTCTTGACACCTTCTAGTAAATTAGTCACTTGTCGAGGAAAATGACAGCTATACAGCAATAGAAAAGCTTGTAAAGCTCTTCATTTACTGTTAGAAATGTTGTCTATGTCACTGTCAAGCAACAGTAACATCCCCACCCTGTTTTACTCTCGAGTACTCTATCTCAGGGGCTTTTTGCAAATCATGTCTTAATGAAGTTTAAATAACAACTGTATTTCTTAGTTCTAAATGCTACTTTTCTCTTACCTGCATGATTGTTTTCCGTATAAGTTAGTCCACTGAAGCTGATATACAAAATGAAAGGCTATTGTAATTAGTGTAATATCATTCCAATATAAAGCCATGAAAACTGCAGCTTCTGACAGCTGTCATCTCTTTGGCTATTCTGCTTATTATTCACAGACAGGTTCTGGTATCTTCTGCATGTTACATAGTATGTTTATGTGCAATTTCAGTGAAAACACTCATGGAACAAGATCTGTAAGTATCTATCTCAGAATCTAGCCTAGAGAAAGAATGCAGCTTGAAAGTCATTTCAGACTTAATTTTCCCTCAGCACAGTCATCGTTCTAAATAGGTACACATAAACATACGCTTGCTTTCTTTAGGAATAATTTATATGAATTCAATGTCCTTATATAATTGGCTAGATACGACAGTCGCTGAAAACTGAAATCCTCTTATTTAGATGACAGTCAGGATATGGACAGCAAAAAAAAAAAAATTCTAAAAATGGATGCTCTAAGGAACAGCAAGACTGATTATCTTCAGTGTAAAAGGGTAATTGCTGTTACATGGTAAAAAAGAAATTGGGCAAATTCATATAAATACTCTTTGGAGAATAAGCACTTACTGACTAAAGACGCTGACACATTATGCAAACCAATTACTGTGTGGAGTGGTGGTGATACCTCGAATGCAAACTCATTTGTAGGATGCCTGAATATTGCAGGAAAGCATCTATCCATAACACCTGGCAGTCTTCCACTGATGGCATGGGTTCCCCTGAAAAGATCTACAGACTCACAGAATCATACAATATAATTTAGAATGGAAGGGACATCTGAAGATCCAACGCCTGCTCTAAACGGGACTGACCTCAAAGTTAGAAAAGGCTGCTCAAGACTTTATTCAGTTGAGTTTCAGTATCTCCAAGGAATGTACAGTCTCTCCAGGCAATCTGGGAACTTCTCTCACTACAGTCTATGTCTGTTACCTTCTGTTACTTCACTGTGCACCTCTGGGAAGAATGTGGCTTCATTTTCTCTGTGGACCCCACTCCCATTAGACAATTCTTCAGGCTGAACAAGCCAAAATCCCCAGCCTCACCTCACATATTATTTCAAAAATATCTCCAAAGACCCCCGTCATGGTGAAGAATGAGAAGATCAGAAGTCCTCCAGTGTCGAGGTCTACAAGCTGAAGAGACCCTGCAAGGCATGTAAGCAAATGCCACCCTTGGCTAAACGGCTACTCCCTGACAATATGGTGACACAGTACCTCTTCACACAGGCTAGCTGCTCTTGAAGTGTTCAGGTAGCAGGAAGGGGAGGTATTAACAGCAGCTTTATGAAAGCTCATTAAACCCTTCTATAGATAAGATACAGAATCACTGAAAATCCAGCAGCTTGTTTTCTAGAAGCAATATGATCAGAGTAAGCAGCTTTGTTTCAGCTGCCTTCTCCATGGAGATCACTCCCCTTGTTCGCAGGAAGTATCTTGAAAATCTTCTTCCATGAGTT
The DNA here is from genome assembly GCA_026212715.1 of Elanus axillaris. Classification (NCBI taxonomy): domain Eukaryota; kingdom Metazoa; phylum Chordata; class Aves; order Accipitriformes; family Accipitridae; genus Elanus; species Elanus axillaris. The sequence goes on along the minus strand of JANZLQ010000001.1, from coordinate 46,688,744 downwards.
TCATCTGAGAATTCATTTTCCTGAAACCCCACTCGCCCTCAGTAATACCTAGCAGATTGGTTCTATCACTACATGTAATTATGAAAGCCAAAGCTGTTACAAAACCCACAGTTAATTACAAAAAGTGAATGTCAACATTGAAACAAATTTTGCTTAAGCCCACCACACTGTGAGATTCCTTTTCCATGATTACCCCAGAACAGCACATAGCCTATGTAATTGTTGGAGGACTCTCCACAGAGTAAAAATAAGTGTGATACTCTTCTATTATACTTCAAATTCTGTCAGAGTAAGATTAATATAAAGTTCATGCACCTACTGTAGCATAAAGATTACCATCTCTTCACACAGAGATTGAGGAATACATTTTAGGACGTCTCAGTTTAGAGAGCCCTATTTGAAAACCTTGTGGAAAGGCTCGTGGTCAAAACCTAGTTAAAGATATTTACTCCTTTGAGCTTTAGTTTAAAACACATTTCTTCTTTCAGGTACAGCCCACATACTGTCAGGGCTTTTCTTTCTTTTCCTTTGTTTCCAGATTATATAAGAAATTCACTTCAACTTTAAAGAATAGTTTCTACCCTTGTGAAGGAGTAAATTATTATGTCAAGTTTCGTCAGTTAGCATACCTGTATAGCAATTTTTTTTCAATAAAAATAACCTTTTGTTAAGGGTTTCATTAGATTTCCCAGAAGACTGATAACAGACAAATCTCCAGCCATCTGCAGGAGCCACTACAGACTCTGATCACATACTCTGAACAGCAAAATTCTTCTCAACACTTTTGTTCAGACAATGGAATCACTGTATTTTCCAAGCGCTTAATCATGCCAAGGGCAGGAGCCCAAAGCCTTTACCCACGCTGAACTTCTCCAATAGTCTTAATGAAAATCAGACCTCAGGCAAATTATTAGTAAAATTTAAAATCATGAGGAAATTATCCTTTCTAATTTTAGCACCAAGAATGGATTAATTCATAGAGGCCTATGGTTTTATAGTTCATTTAAAATCCATGTGCTTCATCTTTAGGCAGAAGAGCGGGTTACTGTAAAGATACTTGAATACCGAGCATAAATCCCCTCCTATACTCCAAGCATACTATCATGTTACTGGTACTTTAACGTCCAGCACAGCAGCAAAACTACCAACAGGTCCACTTCCCAAAACAGTTTTAAGTGCTTCAGTCACTTAGTTTCCAGTGTAGCTACTGTAGAAAAGAGCCTACTTAAATGCCCCACTCCAACACCTTAAATATTGGTATGGAGAAATGGAGAAAGCTTACCCCTTGACTGCAAACCGTATCCACACGCCTCATTATGTCCCAGCACATCCTGTCTCACTGAATCTGGCACCAGCACACAGTGACTCCAGCGGTGGGTCTTCCACCTGCAAGAGGAATAGGTTAACAATTCAGTGGTGGAAGTGAGAAAACAGTTAAGAGGTCCAGGCAAAACTTCAGTTAGAAATGATGATACACTGTGGAGACTTACCAAAAAATAGAGTCAAAAAGCTGTAGTTACGCATGAAATAAGCATTGTGAACTTCAATTCAGATGTACGGTTCACCTTCTAGAAAGCCACATCATCCTCCAACAATGTTTCCCTTTCTCGTTTTTGTAGGGCATGGTTCAAAGTTGCATAAAATACACAGGAAACATCTTCAGTGGGCTTTGAAATTAGGCTCTCCTCCTGCAAGCCTGTTCTCATACAACCGAGGCTGTTCCCAACCTGCTTTCTATGCTAGGATGTGTGCCAGTCAAGAACGTGAGAAAGCAGCTTTCCATAGCACTATGCGGTACGGAGCCAGGCAGAGCTGAGTGGTGTGACTCCTGCTTTGGTACCACCTTCATCTCCCTGCTCTGAGACCATGTCCTACAGGATGTGCGGGCTGGAGATTTATATGCAAAGATACAATGTGTTTCTATTTACTGCTATTGTATAACAGATGGGTCACAGAATTTTAATGAAGAGTGGTGAGTAATTGCCCTGTTGTACTATTTGTCTAACCAGAATTTTTGAAAGCGTGTATTATTCACTGGAGTGAGAGCATCAGGGGAAAGACAAGAATTTCTGCAATAAACATACAATTATGATTAAGGCAGTTGAGTGCCTGTGGTCCCAAAATAGCTTACATTGATATTTAGATACACTGAGGTGGAGTTCCCAGTAATAGCTTCCTTAAACACACTGAACCCTGAGGTTACCATTGCTAGGAGCTGTGTCTATTGGTGCTTGTTCTGATTACGCCAGACCTACTGAAACTCTAGTTTGAACTCTATTTCTATACAGTTTGCAAGATTTATTACTTGTACATTGTTATTTGCTTATAACTCTGCATTTTCCAATTTTATGTCATTTTCTGGTGGAAATTGTGCAGGACAATTGCACAAGAGTCATTCCTGGAGCGGTGGACACCCACTAGCAAAAGGCTGATTCCAAGCTAACACTTTTTACCTGTACACTGGGCAGACAGGAGTATCTTCACATTCTCTTTCCTCGTACAAGGTGTCCGGGCATGCCTGTCCCCCATTGGCAGCATCCTGAATGATAATCCTGTACCGGGACTGCTTAACTGCTGGGGCATTGCCTGGAAAACAAACAAAAAAATTGTCTTCTACACACAGTTGGCACCCCAAGTTAGTTATCCAGCTGCCTCACCTAAAAACATGCTTTGCCTTTTATTTATGTTTAGAAATCATGAGCGCTCTTGCACTACCCAAAGAAGGGAAAGAATGGTACACTGGATTAAAAGCTACCACTACTCACTTTTAAATTACAAATAAGTAGTAAGTATTACTTATTATTAAAATTACAAATAAGTAATAAGTAATACAAATAAGTATGAGCAAATACTTAAACACCTGAACAGGAGAAAAGAATAAAACCCAAAAATTTAAACAGTCATAATGGAAGGGTTTGTTTCTGAAAACATATTCTGGTGGTCTCAGGCTGCTACAAGTAACCCACCTTCATGGGTCTAGAAATTATAGATGGTAACTTCCTGATAGAAAAACCTTTGCAACTAACAGAGGCTGACTCTCTACTTAACCTGAGTCGATGCAAGATCAATCCATCTAGAAACACAGTTCACAAAATATACAGTGCAGAATGCAGCATAAGAGACAAGGATAAGATTTATCTCTATATCTCTATAGCTAAAACAAACGCAAGCCTTGGCTGTGTAAGCAGTAAGTACAAACTGAGAGCTGGTTTAACCACTGTGTATGTCATTAGTACTTCTTCAGGTATTGCATTCATGCTTCAAAAACAGATGCTAGAAAAGCGAAAAGGGATCTCAGCAGAACTGTGTAAAGGATTCCAGACCAGGCAAACATCTTTTAATAGTGGATTTCGTCAAATTTGTCCAAGAGAGGAAAGTGCTGTGCAAATTAGCCTGCTTATGAGTATTATTCTTCCAGCTCAAGATAAGGCCGAAGCTGCAGTAGCAAGATTACAGTACATTAGAGTAGAAGAAAAACTTAGGAAAATTCACACCATGAACACAAAGTACAAGTACAGATCCAGTAAAAATGGTTGGCTCTAAAAATACCAAGTTATACAAGCCTTCACTCGTGCACGTGCTACCACTGTGTGATCACCACAAATGGACTTCGGACCTGGCAAGAGGTTGCTCAACCCAGCTGCTGCCCTGAGGCAGGATAAGTGCATCCAGGGTGATCCCCCTCCTGCTTCTTTAACAGCCACTACCTGAGGCAGCTCTACAGCTTCCCACAGTCTCCTTTCAGATGCCTGATTCAGAGCTTGTAAAGCCTCATGGAGAACCTTTTCTTAAAATCTAGCCCAAGTCACCGCTCCTGTAAATTAAGCTAAGTCCTTTTAATATTCTGTCCACTAGATGTAAAAAGAGTTTACCCCTATCATCTGATGCATAACCTTTATGAAATTTCAAGGGCTTGTAATGACTCTAAGTCTTCCCGTCTTTCAACTAAGCAAAACCAGTTCTTCATGGGTCCTATTCAATTACCTCTCGTTGCTCACTTTCTTACAACACTGTGCCCAAGGAATCCCACCTGCAGCCTCACCAGTGCACGGTACAGTAACCCCTTTGGTGTTTTACATATGACACACGCATGAGTTTGATAAGCCCAGCATGAGTTCTAGTATTTCACATTGTTGACTTTCATTCATTTTGTAGTCCATTGTATGTCCAGAGGTGCCTGAGACAGTATGGATGTCTACTTCCCACTCTGTCTTTGTCCAATCAATTTTTCCTTCCCAAGTTACATTTCGAGAAATTTCTCAATTATTTCAATATCATTTAATATGCTGTCTATTGTGTTTCCTACCTCTTTCAGCTCTGCACCATCCACTGATGTTATTATGCAAGCACGCGAGCTCTTCAGACAGATATCACACAGAACTGGGGCAAGAAGAATTTTTTGTAGGACTCCCCTTGTATCATGTTCCAGTTTGCTCATGAATAGTGGACATCTATCAGCCAACTGACTGGAAGCAGCTTTGCAGAGAAGGATGTGGGACTCCTGATGGACAAGTTGACCATGAGGCAGCAATGTGCCCTTGCAGCAAAGAAGGGCCACAGCAACCTGGGCTGCATTAGGAAGAGCATCACCAGCAGGTCAAGGGAGGTGATCCTTTCCCTCTACTCAGCACTGGTGAGACAACTGGGTGTCATGTCCAGTTCTGGGCTCCCCAGGAGAAGAAGGACATGGGCACACTGCAGTGAGTCCAGTGAACGGACACAAAGACTATTTGGGGACTGAAGTATCTGACACACAGGAAGAGATCAGGAAAGCTGGGGCTCTTCAGCCTGGAGAGAAGGCTCATGGGATCTTATCAATGTGTATCAATACCTGATGGCAGGCAGCAAAGGAGACAGACTCTTTTAACAGTGATATCCACTGTGAGATTTTTCAAGCAGCTGAGTACCCATTTAACAGTGATTTAATTCAAGTCACTGTTCCTCAGCTTCCTGATAGAAGTTCAACGTGTCAAAAATCTACTACTTCCCTTAATTAGAGCAGCTACACTGCCAAAAAAGAAGAGATTAAATTTATTGGGTATAATTTGCTCTCAATAAATCCATACTGGCCAGTTTATTAGAATCTGATTTTTGCAATGTTTATATCTTGAGTAATAACTTGCTCTTGTGTTTTTCTACAAAACGAAGTTAGGATGAGTAATCTACAATTTCCTTGACCTTTTCTTTTTTTTCAGGGTGAGAGGGGGTGGTGGTTGATTGGTTAGTTTGGTTTGTCTTGGTATTACAGAGTTGTAGTTAGCTCCTTAGGACATAGCAATTTCTCACCCAGAAGATAGTCACTAGATGCTCTGGCATTACTTTATTACTTTGTTCTCTGTTCACACAGCCCTACTGACATGGGAACATCTAATTTATGGAAATACTTATTCTTAAGTCCATTCCTCTCCTGGCTGCAGACAGGAAACAATGACAGCAACTGCATATTCCCCGTGTTGTGTTTCCTCTGTTTCTCAGAAAGTAATGGACATGTATTTCACGCAGTTTCCCTCTGCTTTTAATCCATTTATGTAATTCTTGTTATCTAATATCCTCTTAAAGCTTAATTTGCATTCTTGATTTCTTGTTCCAATTTTTGTGAAACAATTTGACAATCAAAAAGGAAACAAGATTCTGAACAACTCTGATGATGAGAGAAGATAAAAAAAAGGGCTTCTCTAGCTGTCTTTGATGTTTTCTCTTCACAGTTTGAAACACGAACATGCAAGTCATATAGACCCACACATGCCTTGGCTTGCTATTATAGTAGTTTCAGGATAGAAAGTACAGTCGAGTAGGGCTTCAGCCCTTTGTACACTCTTTCTTGGTAGCTTCCAGGTCTTCTACACTCCTTTCTGCACAGAACACATTCCCAAGAGGTGTAGCTACCAATTCTCTGTTTGTTGAAATCTGTCTTTTTTTAAAATGTCTTGCTGATATTGCCATCCTTCCTTTCTCCTAAGAATCATGAACTCTATCACTTTGTGATGATTTTCATTCAAATTATCTACCACCATTAGAATCTTAGCCATTTCCTTCCTATTAATCAGCACCAAATCTAAATGAGCTTCCCACAGTAATTTTCTCCACCTCAAGAAACTAAATTATCCTCAACATTTATTGCACATTACTCAAACCCCATTTTCAAAATTGAATTTCCTCATTGGCTTTTCTACAGCATTCCTTACAAATGTTAATGAACATAATTTTTATATCTCATTTAAAATTGCTATAGCCTGATTTTCCAGAGTATTAGCATTATGTAGGACTGTCCTTTTAAAGCCTAACTTCAGCTGATTTCAAGCATGGCTATAACTGCTTGCCCTCCTGAAAAAAATCAAGCCTCAGGTTCTCAAGACCATCTTATAACTTCTACTTCCTTGACTTTGCAACTTAGGTAATGCTGTTTGAGAATTTTGGGGGTGCCTTACCTCTGCTTCCACTCCCACCTCACTGCCCCACGAGCCACCAGTCTCCTCTCCTTACACACAGAGCCATATGACTCCTTCTGTCAATCCATTCTTCTCTTTCCTCCCTTGCTCTTGCATCTTTCCTGCCTTTGCGTTTGATCCCCAGGACTTCCCTGGTACCCTGGCCCAGGGCTCGGAAAGGTGCATCACCATTCTCAGGTGAGGGACAAAATCCTTGTTTCCTACCATAAAGTGTGCTATATCTGCTCCAGCTTCTACAGAAAACATTCAGCTTCATACTCTTTGCTCCTGACCGGATGGAAAGGCAGAGTCTGGTCAACACAAGACTCTGCGCACACAAACAATAAGGACAGACTCTCCGAGATTTTAGTCACCAAAATCAGAGCTGTCTCCAGTATTTTTGTGCAGATAAGAGCTTTTGAAGGGTAAGTCTTTAACTTTGACCAGCTCTGGTTGAGTGTTTGTCTAAGAGAACTGGAAGTGGCAGATCCTTGACAGAAATTGTCTCACACAAGGTAGAAGTCATCAGAATTTCTTATTGTAGCACAACATGCATTTTATCCACTTTTACCCTGCCTCATTTCCAACCTGATTTAAGGCATGGGGAATTAAACAGGACAGTTACTACCTAACATTTCATGTAAGCTTGTTTAGAGAAAGTGAAATTTCTAACCTTCCCCCTGGACAACCAATGCCCAGAGGAGGAGAGGTACATATAGGTACCATCTATTTTCAGGAAGAAGATGAAAAATACTATTTATTGTCAGGTGTTTGCTTTCTTTAATCTCCCTGGTTTAAATCTATGCTGACAGACCAGAGAGCACATCACCCATGCTGAAAGTAGTTACCTCGCCAGGACACCTTCACCACCCGTTATGGAGGTGACAGAGGAAAATCTACGTGCTGCTCATTCAAACCACTTCATATTCTGAAACCTCCATATTGATTCTTTGATTCTTGTTTCGATTCATCCTCAAAGACCCATTGAAACAGATATATTATAGAAGACTGCAGTAGACAGTTGTCACCTTTAAGTACCTGAAATGGCAGAGAATCAATAACTTGCAACAACCTCCCTGTTCCTGCCTCACCAACAGGTGTTTTGATTCAATTGCACTTCTTCTGTGAATTATGTTGTCCGTCCATCTGTTATTGCCCTAAGTTCACCACTGTCTACACTTCTGAGGTATGAGATAATCCTTTGCCAGAAGACAGCTGGTTGTCTGATGACATTTAAATGTAGGGAAAATGTCAGCATTTTTATTGTTAGATAGTAAAGTTGGATGCCTTTTCTCAGACAAACTACAAACAGCTTAACTGGTAAAGTTCTGTGTAAAGCTGATTTAGTGATTGCATGTTTGTCTAAGCTCTGATCTTATGCCGGTACACATTTAATTTTAAATCTGCCAGGCAGTACCTGTTTCTGCTTGATCTGCTTAGTAATTCACCATCTGTATATTGTTTTTATTAAATACAACTTTTCTATAAAAAACCCAAAACCCCTAACAATTCACATATGTATAGCGGTTTTGAAATTATATTATCGTGCTGAGGTTTTAATTGTGCAATGCAAATTAAAAAAAAAAAAAAAAAAAACTTTGCAATGCAGCCATATCAATAACAGATTTAGCAAAAAGCAAACTCCCCCATCTAAGAAGTTTTAATTTAGAATTATATTAAAATGATAACACTGCCAAGGTGGTTAAATAATTAATTTCTTCTCATTTTAATTGTAGACTATTATTTAATAAACAAAGTAATTTACCAGGTAATTTATTCTACTTCTTCATAGGCAGCTCATTTAAAGTCTAAAAATAAATTGCTAATTAAAACGGGATTCACTGTTTTAGAAAGCAACTCGTTTTCCTATAAAATCTAACAAGGACTATGCTAGCACATCCACTGAGAATCTTTGAAGGGCAAGGAAGCCACCAACAGTAATGAAATATTCTGATAATTGAGAAGGCTTTCATCTGAACAATTAATGAAACACACAAATTTGTCACAAAACCCAACACTAGATCATTATAAAGAAACTTTCCTAAACACTTAGTGTCCTAAAGCTAACCAACTAGAACAAAGAAATGTATGGTCCTTGAAAAACCACGAAGCACAGGAGTTATTTGCAAAACCTTGTATGTACATCTAGGCTGGTCAAGAGAAATAAATTTCACATAATGTAGCAATTCCATGTATAGCCATACAGCGCTGGGTTACCTTGGACTTCTGGCTTTGAAGGCAGAAGCCTAGAATGAATTTATTCCAGGTAAAGAGAACTTACATCTCCAAATTTGCTTACGAGGATCCCACCCCCTCAGCAATACCAGTATCAACAACACCGCAAGTCCAAAACTCATTCAGATGAATGCCCTAAAAATTATTAGACTGACATGAACTACAACTACCACATGTTTCTAGGCCAACTCTAATTTTCCCCCAAATTTTGACCTCTTCTTAAAGGCTTACCAGGCTGACATGCTGTTGGGCAGTGAGTCCACTCACTGAAAGGCGTAACAATGCAGTCTTTCTTGCAGAGGAGGAGACATGGCCGCACAGTCTCAGGTCTGATGGACTCCGGACACCTATCAATCCAAACGCAAAGATAAAATATAATAAAAAATTAAAACTATGGGGAAATGTTTTACTCCTAAGACTCTCACAGGGCTGTGAGGGTACTGCCATAACAAAGATACCACTCCTGCTCACAGCAAGCCGCATTTTTCTTCTCCTTTTCACTCATGTAACCCAACTGAATTTAGTGCACTTCAAAGATTAAAAAAAATAATAACAAAAAAAAAGTGCAGCTTGGATTGATGACTACAGGCTAAATGTAACTCTGTCTATGACGCCGAAAATACAAAGCTCGCTGAAGCAAAACAGATGTATTTATTACTGAAGAAAGTGAGTAGTTATGTTTATAAAGTAGTCCTGTTTTAACGTGACATGCAACAGCCTTCAAACCATTTGCAACTGATGGGATAAGGACTGATGTAATATTCCTCCACTTTCAAACCCTAGGAAACACAAAAATAGCTTAAAGTGATCTTTGATTGAGGCCCCAACTGTTATTTTAAAAGTTGTACAACATAGTATAGTAAGAAGAGCTCTGTGATTATTTTTTTATTCATTTTTAACTCCTAAATGAAAAATATGTCATGCATATTCTAATAAAAGTTGCAGACATAATTAGTATATAAAAACTTGAAGGGTGGAAAAGGGACAATTTTCAGGGATCAGGCAGCTCTTGCATTTCAAGTGGGGGAACAGAAGGGGAATTACTCTTTTTTAATCTTTATTAATTTCTAGTAGAAAAATCACTCAGAAATATTTAGTAATGCATGCAACCCAAAATGATCCCATTTCAAAGAGGAATATGCCACTAACCCCTACTAGGAAAGAAAATAAATCTTAAACTAATGATTCTGTTACTGAGAAAGTATTAAGATACTTAGAGGTATAATTTAAATGAAAATAAATACAAAGGATGTGTCTTCTCATTACGCATGATTACCCTAGAGGGCAGATTTCTGTTATCTCCCAGAAGAGGTTGAAATATTTTTCTACAAAAAATTTAGTTTTATTTGGCTTTCCATGCCTTGTTCCTTCTTTGGATGTGGTATAATTTTTCTTCATGAAATCAGGAAAAAATGCAGAATGCAAAAAATTACAGTATGCCAACACACAGAAATTAGTTATTTACATAACATATCCCATTTCTGAAGCCATATTAACAGTAGACTGTCACCACAGCATTTCTAAACCCAACATGGGTTTTCATCAACTCAAACATAAATTATAATATAGCCACAGCTGGTGTCCACAGCGAGGAGGGCTGCTCTCTACTCCAGCACCAGACTGGTCCAGACCCTCCTGGGCAGTAACAAGGTAATATTTAATTCTGAAACACGGAGGATTTATTCCTTCACTTAGAACCAACTTCCTGAAGACTTCTAGAAGTCTAAGGTTTTTTATTTTTAAGATGATTAGCACCGTAAGAACAATATGCAGCATGGCAGCAAAAGAAACAATTTCAGTAGGAAGCTCTTCTAAGGACTCAGCAGTCCTTTTTGATCCAGCCACTTCCATTACACGAGGAACGCCACGGTACTGAAGCTACCACACCAAAGCCAAGGAGAGACCCTTTCTGAAGTCCCGAGTACAGAAATCTCTTCTTTTGGCAGGATTTTTCCACCACTGAAACTCTATTTTACCTTCACTTACTTCACTTAAGTACTTACTTACCACCTTTGGTTCCATTTCCCTTTACACCATGTCAAAAGTGGAGGGGGCAAACAACTATTTTAGACATTATATAGCTCTATAAACAATATATTTAATTAGGTAAAGTTACAGCATATCAATGGATTCTAGATATAAATGAATATTAGATTTCTTTCCTTTTATTTAATTAATTTCATTAACCTCAAGAATTTTAATTAACTTTACTGAAATCAACACAGTCTGCTTATATGAACAGGACTGTTTTGAGAGCTACAATAAGAAATGAAACTCAGTTGTAAGTCTCTAGACTCATTAACAGTGCAAAAAATAATTAGCAATGTCTTGATTTTTTGATATTAGGGAAAACATCTGTGCTACTTATTTTCCTCATTTAGTAAAGCAAAGCAAAATTCAGAATATTCATACTGCAGAATACGTAATTCTGTTGTGTTGGTATCCCATTATAGAAGCTATATAAATCAACTGAACGATATAGATCACACATATGGTTCTGCCTTATTGTGGTGTAAATATAATGCAAACTCTATTTACTTTTTCTATTTCATTAGAGCATTGTTAATAATGTATTGGCGAACGTTATATTCAGATGTACTTTATATTTTCCTCACACCTGTCCTTCAGGAAAAATATTTGCAGAAAACTGTAAATTAGAATAACAGAGGACCTACAGCAAAAAATCTACACCACTAAAAGCATGCATTTTGCTTGGATTTACACAGAAAATCAAAAACAGGCTAGCTGTTTATTTTTGTTACATATTAGTATCCCTTTCTTAGTAGTGATGGTGTAGTAGCTGGAGAATTACTCCAAAATGAAATTATTTTCAACACTCCAGATGTCATACACTAACTAGCTGAAAACACCTTCATATGTCAGGTGTTGTAACTACAAACAATCACTAATAACCTTTCTTTAAATACCTTTTAGGTGTGACCTGGCCAGAACTGCTCTTCATGCAGAAGACTTTCCTTGTTTGTATGCCCACCCCACAAGTGGCTTCTCTGCTCCAGTTAATGGTTGCATTGAGCACAGTTACCAGAGCATCTTCAGAGCAAGAGCTCCAGGGAGAAGTTTCCCAGAAGAAATGCACGCACGGGTGATCATTACAGACGCGGTGCTCCTGCAGGGCTCGGTCAGGGGGACAGGCTTTGCCACCTGGAAAGAGTCAAGAGAACACCACACTTTATCTTACGGCACGTGGCAAAAGGAAGACATTGAGAAATAAATAAAAACGTTAGGTTTGCTTAATATCTTCTTTTTTTCCTCATTAAAAATAAATAAATAAATAAAGCTTAAATAAAGCTGTTGACCTTTATGGCTGCAATAACAACCTTCTAAAATATTGTTTCCCCATTAAACTAGCCTTGCATAAAATTGTATTCCAACGCATAATGGAAACAGAAATAGGCAAAGTATATTTCTGAGTTACCTTATTGATACTCCTACACACAGCCAAGTTAATTCCATTTAAATGCCAGTATCACTCAGCAAACATGCAATTAGGTTTAAAGACAAATTAAGCATTATTTTTATGTTCATTCTCCTTGCTAATTTCCCAAGGAGGAACATCTCTTTCTAATATTTGGACTCTATTCACGCGTTGCCTTAAAGAGCTATAGAGGGTGCTGAACCGTACTGATGGAGGAACGTATCAAATGATACCCACATCTGCAAAGCAAGGGGGAGAAAACTGGAAAGGTAGGTTTTGAGTATGAAGCCTTTACTTTTCTGAAGCAGCATTCTTCAAATTGGCGTCCAAAGATTTTGCTAAGCTACTGCACTTTGTCAACAACAGGTAATAAACCCACAAAGTGCAGGAGTTTGAACAGCCTCCCCAGAAGCTTTAACACTCTAGCCAGCAGCCTGACTTTATCCTATAAAAGCAGCAGACATTCATAGCTCAAAAGCTAAGCAGTAATGCAATGAAATTTAACAGTACGCATTGTCATTTTAGGAAGAAAGAAGTAAAAATTACTAAAATCAAAATCATTCTCTTCCAGGAGAGAGAATGTGGCAACTTGTGACATGGCCAAAATGCTGCTGGTTTTGAAAGAACTGAACTGTTGGGGCCAGATACCACAAGGTTCAGAGCACATCTACGCTCTACTAAAATCAACAGGAGATGATGAAGGTATATTGCTCCTCGAAGGGATGCTTATCACCTTGCAGGACTGAGCCCTCTCAAATAAGGTATGACCCCAAATGACCAGAATGAATAGCACTGAGAAAAAAAAGAGAGAGAAAGAAATTTCTTAGCACACTGATTTGGATAATCATGTCACATTACCATTTGTCTTTGCATGAAAATGGACCGTTCCACATAGTGTTCAGTCTCAGAAATGTTTAGGATGATGATGAAGTAGAAAATACCCCAGGTAACTTATTTCCTGAAGATTTTGACTTGGCAGGAAAAATGCAGACCAGTTATTGCTGTTGCATGTTTGAGCATATGTAAAAAAAAACAAAACCAATGTAGCAAGCAAATGGCAAAATGCCTGGTCCATTAGGAAAAATATAAAAAGAAAATATCTAACTCAAATTTTGAGCTTCCCAAGCAAAACTTAAGGTGTTTTTTGGTTTTTTTTCCAAGATCACCCATGGTAAGGAAGCTCTCCTAAACCAGGGAAAGTAATCATGAGGCAGTTTTAACTTAAGAAATACCACATGGTCCGTCCAACCTAGCAGTCTGCCTGCAAAACCACAAGCAGGAGATGCCGTTTATAAAAAGCACAAGAGCCTGGCCACTTTCTGTAATTTAACAACTTTTGTACAAGGAAAGCAGGTTGGCATGCCACTGCCTAGCCATTTACAGACTTTTTATGGACCTGATGTTCATCAGTTGCTCTAATCCATACGAAACCTCCTAAGACTGCCAGCCTCCACAATCTCCTCTTGTACCAAGTTCCAGAGGTTTCCTGTGTAAAGAATTAGCTTTTAAAACCTGATTTAAACCAAGCCCCTGTAGTTTCATCAACAGCCTCCTGGTTATCATATTCTGGGATCTGGTGAACAGCTTGCAGAAAACGACCCAAGGGTCATTTTGAACTGGTCAGCCTGTGAGATGGCATCCAGAAGCCTTCAGACAGCACAGACACTGCTAACATTGCCTTAGTTGTCAGAGGACAAATGAAATGTCACTTGCAAAGGTACCAGAGCTCTGTAGAAGCTGGTGGCTCAGCTATGAGCTGTGTATGAAAGTCAGAGAAAGCAGGTAACATAACATTGCCTTAGTACTGCAGTGATAACAGCATTAAATCCTCTTCCACTCTCCGCAAATTCAAACCAATTGCTATTAGATTTATGACTCTGCATAGCAAACCATTATACTCATTGCTAAAGATGTACAGAAAAAGTTGATTTTAATAGTTAATTATTCCTTCCTGAGAAACTTAATGTATTCAATTCAAGGCACATCATTTTTAGTTTAGTGCGTTTCAGGTTGAGATGACTGAGCTTATGTACTTCCAGAATTCACTTCTCCAACACTTCACTTTCATAATTCCATGTTTATCTATTATTTGGTTTTGTTACTTCCATGGAAAATGTGAAAGTTTGTTTTTCATTTTAATTATTCTCTAGCTCATAAACTTTTTAGTAGTAGTTATTCTCATTAAATCAACAATTATATAGCAGTTTCCATCCTGAAGGGACCCATTTTTCTTTGCAAGTGCTTTTATACAGATGTTTATGTGAATACAGACCACTCACATGAGTAAGGGTTTGCAAGACCAAGTCCTTACATTGCCCCAGAAACAGTGGGTGGCTTTAATGATAATTTACAAAATAGCACTTAACAGAGCTTGTCCTAAGCTAGATTTGCATCTAAAAGTGTTTTGCTGCTGCATTAGCTGCACATACTGCTGACAATAGTATTTTTGTCGTGTCAACAAGGCTTTAGTCTGTTAGACCTATTCACATTTTATGAATTTTTATGCATTTGATGTGATACCTTTCAAAACCAGTGTTATAAACCAACACATAAATGAATTACCATATGTGTAACTGTAGTTAGAAGACTACACTTCTAATACTAAATAGTTTATGTAATTGTATCGCTGATGTTGATATGTAAAAAATCCAGATACATGATATGTCCATGAAGATCCAGAAGAAATTATATCTATCCATCAAGAGTTACTTACTTAGTAGAGCAGAAAAACAAGGAGGTCAATACATTCTAGGTCTGCATTAATAAAATAAACAGGACCTTTTCTATTTCCTCATTTTTCACAGCTCACTGTTCTTTTCTATATAGGTACTAATATGTTCCTATATAAAGACACTCGCATGATGAGTTTGTGTCATGCAGCAATTTCATTAGTATACGATGTAGCTCTCCTGAAGTAAATTCACACCCAGACTGGCCTTCAATAGACAGTAATTCATAGGCTGAAATAAATAATTTTGAACTGTGACAGAATTTCTCTGACACATGCATTAACTCATGCCCCTAAAGATCTTTTAGTCACTAGGCATGAAGTACAGAGAAGTATTAAGTATTATTCCTCATTGCTACAGAACTGGGATTAGCTCTGATCTAAACACAGTTTGGCTGAGGAATGCAAGTCAACTCATTAAACAAACAAAGACTGATTAATCGAAAAATGTTTACCACTCACCCTCGGCTGGAAGGGCCAAGATGAACCTGCTCCTGCTTTGACTGCCCTCACCATTTTTACTGGAGCATGAGTGGGAACACGGGGACCACAGGGACCACTCGCTGATAACACAGTCTGTTGCACAAGGGATTTCACAAGCCACAACATCAGGACGGGGAAGTTCTGAGCAGAGGTGATGTGGTACTTCTTCACCTGGAGCAAACAAAACAAGACAGACGTGAAAGAAGGCTCAGTTTGGTTCAATATCCACGGTCTGCATCAAACAGACTAACTTTATGTCAAACATCCACCTGCCCGTGGAAGAACACACTACAAAGAGCACGTGGTTAGGCTTCAGGCTTGAAAGTTTAACACTTGAACAACTAACTTAAGTATTTCTTCTGAAAAGCAAAAAAGAAAAAAATGTGTTTCAAGTTTTGTGTGTGACATCATGGCTGCAGTCCACTTTATAATCAGGCAAGCACAAGGAATGAGATAATCCAATCAACAGAAAGCTGTAACATCAATTATCAACAGAACTGATGATAACTGCCCCATATTTTCCAGCAATCTCCATCTACAGGACCTATTTTCCACAATACAAATTGTGCATGTCCCCACAGAAGGCAGTTTTCTTCGGCCTGTAGGCCAGAGAAGTGTCCGATAGATGCTTCGGTCTTTCTCCTGCAACCTCACCAGAATGAACCACTTTTATTTCTGACTCTGCTTCTCACCCAAAAAAAATATGAGATCCAAAACTATGGATCTGTTGCACCATCCCCATCCGAGGGAGAAATACTTTCTGGAGATGAACCAAGGGACCCAGACCAAAGCATACCTCCTGATGAGAAGCATCTTTCCAAAACCCCTTTCAACAAGAAGGTAGTACACTGGGGACTGGTGGGGAAAAAACCTACTAACCAAAAGAACCGCTGACAGAATAAGCAGCAAAACAAAGCACACAAGGGATGTCATGTGGAGTCCAAAACAAAGAACTATTGTTTTTAAAAAGCAAAATAAAATATGTTATTTTTAAAATAACAAAGGAAATGTCCAGTAATCTTAGCAATTACATAGAATTTATAAGGACATCATAATTCATAAAAATTCATAAAACGTAACTCTTAGTACTGAATTACACCTTACTGTCTTACAAATATAATTTAAATGATGAACAGACATGACTGACCTTGTTACACTGTTCTATTGTTTAGTGTTTCTGGATCCTCATGAATTTTCAGCTACATATCCGAAATTTCTGGAAGCTCAGATCTACCTGTTTATAAACAACAAGCTCACACTGAATGTTACCTCCTCTTTTGCCCCTTTAATAGTTACAAAGCTCTCCTTTGAGATTTCTTTAATTATGAACCTAGGAAAAAACATAATAACTATCCAGTCTCAATTATATGTAGGGAAAAAAAATACTAAAATTTATAATGGCAACAACTAGCTCTTTCACCTCACGCTACAGGAACAGGCTCCGTAACAAGGCAGCGCAGGATGCAATTATAACTAGGAGAGTAGAAAACTACACTGCTTTTGCAAGGCAACACATATACAAGTGAGTAAATAAGAGAGGCAGGCTGCTAGCAAGAGTGCATAAAGCTGTCAATAGCACAGTGGTATTATCTGCAGTTGCATCCCCAAACAAAGACAGGCTCATCGCCCTCAAGGCACAAATAAAACTTTTCAAGCATATTATGAGAAGTAACGGAGAATCTAGCAGGCAATCAGACTGCAAGATATGTTTAAAAATACTTTATTTTTGTACTCCCTTTCCCTTGCACATGCCTATGCTCATCAAGAAAGACTTGATATGCCCAGTCTTTGCACTACTATTTTAAGTCTACTCAATAAGAAAATGGAGACCAACACCCTCCCTACAGACAGGCCCCATCGTTTGGTACTGCATTTGGCACCCCTGCAAACCAAGCTTAATCCATCATTCGCTTCAACTAACCCCTTATCACCACTGCTGCTTTAGATGTTCTCATAATGCTGAGAACTATCTTTAGAGAAAAACAATGTAAAACCACAAAATAAGCCCGATAGGAAGGCAGCTGGAATAAGGCTAAGTCATTTCAGCATCAAAATCCCTGCTAAGATTTTGACAGCTTGTCTGCACAGCGGCAGATAACATGAGGGCATCCTGGGCAGGTGTGATTTTAGGAGTCAATGGTACAGTAGCATCAAGAGATTATATGCTTTGGTGAAGCAGGGCAAAACACCTGTCCTCCTCTCCCATCACTGACACTTACCAGGAAGCGTATGAGCAGTCAGTGACAGGCTTCTGAACGAGAAGGGATGAGATGGGACACTGGCCCTGCAAGTAAGCTCCCCCCCCCTCCATTCATGCAAGAGGTTATCTTTATTATATACGTACTTTACGGCAAGGGAGTGCCACGAAGTTCACCAAATTCTGGATTTAGCCCAATTCTTCCACCAATCAGATTGCGCTTAGAGATGTAAGCATCCCAGAAAACCCTGTTATCTGGAGAGCCTTTCCACTCATTCTATCTGACTTCACAAAGTCCAAGCCACTCCACTCAGAAGATGGTTTAAAACACTTGGGTCTCCTTTGGGGTGGCTTCCTCCACCCGTGAGCCCAGGTGCCACAGATTTTGTGAGCGACCACCCTGTGGGGAAGGGAGGCAAAGGAGCAAAACGAGCTTTCCACTTCTTCCCTCCATCATTTCTTCTCACGCTGTATTTACAGCAGGTGACAGCAACAGTAACGCTGCAGAGGCTGCAATTCATGGTTCCTCAGCAAAGAAAGGAAGCTTTGAGTTTTGTTATAAAGAGTTTACCACCCGGTGCATGAAGGTACAATTCAACATTCACTTTGATTTACTTTATAGCTCTATTCGCTGTGTTCAGGTTTAATTACTGGCTTGTATTACTGCAGAAGGGGAATGTTCTTCTGTACCAGCCGCCTGGCAGAGAATTCTCAGAAAACTACCATATACTACAAAGGGAAGTAATAATCTTTCATTTTCCATGAACAATACTACTACGGGATACATCTGAAGTATGCTTTATGCATTGTCACAGATTTACAGGGAATATTAAATTCTCTAGAGCTTCCAAATTGTCTACCCAGTACCCTGAAGGTGTAATTCTTATCTCAGATATTCTGAATAATCTTTCTAGATCTTTCTATAATCTTTACACACACGAGTCTATGGGGCTGGATGGGATCCACCCAAGGGTACTGAGGGAGCTGGTGGAAATGTTCACCAAGCCACTTTCCATCATTTACCAGCAGTCCTGGCTAACCAGGGAGGTCCCAGTTGACTAGAGGTCAGCAGATGTGACACCCGTCTACAAGAAGGGCCCGAAGGAGGACCTGGGGAACTACAGGCCTGTCAGTCTGACCTTGGTGCCCGGGAAGGTTATGGAGCGGATCATCCTGACTGCCATCACATGGCACGTACAGGGCAACCAGGGGATCAGGCCTGGTCAGCATGGGTTTATGAAAGGCAGGGCCTGCTTGACTGACCTGATCTCCTATGACAAGGTGACTCACTTAGCTGATGAGGAAAAAAGGCTGTGGATGTTGTCTACCTCGACTTTAGTAAAGCCTCAGACACCACTTCCCACAGCTTTCTCCTGGAGAAACTGGCTGCTCATGGCTTGGAAGGGTGTACTCCTCACTGGGTAAAAAACTGGCTGGATGGCCAGTCCCCAGGCCCAGAAAGTTGTGGTGAATGGAGTTAAATCCAGTTGGCGGCCGGTCACAAGTGGTGTTCCCCAGGGCTGAATTTTGGGGCCACTTCTCTGTAATATCTTTATCAATGATCTGGACGAGGGGATCGAGGGGCCAGCCGTGTGCCCAGGTGGCCAACAAGGCCAATAGCATCCTGGCCTGTATCAGAAATAGCGTGGCCGGCAGGACTAGGATAAGCGATCATCCCCCTGTACTCGGCACGGGTGAGGCTGTACCTTGAGTACTGTGTTCAGTTTTGGGCCTTTCACTACAGGAAAGACCTTGAGGTGCTGGAGCGTGTCCAAAGAATGGCAACCAAGCTGGTGAGGGGCCTGGAGCACAAGTCTTACAAGGAGCAGCTGAGGGAACTGGGGCTGTTTAGCCTGGAGAAAAGGAGGCTGAGGGGAAACCTTATGGCTCTCTGCAACTACCTGGAAGAAGGTTGTAGCAAGGTCGGTCTCTTCTCCCAAATAATAAGTGATAGGACAAGAGGAAATGGCCTCTAGTTGCACCACAGGAGGTTTAGATCAGATATTAGGATAAATTTCTTCAGTGAAAGGGTTGTCAAGCATTGGAACAGGCTGCCCAGGGAAGTGGTTGAGTTTCCATCTCTCGAGGTATTTAAAAGATGTGTAGATGGGGCACTTGGGGACATGGTTTAGTGGTGGATGTGGCAGTGCTAAGTTAATGGTTGGGCTTGATGATCTTAAAGGTCTTTTCCAACCTAAATGATTTTATGATTCTAGAGGAAGCTTTCTCCCTCTCTAAATAAAACTAATGCCTTTAAGCACCTAAATTATGCATCTGAATGCAATATGAATTCCTCTCCAAGTATGTGTTTAGATCTCAAGACACAGTATCTGAAATCAGCCCTGGAGAGCAGCGGGGTGGTGGATCACCATGGAAGGGTGCCAGTCTTGGAAAAAGCCACCTCTCCATGATGAAAAACAGGGAAAGGGACAGCACTGACCATGACAGCTACAACTTTGGTCCCTGTTAGAATTTTTTAGATTAGAACCCATGACACTGCTCTGAAGATCATCTTGTGATAACCAGGAATTAAACCCAGATGGCAAATCCTGGTCAGAGCGCAGAGCACCTCCTGATGGGAAATTCGTTCCTGTCTGCAACTTGCTGTGACGTCGGAATAAACCGAGAGGATTGTTCATCCATTCATCAGTAAACTGAGCCATCCAAGGCAAAAGGACAGGGGTGTTTTCAAAGAAAGAAAAAGAAAGAAAAAAATTAAGTCCTACGTTTTGTGGGGTCCTCCAGTTAGCTTGGACTGGATCCACTCCAACTTACCCCAGAGGTTACCACCACTACCTTTCCTGGGTTTCTTCAGATCTGCCTGACTAGCTCATTTCATCTTTCTTCTCCCCTTTGACACTGTCCAAGTGCCCAGAATTAGTCTCAAGGAATTATGTTTACTCTGAAGACCATTTTTTCTGCTGTAATACTAAACAGTACAAATCCACAGCTGTTACTGAGATGCAACTGGAGACCCAATCAGGATGGTGACTGAGCAATTGAACAGTTTCATCCTAATGTTGAGGACACATGATGAAAACTAAGTGGGGCTCAGATTGGAGTGAACCTCAGATATGTTTTCTCTCCTTAGGGCAACCACAACTACTGCTAATACAACTGCACATGGAAAGCACTAGCTGTAAAACGGAACTTATACCTACATTTTACAAAGAGTTACAGCTATTAATTGATTTGTGCTAGTCATGATCAACACAGCACCTTGAAAATATTCCTTTTTTTTACTTAATCCATACTAAGAAATATAACAGAGCTGTGAGTCAAGGGGAAATTGTTTTTCCATATTATGAGATGTTTTAAGGTTTCAAAGCTTTCAAATTTTTATACTCCATAAAAGGACAAAATCCAGATCTTTTGAAAAACATATTTTAACAGGAGAAGCGGGGAGACAGAGCAAGACCATAACTACATGCCATCACCCATGAGGCACAACACACAAGATCCAACCTCTGATCTGCATCAGGTGTAAGAATTGAACTACCACCTCCAGCATCCCAGGAGCCACAGTGTTCCCTCTCACGTGCTCTTTATTTCATGTTTTAAGCACAGTTTTTGTTCTCAGCCTTGCTGAACACATGCTTTCCTAAAAAAAAGTTTTAGTTAAGAAAAATGTTACAGTTTTCTATTCAAAATGTTTTATTGCAAGCATCCTGACCAACTCTATTGATGTTTTTTAAACTGATTGCCTCGTACTTGGATAGTACAGTGATTAAAGCCAAATACTCAAGATATATTCACCAGATATTTTCAATATAGGAAAGATTTAATCCATTTTCTTCCAAAGTAAGGGTTACAAAAGATGAGCATGGCATTTTTTTAAATACATTTGCTAATAAATGTGATCATCACCTAAAGCACTGGTCCCTAATTTGAATTCTTTAACAAGGTAACAGAGAAGCTACATGGAGAAGTACAATTCTGACTGGAATTTTTGATTCACCTAAAAGCAAATTAAATTTTTTCCAACAAGGGAAACAAAACAAGGAATGACAAAAAACCATCCATAAATGAAAGGGCTTGTTTTTTCCAGCAACTTAATTTCTTTCTTATTGTCTTTTCCATTCTAGAAGGAGAAGCCACTCCCACCGTCCTGAATAACGCATGCCATGGTGAGGCACTGAATCAACAGGAACGTTTCATTCTGAATCAGTTCAATATTAAAACTGCATCTGTCTATTTTACATAATGCCTTGCAGCTCTGGTGCATTCGTCTCTTTTTTCCCCAGTGACCTGTGTACTCATCTCCTATAACACAGTTTAATTACTCCTGCCACAGATGTCCCTCCTGGCTGAGGAAAAAGGATCCACTAGACAGGATACAACTAAAGCAGCAAAAATACAAATCCCATCAGGCAGCAGGAATCAAAAGATCAGCTCAGTAATGAAGTATCTTCTTTTTGACATTTACCACTATACCATGCTCATTTTTTAAAAAGAAAATTTGTAAAACTACTTTGAAGATTTCAGGTTTGCATGTGTGTGGAGCCTTGAGCAACCTCCATGGTGGGGAAAGGCTCAAGAGGAAGCAATTGCATTTCAGATTGTTCTGCATTGCTACCTAGAAGTTCAGAATTATTTTTTTTTTTTGCACAAATGACTGCTGCAAAAATGCTGCATATTTAATGACAATTACCAGTTTGACATCAATATTTCTCCTTGTAGCACTTCACATTATTCAGTGGAAATAATGAAGCTGTCATCTAAAATACTATACGTATCGTAAAATTTTATGTCCCACTTAAATCTCAGAAAAGAATGACAATAAACTTTGATTAAATACTTGCCTGTAACAGAATAAGATGTCAACAGACAGTAGTAAATTCAGAAGAATTCCTATTGACTGTATGCCAGTTTGCTAACGGCAATTGCATTCAGAGAAAGCTGTCTGCTGACAATATCTTGGCCTAGGCATCTCATCAGCTAACGAAAACTTTACATTTAAAAGCAATAACAATCAAACTACAACAACAGGAGAAATTTCTTATAACCATTTTGAATGTATACATCTCATTACAACATCACAGGGTTTTTTTTCCATGTTGCACAACCAGCTTTAGTGATACCTTAAAGCATCCAGGGCTCGCCATGCTCGGTCGTCACCGGGAGACCAATGTCACACTTCACTGAAATCACTGGCTCCTGGGTGACTTTTCATAATGCCAGTCAACAGGTAAGAACATCGCAGAAGAGTGGTGTCGGTTTGTCAGGGAAAGCAGTGGTGTATGGAATAAATTTAATTGCAGTGGTCCATCATTATTATCAGAGCCCCATAGCAGACAAGAGGAATGCAATAGCAATGAAGACGAATGGAGATTAAGATCTACCACCAAAAAAGACAAAGCAGCAAAGAAGAACAAGCCATTCACAATGGAAAAGAGGAAATAAACACAACCAGGATCATTCTTGGGGGCGGGGGGGC
>JANZLQ010000001.1:46646467-46665700 GCA_026212715.1 Elanus axillaris | reverse complement strand
GGGGAGAATAAATGAGACAATCATTGAGGATTTGAGTCAAAAGACTTAACTAAAATGCAACTATGAAAAACAATGCATTAGATTAAGGAAAAAACATTTTTAACTACATAATGTACAATGAAGAAAAAGGGAGTAACAAGAGAATAAGGAAAAGGAAAGTAAGATGAAAAAGTATGAAAAAGGGAGGGAATGAGAATAAATGTGAAAAACAAACAGTATGTCTGGAAAAATGTTACAAAATCACTATAAAAATTGTAAGTCTTGACCAAATCCCTGCATCATTAGCTACAATTCTGTCCCTCACCTATGTCCAAGTAATCATTACAGAGGTTATGAGAAAAAGATAATTAAGAGTATGGAGGAAAAAAAAAAATAAAAGAGGTATTTGTTTTTCCTTCCTATACAGCCTCTACTGCAATTTGGACTGTTTACTCACAACCATTTTCCCTCTTTACGTAAATTCACCCAAGAAAATTGATTTGTGACTCTAAGAAAGCTCCAAGAAAGCCAGCACAGGGGGAAGCACATCAGCAAGCAGCTGCCAAGCCTGCAGAGAACATCCTGGTATACTTCTATGGAGTATTATACAGCAGCTACCAGTCTCAAGGTTAAAAAAAATAAAACAGCTGCATGAGGTTACCTACATATGAGATTGGCTCTGATGTATTTCCTATCCCACACAGAAAGACAAGTAGTCATTTAAAGGAATTTGCTACACATTCACCTGCTGGGCTTGGGCATAAAAGCAGAATTAATTCCACCTTGTGGCTGTTTGCACAACCTCTCCTGAATTAAGAGAAATTGCTCACGTGGCAGCTGAGAGTAAACATGGGTTCACTGTATTCCCAGAGAAGAGCATAGAAATTCAGGCTGCTGTTCCTAATAATTAACATAGCGCAGCATTCTGAAAACATAAGTATAAGAAATAACATAATCCATATTAGTGTTCTGGGTTTTTTTCTCTCTCTCTTTACACTTTTTTCTTTTTTCTCTATTATCCCTCCTCATTGTAAATGAGGGGAATCTACACAGGTGGGTTGATCAAGACTGATTGCAATTAAGATTTATTGTTGAAATTGGTGCTGTAGGATAATTGAAACAGGTGTCCCTCTATTTTCTTCTCTGTACTGCTTTATTCCAAATGCTAATCAACACAAAATATTATAGAAACCTATTATACAAATAAGTCAAATGTATTATTATAAAATATACATATCTTTCCAAAACTTTAAGAAGAAACCTATTATGCGTAGACTTGTTTATTCCAATAGTGTATAGAGTCCACTTCAACTTATATATCTGTGCAGTGGGGCTGAACAATTTTAGTGGAGGAATTCAGGCATTTTAATTTAGAATAAAGAAGGTGGCATTTTATTCCCAGTGCATCACAACCATAAATTTCTAAACATTCCATTTTTGCAGATTTAAAAGCACCATCTTCACTCTCAAAACTCCAAAAAAATATTAAAGGGATATACGAGAAAGGGCAAGCTCCAGTAACTGTGCTCTTACTCTGGAAGTGACCACAAAAAACAAAAAAAAAAGTTGTGCGTGCACACATGGAAAAGTACAATACTTTTATACCTACTGGTTTGATTATTGTGATTTTTTGCTCTGATTATGCTACTCTTAAGAATGACGTACTTTGCTGGCTTGCTCATAGCCATCAAAAGGCTATGACTGTTATCCAAGTGATATTCCAAAAATAAGTTAACCATTTGCCATATATTGAGGAATAACAGACTGTTTTTCTCTTCTACCCCCAGAAACTGCCCAAGAATGAGTTTGTATTAGCATAAGACACTGAAAAATTGTAAACAATAGTGCAGCAGATGAGGTTTATCTAACTTGGCAAGTCTTGTTTTCTGATACAGTGAATGCTAATGATAATAAATAATTGCAAATACCATCTGGACTCTTTGAAAAACATCTTTCTCCAAGTCTGCAATTGAATGTCTACAAAAAGAGGATCAATGCAAAAGAAAATGAAAACAGTAAATTAAAATTAGATTTATGCCAACTACTTAAAACTAAGTGCTCATTTAGAAGCAGTTAACACAAAAATGTGTTCTAATTCAGATGCAGAGTCTGGCCTAATCCCATAAAGCAACTCTGAGAGCTTTCACAGTCTATCAGGAAATGTTCAGAACTTGCAGGACCAAATACTAGGCTATTTTTATTATTACTACTAACAGTAGTAGTTTCTTTTCCAATTTCTTCTCTAATTGATCCACAAAACTCAGAACAGAGTGGTATTAAGATGTCCTATTCAACGGCTTGTAAAAGATTGCAGTAAAGAAGAAAATTCACCCTGTAACATAGGCAATCACTGGTCAAGGGTCTAAATGAATGACTGAAATCTGTTCTTGACAAAAGCAATGTAAATTGCAAACCATCATCTTTGAGTATTGAGTAAAACCTCTCAGTGTACACACCAGTTTTGCCAAGTACGAACTACACATCTAAACTACATAAAGGCATTTTTCAGCTGGGTTAAGTTACTTCTGGCTAATGTACCCTGACCTACGCTTGAACCATTTTTACATAATAAAGTTGTGAATTTTAGAATGAGTGTTTAATTTCCACTGTATTTTGCATAGATCATTTAGTACTTAAAATGGGGATAAATCAAATGTAGGAAACACAATATTAATAATATTTTCTGTGTGCTTCCAATTTGCCCGTGAGGTGGAACTTTAATTACATCATTAATAACAATGCCTACATTTTCAGCTGGTAGTGATCATTCCTCTAGTGCCATTTAAAGTGCGTTTGGTCTCTAAACTGCTCCACCCTCTGGAACTGGTTCACTGATTATATTGTAGCAACAGCTTCATCCTGCTTATAGTTCAGCTACAACAGCATTAACAGAAGAATTTAAAGGCAAGGATCACTTGATGATGACCTAAACTGGTTTATTTGGAAAAGTTTTCTATTATTTTCTGTCTCCAGAAAGTTTACATAAAGTTGACACTTGTTTGGGGGGGGGGCGGGGAATCTATCACTGTTTTCCCCTATTATTCAGAGTCCAAATTGTCTCAAAAACATTTTAAAAAACTTAATCTAAAAGCTGGCATCTGTGACTATACTTTTTGCTGAGAAAAAAAAACCAAAAAATATTGTTTCCAATGAGGGTTTCCAAGAGGAAATCTCTCCCAGTAAGAAGCACACAACCTTATATTTGGGTATTTAAATTAAAAGGTGACAAGTAACAGATCTGCTAGCACATCAAAAAAAATTACGTTTATTACTCTTTAGAAGCCTTGAGGCACAACTTTGCCTGAAGCTTGCTCTTGATGTTACAGGTCCAGATAAGGCAGCACACTTCGCTTCCTTTTCTTCTTGGCTGATGAAACTATTTCCCATGAAAATATTCACTCTTTCTCTAGGGTTCGGATGGAGATGGATACTGCCACTTGAATGTTTACACTTCAAGATGAAGCATCCTCACAGCGTTGGCCAGCGTTATCCTCCTGACCTGGGAAATGGGGTGTTGCCAGCAGAGCAGCGTCCACCAGAATACAAACACTGCGTCCCCAAGAGGTCTCCGCTCGGTGGGGGACACGGACCCTCCACCACCACATCTTTTCAGAGTTTGAACATAGGGATGGGTTTGGCCACGGCAGCTGAATTCACGCTCTCGCACAACCTGAGCTGGACCATTGCTACTAAACAAGACTCTGACCCCCTCGCTTAAAAGCAAAGTAAGGTGCATACACATCTACAGCTTGCAATTTTTTTCCAAATTGAGTGGTGAAGCTAAAACCTGAAGACTGTACTAAAAAGACTAAGAAAGGCCATTGCCTATGCTTTGGTAGTGTCCTCAGGGTACACCCTCTGCTCACAGAAAGACAACAGAGGAAGATGACAGAGGACAAAGAAAAGGGATACTAAGTAGAGAAAGCACAGGAGAAAGAATTATCTTTGATGTCAAAAATTCATCAAGCTGGGGCTTTCTCAGAGGTGCTGAAGCTGGAACCATGTGCTGAGCTGGCAGTTCAGACAAATGTTGTCTGCCGAGTTCAGAGGCACCTGCGCCAGCAGCTGCCCTCCCACACTGACCTATTCCTTATTTGCTCCAAAGTAGAAAAGAAGAAAAAAAAAAAAAAGGTGTATGAACCCCAAAGAGCCTGGATAGATACCAACCAGTCATTCCCTAACAGGTTTTCCAGCTCCTGTTGGAGACCTACTATTTTAACTGTGCTACTAGATTAAAGGAAAACACAGAATCAGTAAATGAAATCAAATGAACACCCCTCACCCCCTTTTTAAACACCCTGAAGTGTCAAGACTGTCAGGAGGCATTTGGACATGCTTTTCAAATATAAGTACTGAAACAGAAAAACTGCAGAATATCTGGATAAAATTTGGTTTTCTACCACTAAATTTCTTGGTGTGGAAAAAGCAATAACCTCTCCGCAACTTAGAAAATATTTCTGTTCTGATTATTCAGCTATTAAAATAGGAAAGTGTCATTTTATGACAATTGCTTTCGGCAGGAGATATTTTACACTTATATTCTCAAGGAATATGCACATAAGGAAGAACAATATTAAAACCTTCAGCGTTAATCTGTATTTTCAAAGCTAAGCACATTTTGACAAAGTTTCTAATAGACACTGTTCAAAATTCATAACATATATGAGCATGATTACATTACTCTAATTTATTTTTTCTCCTCTCATGCGCAGCAATAAAATTTTACCTTTGAACTTATATTTATTACAACTTTTACTCTACGGAGGGCATGCAGGCACAGAAATATAATAAAGCTCTGCTAATTCCATACATTATTGAAATCCTAACACTGCAAATGGTATCTTACTATCTTCATGCATACTTAAAATTTCAATTCAAAACTCATTTCATTAAAAGGGCTGGTTAAGCAACGGCATATGCTTTTTTTAAAATTTGTGGATTAATGTAGCAGAATTATGTTTTATACATTCAGAAAAAAGTAGGTAATACTAGTGTTTGTTTAGGTGTTGTAAGCAAAAGCTTGATAGATGCTAAATAATTAAGTGCTCCATCCATCAAACTCCTAAGCACTATAAAACTGTAGAGAAGGGAAATGCTAGAGAATAACCTTTGCTTACCCACAGGCTGCTGTAAACTGGGTCTAATTCCGGTGGTAAAAATCCCATTGACTTACCAAACTGGAAGTGTACAGCTGTGCAGGATAGCTTCAAACTAAATGAAGCACAAACAGGTGAAAGCACAGAAGGAATTGAGACCATGAGGATCAAGGCTCATCACGTAACACTAATCATACCTGGTCAGTGAAAACGTCACAACTAACAGACAAGACAAATCTGGGGCATCTCTTAACTTGGTTGATATAATACTAAACGGTATCACAATACAAGTCAGTAAGGGAGCAGCTCATGCAATCAAATACATGACAAAGAGCAAAAGTTGACTCAAACTGCAAGTATAATATTGGCACAACCTCCCTTCTCTTCACAAAGGTCACCTCACACATTAGCTCCAGCTTCACTGATTAGCAGCTGAGATAATGGCCGCTCGCACGCACCTCAGAGTCGCTGGGAAAAAAGACAAGGGGATGACTTTCTGCATACGATGCCCTCATCACATTTCTGGTAATTGTTCACTCATAGATAAGGCACAAAAAGGGAAAAAGCAACAGAAGAGACTACTCTGAAAATGTAACAGAAACAACCACCTTTACATTTGGCACTGAGGCATCAAAAATGATAGCTATTATTACTGCTGTAATTACATGGCTGGGACTCAGAAAAATTGCATTTTGCTTCCCTGAAAACATGGCCACGTGATGTTTGATGGTTCCTAAACCTGTAGGAACAGATCTCCCCACCATGGCCAGTTTGCAGAACGCCCGCAGGACGAAACACCTGAACCCTTGAAGACACACTGCCAGAAATGGTCCAAACAGGGCTCCCAAACCCATAAGGTCCATCACCCCCATCCTCCTGGAAGCAGACTATGCCAGCTTGACTTCCACAGGCATCGATACGATGACACCAGCGTTTTGAAAACTCAACAGCCAGGACCGCTGTCAGCCCTTGACTTGGGCTTCTCCAGCCACAAACCTCTGAGATGCACCATCCCTGTGATCTCTCCAGAGCGTTACTCTGTGCCCACCACGACCTACAAAGGCCACCACTGAGGACTAAGCCTGAGGCTTTCATATGTAAACCCTTGTCAAGTGAAATACAGTAAAAATCCTCTGCCTGCAAGTCAGCAGTGGTCAGATACGTACGTCCTCCTGAGCCAGCTGCAAGACAGAACTGCAAGAGAATAAATACATTGACCCTATTACGCTTTTTGACAACAAAATACCAGACCAGGCAGGGGAAACGCATGAGGGCCATATTTTAACTCCAGCACACAGACATAATGAAGTTGCCATGCTGGAGGATTTCCCAGAGTTTAGTAGGACTCAGTGCATGATACGCAGCTCTCACAGGCTCCAGTTGATCAAATTCAGGCTACTGAGCTATTCTGTGCCATGGCAAGCCCAGACGGGACAAGGCAAACCTCATCTTTGTGTGATTCCCCAGCTACAAACAGCAAAGCAGGGAGCAGTTTAACATACCAGAATACAATGTTGTCTCCTACATTAAAGTGAACTTTCAAGATCAGCTATCCCGACTGCAGAGCCAATATTTAACAAAATCCTTCCAAAACCTGGTCTCGACCATGTTTGGTTTAGAGACTAATAGTCGCTTGTTAACAAGTAAGGGGGGAGGTTTCTCTCTGAAACTAGGGAAGCAGAGCAAGATTTCTACCTGCTCTCAAGCAGTTAGTTGAAGTGACTTCCACTACAGACTTTAAAGTCACCTCACTGGCAACATAACCTCCCAACATATTGAAAACCAGCAGGAAGTGTTGAATTAAATACATCTATGCTAACAAGCACTCTTACAACCATGAATGTTTAATCTAGTTTTTCACTAGCTGACACTGTACCCCATGACTGCTACGTGATTTTGAAGCCTTGAATGAGGGGAAATACTAGAGGGAAACTGCTGTAAAGCAGGGAACCACAGAAAAGCAGTCAGAGGGAAAAGTCTCTGGAGAAAGCCTGGAGCAGAACACTACCACAGCAAAAAAGGCAAGGCAGATAATGTTAACATCTGGAGTGGGATGGAGAAGGGGGAGAAGGGAGTTAACATGAGCACCAGGGAAGTCAGCCTCTATATTCAGTAATTGTGGGGCTACATTTCGATGATGTGTAGAATACTTCCCAGCAATATATAAGATGTTACCGTTTATGTGTTTTGTATACAAAGAGATACAAACAAAATGAGTTTTCAGAGAGTGTGCAATACTGACTGACTGCACAGGATAAGTTATTATGTACCAGCTGACTGCTGGAAAAAGGAACTTTTACACACCTTTGGGGTCTTACCCATATATCTTAATGTTCTGGACCATGACAAATGATTGGATAACAACTCTTACTCCCCTTGTCATCATCCATCTTCTTAGGAGGCTTATTTCTTCAAATCCTGATGATGAACCTCTGTAGTCACTTATCTGAGCAGCGAAAATTTATTGCCTTTACTAGAAAATGAAATTCTCCTCCAGGAGAACTGCAATGGACACAAAAGGGCAAACTTCCACCCTGGAGAATGTGGATGCATTTTCTTTCTCTTTAGTGGGAACTACATACATTTATCCCATGTCAGGATTTGGACCAAGGGGTACCTCCTGTGTTAATAAGAATGGCTAAGTTCCAATTAAATAAGCTTACAGATTGTAGAGATGCCCTAATGAGAAAAAAAGATGAGGCTCCATACTAATACTGCTTTCACTGCACATATTTAACAGGGCTGCCAAAGCAGAGTCTCCAAAATACTTACTAATTACATTGGACTGCCTCCAGCCGCTGTCACTGGCAGGGAAGAGGCAAAGTTTGCAATGAACCAACCCACCAAGAGTCCAAGGATGATATTATTATTTTGGGAAAGCCTTGAAGGAGTCAAGAGACAAGAGAACTGCAGAACAAAGTACTGCAGGGCTGATTTGGACAGAAAATATTGCCATAGTCTGTGGACTTTATAAGCAGCTGTATAAAAATATTCTGGCACAGCTGGGAGCAGCCCCCAAACTGCTAAGATGCTAACATGCAGACTAGCACTAACTCCACAGCATTCCTGTTAGATTTAAATACATACTATCTCCAGCAGTTACCGGAACTTGTAATAGAGACTGGTGTATAAAAAGAAGAAATGCCATAGGGCAGAAGTCTATAAACTCAGCTGAAAGAACCCATACGTGTCTTCTTTTTTCAGTGTGTTCAGTAGCAAGAGGTGGTACCCCAAGGGTGGTTGTTCCTAACACAGGGAGAGCCCAAATTAACACCAAAGGACGATTGAAGGACCCGAAAGTACATCACTGAAGAAAATCAAGTTCCTACTTTTGTCCGACCAACAATGAGAACTAGCAAATCTGTGCAAGTTGCACATGACCCTCATAAGAAACAGTACTAAGAACAGTTTTCCAGAGTTCGCATCAAGTTGCACAGTTAGCCATTAATTAGCTTGGAGTTAAAAACCTCCATTCCAGCTCCACAGTACAAGAAGGGTTGAAAGAACTGCAGGTGCCCAGAGTGACACCATAAATATTGATCACAGTGCTCGTTCCACTTCATTAGCCACAAAGAGAGCAATGGTCCTCAAGGGAGAGGAAAAGGCAGATCCAATTTTAATCAAACTGCCATACTAAAATGCAAACCTCGTGGAATATTATTTAAATTATTGCTCTTTACTCATGCCAATCACAGCCCATAAAAAAAAAAAAAAGAGAAGTTTCTGAACAGAGATCCTAAACCTACAGCTGCCAGAAAGGTACATCTCTGCTATACGGAACAGCCCTACGTAACGATACCCAAGTGAGCTCTGCAACCAGCAAAAGCATTTTTCCAGCCTAGCACCTCACCCTGGGCTCATTAGACCCACAGTTCATTAACCAGCCAAAACTTTGTGCTACCACAGCTATAGTGTTTCTGAGATACAAACTGGTCTCTGGCAATGAAGGGGCCGTACAGACTTATTAGCTTATTCAGACCGACCTACATAGTATAGTACATAAATCCTAAACCATTTAACCTTCAAAATATATGTCTGGGAAAACTGCCAGTGAATATTTGAAAGGGATTACAGGAAATGTATTAGTTGTCACTGAAAATGAAAATATGGATTTCAACTGAAATTCTATATAAGGGGGAGTTTTCCCCCCAAAATCCATTAGTCTAGCAGCCATGCTGAATGAGGGGAAAATTGTACAGCTAGCTCAGACTAGGCAGGGCAAACCGATATATTTTAAAAGCTACATTTTTATCTACTGAAATAAAACATTTTACTTTTTTATTTTTCTACTTTAATCAGAATATAACCTCATTAAATGACAGTGTGTGAAAAGAACATATAAACTAGAAAGAAAATATAAAAACTTTCTGAATAAATTAATTTTTATTGCTTTTAGACTTTGATATTCTGGTCTTTACTACTTAAATGCAGTTTAAATGTATTACTTGCCACGGCCTTTACATTAAACCCAGTAAGTCTGCAATTTGCGATAAAATTCCTTATCTCACTCTTTCTGAACCTACGCAAAGATCCAGGGTTAATTTGCAGATAATATTACTTCATGAAATAATTATCTTAGTCTATAGTACTTAAAATGGCTAAATTCAAGAAAGATATTTTTTAAATGAAGCTGTCACACCTGCAGGATGGAGGCTGCTCCCCCCCCTCCCCGGCACACAACCCCACACTGGCAGCATCTTCAGTGGGGTGCAGAGTCTGGGTACCCCAAGCCCAGAGCAGCCTCACACATGTCCTGCTCGCCCGGGGAGTCGGGACAGAGATGCCCCGCGCTGATGCATGTGCCCAGGGCACAGACCTCCCTGCGGTGGGGAGGGAAGGGGACCCAACCCCATGCAACGTCCCCGCCCCAAGCCCTCAAATGCCAACAGCAAGGCAGGCTGCCTTCCTCTTCACAATACCAGCACTTGCTGAAAAATTACTCTCTCTCACTATTCTTTCTCATCCTGCTAATTTTTCCAAACATCTTCCTATTAAACTATACAAATATATTCATTTAGTAAACATCCCATTAACCAGGTCAGCATACAGTATTCACAACTTATTACAGAGCAGCACCAAATCAGTCACAGAAGCAATTATGCAACTGTAGAGCAGACAACTCACTTTAATCTTAATATGGAGCTGGGGATGTACATGTCAATGTTCATTCACATGACTCATTCATTTCCAAGTATCGTACACCATTTGTTTCACCCTCGCTTACACAGCACACTCATGCACTTGTGATTTGTAAGCTTTGTGGACTGTCAGAAAATATGAGCTCTGTGCTTCACCCTTCACATAAGGGATTTTTTAATTCAACCTAAGGGTAGTTCTAAGATTCTATTGCCTGGGGTGGGGGGGTGAAGCGGGGCTAGATATTTAGGATCAAGACCTAAATAAGTGTTTTTCCAAACAAAACAAAACAAACCCTGAAGATCCTTCCAGAACTATTTAAAATAGGTGGTTGTAGAGAAGATAAATCAGAGCTAAGATTATGGGATGCTATAGTTACAAAAGGGGGGGAAAAAGTAGCTTTTTAAAATCATGGCTTTATTTGAAGGCATTCATTTAATTTTAGCACCTTGGGAAAACAGGTTGCCATATAATATTAACAAACAAGAATATGCTCTGTCAATCACATGCAGTACCACAGATATTTTGAAGACCTAAATAACTTATGTATTAGAAAACCTAGCCTAGTCTGAATTAATACAGACTCCTATGATATAAAAGAACAGCAGGAGTGGAATTATTTTCCTGGGATTTAAGTCGTATATAGCATTAAAAGTAAAGGCCTTAAGATACTTATTGATAGGCAAAAAACCTGCTATCTTTAGATCTATGCATGCCAAGGGAGCACTCTGCTAAATTTACAGTCTCAGAGAGTTTCCAAGAGAGTTACCAAATCAGCCAGCTTTATTTGTAAACACCATGAAAAAGAACAAAACACCCTCTTGGCTCTAGTCTCCTTTGACACAGCACTAAGCGTCCAACAAAACAGTGCTGACTTTGTATTAAACTTGGGAAATCGGCTGAAACCGGGAGGGAAAATTCTTGCTATGTTAAATTTAATGGGAATTTTGCATCTGGTAACAAAAAAAAAAAACGAATTTGAACTTACAGAAATATCTTGGTTTCTGCAATGTACTATGGGCAGCCAAAACCCATCTCCCCCCTGCTTCAAGCACGCATGGAGCCATTTGTACGGAACTGCCCAACAGTCTATCAATAAGTTCATGAGGACTTACCGGTCTTGCTGGATCACTGCATTTTCACTACAAAAAAGACTTGCTATTTTATAGCACATGTACATTTTCCAGTAACCAATGGAAACAACCCCCAAACCAGGGACAGACTTCGGTGCAGTACCACAGGAGCCATGGAAAGGGAGCACAGGTGGAGCTCATGCCACCTGGAAGGGACTTTGTCCCTCCAGCAAAGTGCCCTGGGTTCATCCAGTCCTAGCAAACTGACTGCTCGCTTGCTAGAGACAGATAAATATTCTTACTTCTTTCAGAAAAGTCGCTTTTCAATCTATATCCATCTCCCACTGGACGTAGTCCTTGAATCCCCACCAGACACCACTAGCCACAGGACCAAGCCAGGAACCAACTCTGTGTGATTGCTTTTCCCTCCTCAAGTGATATGAAAGGAAAAAGCACTGTCTTCTTGAATAGCTGCTGACGCAGTCCACATGGATGCATTGACTCACTTGTCTTTCTTTTCCTTTTTTCTCTTTCTGGCCTTGGTAAGTACTGGGTCAATGTGAGGGTTCATTGGTAGCAACACCATCAGGCAACTGATGGCAAAATATAGAACATAGCTGCCATAAAGGAACTGAACAAATCCATGCTTACAGTCAAATTCTCACATCTCCATAGAAATTTTTAAATAATGCATGTGTTTTAAGAACCATGGTAAAAGGATACACTAAAATCACATAGTATGGGAAGACCAGGCTTCAAAATTGGAAAATGCATCCCAACGACAGAGGATGATTCGATTTCTAAAGAAACTCCATGTCATACATACATTCTTTTCAAAAACTTTGCTCTCGCATTTGCAAACTGCCTCAAAACTGAACAGGCCGTTTATTTAAAAACGAACTATGAGATATCTTATTCTGTTACTTGTTTAACTCTTCTAAATAACGGCAGTACCTAATTTGAGACAATTACAGGCATGCTTCATACAGACAGAAAGAAAAATACTGAACAATGGAATTTTAAATTGCTCTCAATCCCCTCGAAGAGTTAATCTTTCCTGATTCACCAATTCACATTCACTGTAGCGCTTCACAAAAGCTACCATTTATTAAATACGAGATTCAATTCCCAGATAAACAAATATGATAATGGAATCTACACTTAAAATAATAGCTCGGCTTCAAAGTTTTGGGGGAATTAGGAGTTTTGCCTTTCTATGGCTGTTCTTAGCATTACTTCTTGTCACAACTTCAGAGCTCAGGTCCTGTAATCGAGGTCCACTGAACTCATGTTTCCACACAAGCCAGGCTCTGTGTAAGGACTGAATCCCATCCCACGGAGAGCACTGAATAGTGTGGGAAATCTGCCATCAGGAGGATGTTGAAGAACATTTAGGAGCTTCATCCCATGGCCGTTTTCCCTGCTCCGCAATTTCTCTACCATTCCATCACATGTTCTTCTCCTTCCATTACGACCACCTGACTAATCACAAATTGCTGCCTAATGAAGAGTACTAGCATTACAATACTTAATTAGAATTAAGAGGAAGATTTACTTTAAAAACCTGACAGACCAATATGCCCCAGAGCCAATCTCAGTAGTGCAGAACTAGCCCAAAGTTTCCACGTCCTGAATTCTTAATTAAAAGTTTGCCAAAACTTATTTTAAGGGGGAAGCCTTCCCCTCCAGCATCCATTAACCTCAAAACAAGTGACTAAATTGTTTTTAATCAGCTTTACTTCATAAACAGCTTGATAAAAAGAAACTCAAAGAAAGTGCAACACTTATCGTTCATTCCCACTCGACAGCCTTCAGAACTACTGTATAAAGGTGGCTCTCACAATCATTCCTGTCCAGCATGCAACATGCAGCACCGAAGGAATTTCAACTACAGAAAAAGCCTTCTGTAGGGCCACCCAGCAGGAAAGGATTAAATTGCACAAAAAAAGCCCCTCTTTTTTCCTCCGCTAAAGCGGCTGTGGTCAGAGATCAATGTGAGAAGCTGTCTATTGAAGTTAGACTCAAATTATTCCCTTATATAAACCTCGGGAGAAACCTACCGCTGACCCCCACAGCACGGCAGACAAGCAGAGCCCCTGGGTGCAGCTCCTTCACCTTCTCTGAGGAACACCAGGCACAGAAGACCTCATGGCTGCAGGCTGCTCCAGCCTTTTCTTCTACGCTGACTTCTCCGCATGTCTCCTCTCCCCACAACCCCAAAGCTCCTGCAGACTGCGATGGAGGGAAGCCCTTAGCCCCACACCCCCCCGGTTGTTACAGATATTCACTACCAGGTCTCAGTCTCCTGTCTGCAGAATTAGGTTTAGTTTATTTCTTTTAATATTACCTGATGAAAATTAATTCCTAGATATTACTTCATACAGAACTTAATTGGCTTACTTTGAAACATTTTTTTTCTTTCGTGAGCTATATCGTATGAGTTGGATACCAGCCCACTAAACCTCACATACAGAATGCAATAAAATATAGCCAGTCATTTCTTTACCCTAATGATCTTCTGTTTAATTTAAAGCCTTTATACTGTTTTGACTGTTTCTCTTGGAAAAAATCTTGGCTAAAACAATTTTGAAGTGAGAATTGGGCAATTTTCTGTCTATTAAGAATTTGAAAAATAGCAAATGCATTAAAAACTGTTTTCTGGCTTGTTTTCACCTGGCATCCTAAGGAAATCAGGAGATGCCATCATGCTGTTTATCCATCTGCTGAACACCAGAAAATTTTGAAACCATTTATTAATGTAAATGAAATTTGACAGAGGGGTTGGTCCCTTAAAGATTCAAATGCCTACTTGAACTACCAGCTGAGTGTTGGAGAAAGTCACAAAGCATTGCCACCACTGAGGGAAAGTTACCTCTCTGACATCTTTGCTGGCTGGACATGGGCTGGTCAAAACACTGGTGCCCAGAAGAGGACAAATGCTACAAGTATATAGAACGTGAAACCTGCACAACACGTGCTGGGTTCTCTTGCAATTTAGGTACAGGATCCTTCAGAAAAGTTGTCTGAATGGTGTCATATACATATGCTGTAATACCTGGTTAAAGACAAACAGCTTAAGGACAGTATTAATGCAAAAAGCTTTGAATTTGTGTATCTCAAGGGGATATCATGGGTAGGAAACTAAAGCCCAAGTAAGTTTTGAGGTTGCAACTGTGTAAAGAGGCTCTAAAAGTACCATGTCAAAAACAGGTGAAAATGCCACTGACGTGAATGCTATGAATAGCCCCTGGTTATTTTCAGAGAGCCCCTTTATATGTATCAAAAATGACAAAGGTGGGACTAAAGCATAAACTGCCTTAGAGATTCTGCTTGGAATGAGGATAAAACGATGTCATAAAGCATTTCCATTTCTCAAGATTGTATGCCTAGTGCTGCGTGTTTGAGAGACTCAACACAAATGTTACCAAACCACACGCAAGCAGTGAGGAAAATATCTAGGTATGTTAAACGCTTCCTTCACTAACAGAAAAGCAGTGAAATCCTTAACCACTTTTGGAACCCGTTTAATCCCCAAAACCAGAACCCTTATGGATGAGATTAACCCTCACTGTCACATCTTCCATCTACTCCTCCTGGTAACTTCAGCCACCTTTGGGTCACAGATCCAGAATCCTGTTCTTAACAATCTTCAAATCAATCCTTGTAGCCTCCTTCCTCTTCTATCCACATAAATTAATTTTAGAACTTGTCATCTACCTAGCTTTCAAATACAGGTCGAAAAGGATCCTATTTTGCTCACATCTCCCCTTTGTTGAGTCAGTGTTCCCTAAGAAATACAGTAACTCTCCAAAAAGAATAGGAATTCAACATGCATGTGAAGTTATGCTTAGTTTAAAGAAAACGGCCAAACAGGTATTTCATGCTGCATGCCCCATTTCACTGAGAAAACAGGAATTGCTATTGGCATTTATAGGTATTTTTCTCATGTCTCTGAAAAAATCTGGGATTTTTGTCTACAATATACTGTGAGGGGCAAAACCAAATAAATCTATTTTAAGATTTTTTTTTCCAGACTTAAAGAATTAACTATAAATACTTTTGCGGTTATAAAATATAACACAGGAACCTTATTTCAGCCTCATAATTGAAAGATTAGAAAGCATCAAACTCAATAAAGATTCCCTAGACATTAAAAAGCAGTTTGTAAATAAATATCTTAAAAGTATACATTAGCACTAGCCTAGTATACAAATATTAATACTTCTATACAGTTTCTTCAAACCTCTTCCACCAATGTAACAGACCTACAGGTCACACACACACACCATGCTCTTTAGGTAACCTTTAACACAAACTCAGATCAACTTATGTCAAACTTATTCCACAACATTTAAAAAATAAAGGGCAATACACATCTTGCCTTAGTAAGTGATGTTTGTATTTTTCTTAATGTTATAATTCCCATTTCTGAAAGGGCTGCCTTGAACCTTCATTCCAAATCTACAGGTGTTTGAAGCTCAGGTTCATTTTTTTTAAAAATCAGACCCTGCTGCTCCCTTTCACTAGTGCAAGTGAAAATCCATCTCCTCTCTGCTGAAACAGCCACAGGGAAGAAATGGCCTTTGCCCTCACATTTTAACACTGCTCTGAAGTCTTGAAAAACATCTTTTAGAGACATTAGGTATCAAAAAGGAGCACTAGATACTGAAAAGAATCATGGTTTTGCACAGAAATTAATTTGAGGGCATTCTGCACCAACCACAAGCTCACACTTGGCTCAGGTGGCACAGAAAAAAATATTTTCACAGGTAGCTGTAACACCTTTTATTGACAAGCATAGGGAGGATGAAAGTTGGCTAT
The DNA here is from genome assembly GCA_026212715.1 of Elanus axillaris. Classification (NCBI taxonomy): domain Eukaryota; kingdom Metazoa; phylum Chordata; class Aves; order Accipitriformes; family Accipitridae; genus Elanus; species Elanus axillaris. The sequence continues at coordinate 46,649,595 of JANZLQ010000001.1, read as the reverse complement.
ATCCCTAATCAATTCCACTGGTATCTCTGTCTGCCAACTACACAGAGCTAACACCACCACTGGATACTGATTATAGCTGCCTTCCGGACGACTGACACAAATCACGCCACCAGCATTTGAAAAAGCACAGCCACAGTTCAGCTGGAAATCTTGCAACATATTTGCATTCAAAGATAAAGAAAATTAATCTAAGTATGTTTGAGTTTATCCGCTAGATTCAAATCCACAACCTTCCAGCATTAGATATTTCAGCCTGTATTTTAGCACAATATGCCTGACTCTAAGACACAGATATTTACACTGATGTAGCTACTACAAGAATTGCTTAGACTTTTGAGTTTCTATCTTCCTTGGCTTGTGGGCCATATGTTTGCTATGATATTGAATGAAGTAAAACTGTTAAAGTGTAACTAAGCAAAAAAAGCTCTCACTTTTCAGCAGCTTCCCCTAAAATTAACCTAAAGCTGATCTTCTGTTTTTTTTGCAGACATCAATTTCAGTAGAAGATGCAGACAGTAAATTCACCTGAACTCACGATGGTGTCTGTCCTCAAATTGTCAGTGCACCAGTCCTAGAGCAGGTCAGAATCTCATTTTTTCTTTTTAAATGTTTCCAGTAGGAGACATCAAATATTTGGCATGGTCCCAGCTACTGTGAGGTAAGGCTTGATGGAGCTAACTGCATCCACCCCACCTGGCTCGTAAACAGCCAGCCTGCTCAAGAAGCACATCAATCGTTGTCACTACAAAAAAAATGGGTCTCAAATCTATTGAACAAACCACACACCATTCTTCAGAATTCCTGAGACACTCATAATACTCCTCAGCCTTGCTACGCTACTACATATGCTTCTTCCATCACAGCTGCAAAATGAGAAGTATGGTTCCTATTTAACTGCTAGAAGGCTCTGCATGTTGCCTTTTATGATTTGTTTCTAACAGTCAGGAAAACATACCAGTTTGGGATCAACAGCTCCAATGATGGGATATGGTGGGGTACACTTAGAAACGAAGAGGAGGAATGAGCAATGTGGTGCGGAAGGCTGAGCCCACAACAGTAATTGAACCTGCAGGCTTAGAAGAGCTGGTACCTGTCTAATTCTATTGATTGCATGTGCAAGTGTGTCAAGCAACTGGATAATCTTACTGTTCCCTACAAAATAATTCCAAGTCTTACAGCTGTAAATTTGTCTCACCTCCAGTCTGCATTTACATGAATAGTCCATAATGTACATGTATTAATCACACCCTCCTCAGGCAAAACTCCCATTGCAAGTTCTGTCCTGCTAATGCTGACAGCACCAAAATTTGACCAAAGCAGTATATACATCTGTCTTTTTGAACCTCAATGATTTAAGAAGCCAAGACAAAACAGTTCCTAATCTATCGACTGAGCTATTTAACTTTTAGCTATACATTGTTGTCTCATTCACCGCGTATCACTAGAAGTGTACTGTTCACCTGCCCCTCTCAGTAAGTCAAAGCCCTCATGGATACACTCTGTGTACAGGCAAATCTGGGGAAAAGCGTCACTGAATAAAAATTATTTTCATAACTCCATGTGTTAAGGTCAGATTAAAGACAGGTGCATTTCCACGTTAACCTGAAAACAAGTATTTTAAGTTTACAAACAAACCTGCTTCTTTTCTTTTCAAAAAGTTGCAGTTTCTAAAATAAAGAATGATCACAACCTAAGCTTATACTACTCTTAGAGAAGAAACAGTCTCGATGTACCATTATACATGGCGGTGTGCCACCGGACACAGTGCATCAATTGAGATGTAAGATCTTATTCTGTTATGTCAGAAAGAACTTACTTAAAACTTACTTTCAATAAATTGAACACAGTAAATCTTTTCTCTGAGAAATTAAACAGACTCTGCAAATTCACTCTGTATCCTTAATCCATTACAAGATGAAAAAAATCAAGAATTCTCCACAGGTAGGAACTTGGTTTTGCTGAGATGTATGTTAAAACAGAACTTCTCAGAAAGCTGCTAGCTTCGTGCCCTCAACCAGGAATAAAACCAGACCTCATCCCTACTTGCAAGCCCTTCCTCCTGAGTGACAGCCCAGCTGCCGGGGATGCTCCTGCCTCTCGTGATGCTGTGCACCGAGCGGAGCACACATCGCAGGCTGCCTCTGCAGACAGCGGTTCTTAGGGACCACAGGACACGCTGTGATTGAACTGGAAGTACAGACAGGTAACTGAGCACACCATTATTAATATTCTACCCCCAAAGAGTCTTCAGCTTCTGTAAGTGCAGAGCTTCACTGTCAAGCTCTGGCAGAACATAATATTGGATCTTAAAATAACACTGCTTTGATTACCTTACTTCCCTTTACTCTTCGCTTGAATTCCAACAGGATTTCAGTGTCTGCTCTGTCAATAGAGCCGTGTGAATAATGGATTTCTGTTTGGGCACTGAACCAAAAAAAAAAAAAAAAAAAAGAAAGGAAAAGGAAAGGGAAGAAAAAACTCTGTAACTCTGTTTTAAGTAGACTGAAGAGAGACTGGGGGAAGATTTAGGAGAAAAGTAATTTCAAGGTAAGGCAAAATGTTTGCTTAATCTAAAAGGAATATTTTGCTTTACTATTAACAACATGTTTTAAAAATATTTTGATTTTTTAATTTTGTTTAAGACTTGGCCTAGTTCATTTACAAAAAAAGCAAACATTAATCACTTCATCTAAAAAATGCTGAAAGAAAACATTTTGATTCTGAAATACTGTTCTCCAGTTTTACAAATAAAACTGTCAGATGGAGTAGAAAGTTGGGAATAGATGTATTTCAGCCCAAACACGTACTTTTTCAGTGAACGCAATAACACTTAAAAACAAAACCCCTCTTGTCTTCTTGGCAAGTGCTACATTCTAGATACCAACTGCCTAGAACCAAAGAGATCGCGCGGAAAAATAAAACAGAACTGTTGTGCTGAAATGACTCTTACCAGTACTGCCAGAACAGCAGCAGTAGTAGTACTAGTATTATAAAGGTTTTCTGCTCGAAGGCAAAAGAAGCAACAGGCCTGAAAGTTTGATGAACACCTGTATTTTGTGGGTTCCTTCTATTCAACACCCCCTGCAAATATGTCCGGGGTTTTGGTGGTGGGGTTTTAGGGGGCTTGG